>CM040172.1:5653860-6195087 GCA_022606695.1 Vaccinium macrocarpon | reverse complement strand
TTTACTTTTTGCAATAGCTCTGTTTTTTAGGTCGAATTAGGTGAATCTTTAAAAGTTTCAGGTTTATATGTTTCTCTACTTTTTTCTTGTAATCCTTAGGGGATCAACCTACGCAAGTGTGGAGGTGAATAAGCTCCATCTCTGTCTCAAATTGGATGCTATTATTTTAAAAAAATATAGTTTTGTTCTATAATGACCGCTTACTTATAAAATTTTAAATTAGCCACTTAAATTGCAAGAAATCTACCACTTGGCCAAGGTTTGGGAGTCATCCCACCCAAATTTCGTCAGCTCGTTTGTATTGAGTGAAACTAAAACCGGTCAAACCGATAAGATTGAAAATTAATTTGGTATTTTATTTTTTTCTAAATATCAAGTCCTGCTCGATTTTTTCTTTTTTTAACCCGGATCTTATTCTGGTTTCATTGAAGTAAAAATTGTTAGAAACCGAACAGAACGGTTACATTATATAAATATATACTAGAGAAGAAAAAGAACTGCACTACCCTTACTTCTCCACCATATTTGGTCTACAATTATTATTGGACTTGGTATTGTGCTAGAATTGTTGTCTACGCTTGTGTAGACAGCTATGATAAAGTTTTAATCAAGTGTGTGAAAAAAACAAAATCTAGTGATCAATGCCCAATTATCATTTTCACCCAAACCCGAGTAAAATCGATAAAGCATGAAAAATCAGTCAAGCCTAATAACACAAACCAACCAAACTAAACCTAATATCAAATGGTCTGATTTGGTCTATACATTTAGAAACTGAAATATTCAGTTCGATCTAAAAAAAAAATGCCAAAAATCCAACTACCAGAACCGATTACACCCTTTGTAATAAATAATACTACCAGTAAGGAAATTTTTGGAGCACGTTGCTTCGAACTTCTATCCATGAAGATACACTATAGTTAGCTACAATTATAATGTGCAGGATTTCAATGTTGGGTGGGCAAAACATTGAAAAATATTGTAACGTCCTAAAGGTAATATTAATTTTGCCGTATATAAGTTGTAAAACTACTACCAAATCTATATTTTATATTTATATATTTTAATCAAAGTATCTCTATAAATAACATTACTTTTCCGATGCTGTGGTTGGAGGGTGGCGAGGATAACATCGGGACCGTTGAAAACAAGCATCATCAGGCCATTTGGATCACCATACCCGCAAGGTCCCATTTCTTGATTGGAGAGGTGTTGGATTGTTTCATAATGATATCCAATAGGTTCACATAATTTCAACGTTTTGGGATAAAACTACTGGTAATGTAGTAGAAATTTACAATGTGGGAGGATAGTCACCCCAAGCTCATCCGCCTGCGAGTCCCTCTCCTTGTTAGCTTTGGATCGATGGAGGTCTTGTCATGGTGAGTGTTGTCTTTGAAAACTACGTTGTATTTTGCTTGATTTTTGTCCTGTTTCCGAAAGCTTAAAAGTCTTGTTTGGAGGAAGAAAAAAGCCCAATTCACAGAATCACTGCTTAAACCCTAAAGTGCCTAAACCAAAGTCATTTAAATTGAGTTTCCAAACCCAACAATTATAACCTACCCGTTAGTCACAAATCCCCAAAATTGACCCCAAAATTAAAATCACACACTAACTCTCCCAAACAGGGCCTTTGGATATATTAAGAAACCTGAGTAAAACGGCGTAGTTTCTTGCATGTATAGCCTTAAGGCTACACCTATCACACAGCCGCCTCCCAGGGATTCCCTTTGTGTACGTGTTGAACCCTCCACCGTAACTCAAGTTCTTGAGGTGAATACAAATTTCAGGAAGCCTTTACAGAAGTTTAAGTGCCCAGAAAATATGAAAATTTATTGTCCCACTGGTAAAGAAAGGCAGAAAACATTCCAAAAGCAGGCTCCTTACAAAGGTAATCTTGGCAACGAGAACCCAAATAATTTGTGGGCAAAACGCAACAATATGTTAGAGAGGCGGAACTATAAATCAATCAAGATGTAGGCCGTGGGCATTAATGCGACAATATGTTATTGGGCAGAACTAATACCAATCACATCAAATAGACTGCCCTGATTAAATTCTACAAGAATTTTGAGAGCTATGATCTAGCATTCTGTAGTTGCAACTCTAATTTCTTCAACTCAATGTTTCATAATACTCACCAAGAATTTTGAAAGCTATATGATCTAGTATATCCTTGCAGTTGCACCTAATTTTCCAAACGAAATATAAGCTCAAATATTGCACCAAAAGAACCCTCAAAACTTGTAATGGTACAGAAAAGAGCAACACATGAGAAAAGTAAGCAGCTTCTTGATTGAATGGAAACCGTACAAACTACAAAATACATAAAGACAACATAATAAGCTGGACAATAATTCAAATTCTGTGTCCTCCCACATGGCAAACTAACCTCCACTGATATCCCAACCTCTGGCTAGCTGGAATAAAAGAGATTAAAATGAGAGTAATAAGAAGATAATATGAAAGAGAAGAATGGTGTATCTACTCCTTCTTCCTGGTCTTTGAGCTGACCCTCAATTGCAAGGCAGAACCCTTAGACGCCAAGCATCAATACGGATTCCGGCAAGGAGTTTTACAACCCCCACAGAAGAGAGTGGGCCAGTAAGGAGCGCAGCGTGGTTCAGAGCTCCATCCAGCGCATGGCAGTTTCGAAAGATAACGCCCGCCCACTTACAAGAATGAGGATCGCCGATTTACGCTACTCGCCATGCCAGCACCGCAAAGGAACTCATTAGATTATCAAAATGGATATGAAACCAAATCATTCCCATAAGAACTTCGATAAATAAAGTTTTCAGTTTTCACCATATTGCAGTTCTTACGCCCATATGGTCTTTGTATGAGTAATCAAAATTATCCTGACCAATTCAGTCATTCAAATAACCCAGCTATATAAATGGTAGAAAATTCAATTTCCCCATCTCTAATGCCCAAATCAACTCTGACCCTTTCTTTTTACATTTTCAGTGTGTAAAGTCCGCCTGTATACAAAATGGAACATCACTTTATGGCAAGAAGGTATCCAAACGTACCTACAGAAAATTCTAAATTGACAGGAACCAAAACTAAACTAGTATCTTTTGCTAATCAGGGGAAAATAATGAACTAAAATAGGTATGGCCACGGTAAGGGCTCCAAAAATCAGCCATACCTGACACTGCACATCGATCCCACTGTTTTTGTACTCCACATAGAGGCACCTGAGAACTGACTCACAATGTACCTGGAAGTAGAAGCACCATACCATCGGGATTTAGTATTTCAAATAATGACACCCTTTATATTGAATTCCTTTGAAACAACTCCACCATTACGTAAAAATGTGGGAAGACCCTAGTGAAAAATTAGCAGTAAAAGGCAGGAGGCATAAAGAAAACAAACATCTTGAACGAAAATAAGAATCATGACATAGTTTTGACACTAAATAATCCAAGTAAGTAGTCTATCACAGGCGTAACTTCAAATAAATAGAAACAAAATCTCATTTGTGGAAGCAAATTACTAATTGAATTGCAGGAAAAATAGACTGATAAACTGATTGAACTAACTCAAATTCTATCTCATGTGCTATTTTTTATCTCCTTTTATGCTTCCTCTTAGGGATTAACAACTTCATCAACCCTCTCTTTCCTATTGACATTTTGCATCCAAAATTGGAATTTAAATATCAAGCATAAAACTACAAGCAAAACACCCACGGCACAGACTACAAAATTGGTCAGAGGCAATAGGCCCTCCCCAGCCCTTACTCCAAAGGTTAATATCAAACCTCGCTTACTGACCCAAACCCACCCATATATACCAGCCATGCTCCATTACGGTTTCACATTCTTGACCACAAGTCAATAAACCAAATCAATGCACACACACACAACACAAGAGACGATTCGTCAGACGGTAAATTGTAAATTCAATAATAACGGTAAAATAATTGAAATACATTAGTGGAAACTCAGCCTGACTAATATCAAAGAGGATTAGACTCATTCTTATTCCAAAAAGGTCAAATTTTCATAAGGGAAGGCTTCTGACCCATATACCCAAATTCATACTTAAAAATCTCAGGCCCGCCCATTGAGCAGTCCTAATCAACCTTCAACTTACTCAAACCATATAAAACTAAGTAACAGACTGAATAAACATATAAAACGAAATCAAGATGAATAATTACGCTTTAGTGGCTGCATAAACAGCATAAAGAGAAGGAATGACAACAGCCGCACTCCAACCGGATATTCACAATCGCACCTTCTTTCTTCTTAACCATCCCATCCAACACTACTCGTAAACCTTAGTAGTCCCTCCACATTAATCTGAATCAAAATCCTGCACCCTCTCATCCATACACCCCAAGTCCCCTACAAGGATGACACACACCCAATATTATTAACCAAAACCCCAACATCCAGCTCCCTTCAATCTCTTCCCCTAATCCCATCAACCCCTTCTGTTCAAAAATCACCTGCAGCCTCAACCACCACGGTCTGATCTGGGTTTGCCTGTATTTGGTCGGATCGAATCCGAAACCCTGTTGTTTATCAGGGTTACGAATCGACTAAGATCAGGTTGAGGCCTTTGGTGTGCCAATTGAAGGCGAACCCTTGCCTATTAAATCTGTGGTCCTGGTTACAAGCGCCCATGAGCCGTATTTCTTGGTTAAGGTTCTTTTGGTGGTCTGAGGAAATTGACGAAGACCCAGTCGAGAAAAGGAGAGGGTTAATTTGAGGAGCGAGATAGAACCGAGGTTGTATATATGTTTCTAGGGATAGACGGAAGCTGTCTTACAGAATAGAGCCCAAGCATGAATGTGAGATCTGGAGAGAAATGGGTTTTGTCTAAAGTGATTGAATAAGATAACCCAGAGACGATTTGCCGAATTCTTGTGTGAGGAGATTTTTGATCCAGATTTATAGGAAACAGGAAATGAGCGCTTATGAAAATGAAGTGATGGAAGGTTTGGAAGGTGTCTGTTGGCATTATGAGGTGGTAAAGGGTGGGGGTTCTAATGAGGTTTTGTTGGATTGGTTAAAGAAGGAGCCAATTAATGAAAACGTTGAAGCTGGATTTTGTTTGTACCCTGATTTTTGTTTGCACCTGGATTTGTAGAATCATTTGCATGAGATGAACTAAAGATAGGCATGCGACACAACCCTATTACGAAGTAGATACACAACTCACTTCTAGCATAAAGACGAAAGACAATATGGCAAAGACAAACACACGGGCACAAAGGTCCCACCTATTCCAAAGTCTAAATACGTAAAATATTACTGTCTACTTGGACAACCAAGCTATCGAAATTGGCTAATCATCGCACTAAACAATTTCATTAAGACTCCAACTGTATACACAAACCACATTCCACTTTTAACAAAATCACCTAAATTGACAAATAACACTAAATATCTGGGGTTAGCATCAAAAAACAATTGCAAATAAGACCCTAAAATAGAAACATATCATATAATTTTACCTCAAATATGTGATATTGTAGAAGCCGTGAATTCTCCGCTAGAACAACATTGATAACTCATCACCATCAACCACCACGCATGCCTCGGCAAATGGCCACTGTTGGCCATGAAATAGCATTTTACCTACTTCCTTCTTAAATACAAAAATGATTGTCACACACACACACCTCACATCTTCACTTCACCTAAATCTACCTGACCTGTGACCTCACAAATGGCACCAACGCTAAAAATCAAGAAAGAATTAAACGGTTCTCAAATTTATAAGCTTGATTTCGACTCCTTTTCTACGCAGCACCCAAAATTTGCACAAAGATTCAACAAGTAATGTACTGATTTTTATATAAAACCCATCCCCATATCAAATCGATTCAGAATATTTCGATTCTCGGGAGGGAATTTCTTCCTTCCAAAGACATTGCCGTTTGGACCAAGATGAGAGATTTTCAAACAAAGTTCAAAATCAGAATGGCTTCTCCCGATGATGATCATGACCCCCCAAAATGCCGTGCTCTAAAATGACTCTCCCTCTAACCCCCGGCCAACTCAAGCTAAGGGTGACCCATCGCCCGCGCTTATCATTCGTTTTACCGGCCTCAGCATCATCGCCTTCCAATATCTTAGTAATCATAATTCATCTCTTCATCACCGCCTCTCATCCGAGACTCGAATCAGATCGACATACACCATCTACCACCCTCGATCATGACCGTCTGCTAATTCTCAAAATCCTACAAGATAAAAATATCTCTTTTATAAAGTTCCTTTGATTCTTTACCGGAAGCAAAGTTCCTTTACATTCAAGGTTTCTCAATCTTTTTCATACCATACCCATCTATCTCTTTCAGCATCTTATTGTCTTGTCCTTTCTCTATAAAAACGCCAAGTATTTTCACTTGCACTAAAAAGCGTGATAAGATTCTCGAGCAAAGATTGAATATCAAAATTCCTGTTTTATTATTCTAAAGCTTAGTGACTCTCCTTATTTTCATAAAGAATGTTGAAAGATCATTCAAAATTACGATTCTACTTAACTGCCACAGCAAGTCATTCGAAAGGAAAGATTCCTTATTTGTTTTCCCTATTTGTAAAAAAAAATTCCTCGAAATCCATGGGCTCTCGCGACGCCCTGGGTGTCCCCCTCATTGTGGACTGTCTCCTGGGCTCAAATTTTACACGCTAATAGACAGATAAATACTGAAATAAAGGCTGTATTTATCACCATTCATCTTAATAAACCCCCATCTTGTTTCCAAAGTAGATCTTAGTATGCATACCCAATACGAATACACACTTGTTGATAATATATAGGCAATTTACATTTACAGGCAGGTTATTAATACACATCTCACCAACACCATTTACTGTACCCCTTTAACTAATACACTGCAACAATCCGTCCACCCCTTGTGACTAGCCACAGCAATCCCATTTATTGTTATTGATATCCTGCCACCCATCCATCACATGCACATCCATCGATCACACGCCTATGGGCACCATCGTCAGCTTACCTAAAATAGCTTTTAAGCTAATATAAGTACAACCCCATAAACCTTAAAACTTAAGCTACCTATTCTCCTCACCAAATTATTTTCACAGCATCTACTTAAATTTCACAAGTATCGTCACCACCTTTTGCTTTTCATTGTTTCTTTGCTTTTCCTCGAAGCCTCATGGGAACAAAAATAGATAGATAGAGAGAGTGGGAGTATAAATAGGAAAAGCATTACTTAATAGAGGGAAATAGCTATTTAGGGAATAAGTGTTTTTAATTCTATAAACTTGAGGAATTATTTAATATAAGAAAGCTTTATATACAAATTTTGCAAGTTTCTAATTAGCGCTAAGCAGTCCAAAAATGAATAAACAATTTTGTCCGGGTTCATGTTAGTCCGGTAGGTGAAGGTTACATACCTTCTTTAATAATAAATGCAAAGGTGCTCATCATAGAAGCCACTTCGACTAAAACGCCAAATTTCTCAGAAACTAAAGGCAATATGTGTGATGCACGTGATGGGTCTCTGACCCACTTTTTCAGGGCCCTATTATCGGAATTGGAATTGTTTATTTGACTCCAACAGCCTGCTCCACGGATAAACACGAGCCTGACGGGCCTTAGCCGCTTATCCAACACCCCACCGTCAAAAAGTACAAATGGGGTGATTTTGGATCGAGCACTTAGGGACCGATCGAATTTGATCTCCGCTATAGCCCCTAATTTGATTTGAGATGAATGAACTTCGATTCACCGTGTGGACCTGGGAAAAGTGGGTCCCCGAGACCCATATGTGCACCATCCGTAAGTAAAGACCCAAATTTTCTTGTATTGTATTTCCTCACCACAAATTCTACCCTCCACATAGATATTTTTCACCGCAATAACCTTGAGAACAAAACCAGGTCATTTGAATCTGATTTCAAAGAATTTGGGCAATAATTTTCGGTGATAAATATTTAATGCGGGCTGAAACGTGAAACGACGCAGAGCAACGACAGAGATGTATATAGAATAAATAACGGCGTGAACGAAGAAAGCAGATTTTTCAAAGAATCTTTCAGTTAATTTTTAAAACGTGACAAGTGCCAAGCAGAATGCCCAGCCTTCCCACTTTTGGAATCGAGCCACAAGGTAACGAATAATCATGCTGTTCAATCTAAGTAAGAATCGACGATCCGAAATATCTTACATAAACGTTTTATGACGTAGAATAATCAAGATTCTAAGACGTCATTTCACACAATACTACAAGAAAACAGAATGCAGCCTTACTCACTACAATTAATCCCCAAATCCCTTTAACCACAATGTTTGAGAGATCACTTCCCCTTTTATGTTCCAAAATCTCGAGGGCTAAATTAGCACCACCAAACTTGAATAATATTCCCTTCATCTTAATTTTATAATCCTCGTTTTATCCCTCTAATCGATAAAACCCATTATACTTTTCAACCGATAATATACTTATAATGAAATTTTACGCCTTGTTTAGGACTTAATGAATCTAACGAACAAAGTCAAAAACTTCACCTACACACTGTGTAAATTACAGATATAACACTTCGAAAAAGTTTCTGCATCTAACCCTGTACATTATAAATCGACGGAGTGAAAGAATCATTGCATAATCCAGGATTGTTTTGAAAACCCTGTTGTCTTAGCGCCATTTAGATGCAGCGCGCCGTCATTGACCGCACTGTTCCATCGCGGATAAGATTTCGTAAATCGTACCGCGCTTAAATTCTAAAGTTTTTTATAATGATAATAATGCCTCAACGTAAAACTATTTAACCCCATCCTATGTCATTTCTTTGAAACCCAAAATAAAATTAAAACACTGCTGCAAAATGGACATTGGATGTTGGCAAAATTAATTTTACTTGATGTGTCTTAAGAAAGGGAAATATGGAAGTTGTGCCTTTTTTTTGGAGAGTTTAGAAGAAATTCCCTCACAAACCCAAACCACAAAGACAAACCAAAACCAAAAATTCTAAACCAAAACAAAACCTAAGTGAATATAAATGAACCTAATAAACCAACTAATTGATACACCCTTTTTAAAACTTGCTTCAAAGGCATTTACCCAAATTAAAGGTAAAAACTCCTTAGACACTCGATTATAACAGGAAAACACTGGATGATGTCGCCCCCATAACACTTACTTTAAAATTCCCTTCTTGTATTTTAACTTAAACCAATAACTCGAATACAGAGTGTAAATTTATACAAAAACAAACCCTTAGATAATTTTTTTTTATGTTGCTAAATCAATACTTAATATACACACATTTTACATGGGAGAAGTAATTGGAAAGCACAGTAAATGCGAAACACCCCTACAAGCAGTAGGTAAAATGGTTGTATATCTTAGTGCTAAGCTTTATATGATCCTAAGTAAAACAAAAATCTCCTTTTGCGTTGGGTGGCAACAAATAAACATCAAATACACCTGATCTCTCAGCAATCTGTGAACACCAATCAAACCTAGGCTTGGAGCAACAAACCTAGTCGTGTCATTCCAACTTTTGAAAATCTCAAAATTTAATTTGAGATAAAACTTTGTGTCACCACCCATTATGGCCCCATCGAATAATCGTTTACAATCTAACGATGACTAGAGCTTCAGAAATATTGAGGTATTTATTCTCCAAACCGTTTCGACGGACATCAAGCATGTGACAAGTAAAAGCTCGAATTTCTGGGCTTAAAATTACTGCCAAATTTCGAGCATTTTAACTTAAAACTACTGGCGCAATCAGTTTCCATTCATTTTTAAGCCTTCAAAATTCAACTTTCTAAGATATTTTTCATTTATCAAGGACTGATTAAACCGATTTTTCTGGATACATTATTTTACAAGTTCTACAAACGAATCCGCTCAAATCATTACAACGTCTTTGATTTCCGGTTCCCATAAAACCGCTACAGCTCATACATGCAAGTTTGTCGAGGAATACTCAAGTATGGCCTCGATTTGGCTAATTTGAAAACCTGATTTTTGGTTTTTTGGTTTTGTCCTTATTCTAAAAATAGCATTTGTTAATTTTCTACGGGATTTGCTTCTACCATTCTGCAACGGTATGAATCTAAAAAGATAAAATTATACTAAATTTAAAGTTTTACTTAATAAAGCATTTAAAAATAATCCAAAAACTAGCTTATTTTCTACCTTATTAAAAACTATTACTTTTAATCATAATTTATACTCTTCACTGACGGTATAAATTCAAAAATTACAAAATTCAATGCAAACTAACAAACGAAAAAATCGGAATAGCCAGAAAACAAAAAACCAAAAACTATTTTTTCAATTTAGCCATATAGTCGCAGTACTGTCGAAACACAAGTCAACCATATAATACTCCGCAAATGCAGTCAGAAATAGAGTCAACTAAGCCGTATAAACCCAGAAGTCAAAAATTCGGGCCCACTTCTGCTAAGCAGTGGAGAGGTGGGAGAGAGAGAGGGAGAGAGAAAAAGGAAGGAGAGAGCTTACTGGTTGAAGATACGTTTCTTCTCGAAAGCTACTCATATATATCTGTACCCGCATCTATACATACACTTCCCCACGAATTCCCATATCCTACGGTTTCAAAATGACGAGAGATGGAAACTTTATTAGCAACACCACCACCGGTTCTGATCTGAAACCTAGATCGGATGAGCGATTTCTCGATTCCGATGGTGGTTTAATAACAGAGAATCTCGTCTCAGAAGTTGGAGAAAGCAGGGCTAGATCGAACGAGGACGAGAATATCAACGGCGATGATGGGCTGGCGTTGCACCCTCTCCCGTCCTTACGCCGAAGATTGCCTGTTTTACATCCGACGGGGACGTGTAAGTTTGGGTTGAATTGCAGGTTTAATCACCCAGTGAGCAGGGGCAAATCAGGTAATTTAAGATATATATATTGGGAATTTTGGGTTGTTTTAAATTTTGGGTTTTGTTTAATAATAGTGATCTTTTTCGTAGAAAATGGGGAAGGAAGAGAAGGAGAAAAAACAAGCCAAAGTGGAGGTTTTAAAAACCTGAGAATATAGAATGCAAGGTGAGATTTGTTGCTCTATTATGCACTCTATGCTTGTATATTTAAAGAAACGAAAGAACTTGCTAAATATGCACCTAATTTTCGTGTTTGGTTCTGATAGTAAATTAATTCCCAATTGCTATCCACCTAATTGGGTTGTTCGTGTTTTTTCGATTGCAAGACTACATGTTTTTTAGTCCTTGGTTGCAGTATTATTCACAGCAGAAGGGTGTGTATGGAAAATCTTAGATACAGGCAAAAGCTGACTTGGAATTGCTCCTCCGGAGCTTAACTTTCTTGGTCTTCCAATACGATCGGTAATACCTACCATTCTCGTATTTTGATTTAGGTGTTGCCAAATTTAATTCCTAGTTTATATCCCATCTGTCCCATTTGTTCTTCCATATCCTACTGTTGAGTTGTTAGTCAGATCAATGAGTAATTAATTTTTGTAGATTTTTTGATGGTAGTGTTTTTAGTGGTGGGGACAAATTTTAAATTATTATTTGCTTGATCTGAATTAAAGACTCAACCAAAAATAGAAAAACAAAATGAGACAGACAGGACTTGACAATTTGATACATGCAAAAGTTTAGGTGCTTGTATATAAAGATTCCATCCTCAAGTTTATTCAATTCCTCTTTTCAATCAGGGAGAAGAGTTTTACCTCTTCTACATGCGAAATGGTTCATGTGGATATGGAACCTCGCCGCAAGTTTTCACCCATCCTGATCCAACTACCGTCGGAGGATAAGGACCCCAATAGCTCAACGCCAATTATGAATCTATTGGTCAAATTAGCACCCTGCAGTACATTATATAATGGTGAATCTATTCCATTGAATGTTACATCAGAGGTATCACAACCGCTCAAGCAACTTGGTCGACGACATTACACTATCTGGATAAAGCTGCCCCCTTTCATCTGGAGAACCACTCACCCTACATGCCCCTACAATGCTTTTCCTTCCCTTACAGGCTCTTTCCAACTCCTGAATGGAATGGGTACCAGGTATCATCAGTTCGGTGTTAATTTGTATGCACGGTTGAGCTGTTATTTGATTTTGTACAGCTTTCTATCTGACACTGTATTATTGCTGCTTAAGTGCTTAGTCCTATGATTGGGGACATTTGCACACTTAAAGGGCATAAATTCCTTTTAGCCTCTACCCCTTTTTGTTGATATTTCAAGAAAGCAGATATTATACAATGGTTTTCACATTGAAATGGAGTATGCCAGTTTCCACCACACCAAGATGTTCCGGGGTGTTGTCTCCCCTTTGTTGTGTGTTGTAACTTAGAGAAATAGTAGGATACAATCCCAAAAGTTGTTATTGATTGATTCTACCCTATTGCTTTTATTGATTGATTTAGATTTTATGTTTATTAATGGTATTCCGAGTCCTGGCCGCAGTTTGCTTAGTATGGGAGACTGAGATGCACCCCCCAAAATACCTACCCTCCCTCTGGGCGGAGTTTAGTAGCAGGGATCTCCTACACAAGTTGCCGCCCCCCACCTTAGAGCGAAGCCAGCCCCAATTAAGGAGGTTGATGGAAGCTTGTTCCCATTGAGATAAGCCCGCCTCCCTACAAAGATGGGAGCTTTTGTAACGATCCTTTTAGATAGAATAAAATACGAATTTGTTTACTTAGCTTCATAAATATCTTGAAAAGAAAAACCATAAATTCTACCAATTTAGCCTATTTCTACATTAAGGTGGACTTGCCCATATTTTTACTCTTTAAAGTGATTGTACTTTGAAGTTTATATTCTTGCTACAAGCCTACACTTCAAAAAACACACACACCCTCCCTCCCCCTTGGGGCTGGATATACCACGCAAGCTAAATAGGGTGCTAATTTCTTGTTTAGATAGTGTTCAAGGAACATAAGAAGAGTATAAATGATCAAGAAAAACTTCCTGAAATGGATTTAGACAATGTATTGGCCATTGACATGTGCTGTTGCCTCATGTCTCGTAACTGCTCATACACAAATCTAATCTAACCCCAAGCTGCTCAAAGAAACCAAAAATTCTCCCTTAGGGGCTCCCAACTAGTTAGGACCCCTATATATATATATATATATATATATATATATATATATATATATATATATATATATATATATATATATATATATATATATATAGGTATATATATATATATATATATATATATATATATATATATATATATATATATATATATATATATACACTAATCCCAATACAATTTTGTAACCTATCCATACAAAAAATGACCCAATTTGAATTTAGGGCCCAATTATAATGCATGAATTGCATACGCATTATCATTGGACTATACCGGGACTATGTTGCAACGGGAAAGCAGCTTCCAAAGTTGAAATTGATAAAAAATTATCTCCGTCAACCAAGGTTCTACAAGTAAAAGATTAAAATGGATTGACTATTTTGTCCATTGAGTGGTGATAAGGTGAAGATGCTAATTATGAAATGTTTAATTAGTATGTCGGCCGCTAAAAGTGAGAGACGCACAAATGTGTTCAAAATGATAAATTTTGAAATAGTGTACGCTTGTATATTTTGATAACGGTTTTTTAGCTCTGCATTTGTAATGGTAAATCTTTCCTGTAATAGTTTTCAAGTAAAGACTCTTTATTGACCAATTTTGTATGCAAAATATAGGGCTTGTGACCTTCCGCTAATAAGTTCGGATTTAGGCCTCTGAAATCTGGATGAAACGGGCTTCCCCTACCATGTTTTGAGACTGGGAAGTGGTCATCGTTGAAACATGATAGTAGTAAACTTCTCCCCAAAGACGCTTAAATTGGGTGCAGGTATATCCAAAAACTAAAAATAGGTGCCCCATAATTTTACTATTAGGCTTGTGTAGGGTCTTTATAGCTCAATAGGGAAAAAACAAAAAAGGCTCAATCTTGATTTTAAAAGATCTAAACAAAAGTCCATATATATATATATATATATATATATATATATATATATATATATATATATACTTGGCCTTCCCAAAGGCCCAAAATTAACTTTTCATAACTGATTCATTATGCCTAAAGCCCCAATATAAGATCCACAATAAAATAAAACAGCAAACTAAAAAAAAGGCCAAATTTAGGATTAGGCCTTAATTATTTAAGTGTTTACCTTAAAAGAGCACGCGATTTTTAGATTAGGCCTTGGGCACTAAAAACCTTTGGGCAATCCTCTGATGGAAGCGAACTAGGAGCAGCAAAAAGAGGTTGAATTGCAAACCTTTCTTGCCCTTCAGCATTGATGTTGAATCCGAGCACATAATACATTACATATGCTGGAAGTATTTTATCATTTATGCTTTTATTCCCCTTTTAGAAAGATGAATATGGAATTGATGTTTCTCAATAGATAACTCTCTTTTAATACTTCTTCATTTGATAGGCCCCCATTTTCCAGACCAAAGGACAAGGCAACCTTTTCACCAAGCGGCAAAGGGAAACCTATGTTTCTAGCCAGGTTGAAGAATACCCAGAACGACCAGGGTGTACTGGAGTGTGATTACTCACGAGAACAGGGGACTTGTAAATATAAATCTTGCATGTAGGTATCATCACCCCTGAAACAAGCCCAAAAGCAGATTGCGTTCTGAATGACATGGGTCTCTAAGACCGTAAGTTAACAAACTTACTGGCGCATGTTTGATCCCCTGCAAAGTTCTAAATAGCAAATAGGAGGTGCTTAATGGAGTAAAGTTTTTGTATTTGTTTTTGTTGATAAGTAGGTAAGGTTTAAACATGAGACATTAAATGGGTACCCACCCCGATAGTGTCGACAAATCTAGCAGTGTCGGTTCTTGCTATATCTAGCTTTTCTGGTGTTTACGGTATCTTATAAGCTACTCTATAAATGGTCAAACTGCATGGTTATACTGCGATTTGTTTCATTTCATTAATAAATCTCCCTCTTTCTCCAGGGTAGGAAAATTTGTCGGCATTATGAGCAGTTGGGTATTTGCAAGTTTGGGCATGCCTGTTTGTTCGACCATCGATTAATGGCTTCGACTTTTTCCAGTTCGGTCTCAGTTAAGGTAGCAAGTGCAAAAATCTTGCAGGGCTAATGGCAACAGGGCATTGAGGGAATGCTATAATCTAGCATTTTGTATAGGATTTTTTGTTCCATACCCCAAACGAGCCTAAAGATTAGGGATACCATTTTGATAAATTAAACAACCATTTTGAAATATAAATTCGCTCCAACATGAAGAATAAATTGGCTGTTGAGCATCGGATTGATCTTTCAACTTTTACCGTTAAATTATTTTGTGAGGTATAAGGCTAGTGATCGCTACTGCTTGTAATGCAGTATCTAGCCTAGTTACCGAAATACATCGGTCCTCGTGAAGATCAAATTTTCTTCTGAATGGCACCGTGGAATAATGTTCTGTTGTTTTATGAATGTTTTTCAGAAAGTATGTGATTCTGAATCCATGAAGGTGAGTGCGAAACACTTGGAACGTAATGTCTTACATATTTTCGTGTGTCTTACATTCTCGGATATTGGCCCTATTTGTTTGGGGGGTGGCGGGGCGGGCAGGCGCGCGCAAGTAAAGTGCAGCAGCAAGTATAAGGCAAGGTAATCTATCAATCTCAGCATCCAAAGATTTTGAAACCAAAAAGAAGAAAGGAATAATCCCTGCTCTATACCGTCGCCCGATATCTACCGCTCATCATTCTCTATTGAACATTGTCAACTTTAAAAGAATTTACGTTACAACTTCACAGCCAAGGATGGCTGTTGTTCACGTTTTTTGAGTTTCTTTGCTTTCGCGCATTTGTCTCATTCTCCGTCTCATGCCCTCCGACACCACCTCTTCTCTGGACTTTCTCCAGACAAATATGCACAGAAAAAAGCAGTGCTTGAAAGCAGCAGGGTTTTTATTAGCAACAGCAAAACCAATTTTGGTCCTGTAAAATGGGTAAAACTATGCATAAAATTCTGCAGATCATCAGAACAACGCATGATTGATAGTACAAATAATTTTTATCAAGGCATCTTGGGTGGATGCTGATGATTCTGGTCTTGTCTTGGCGGATGGTTGTTCCTTGAGGTGGCGGTGCTGCCTTGGTCAGTAGCAGTTCACGTACCTTCTTCATCATCTGGCCTTTGGCAAAATATGACGAAAACCATCTGGTGGAGGCCGGATTATTTACATCCCACTTCCCAACTTCGGCAAAGGCCTACCTTTATCCTGCTGCAGAATCACAAGTTTACATAAACTTCTGCTCTCATTAATGGTGCATGTGTAACCCATGCAATCATCTAAACTGTACATTGTCGCTGGTATGATACGCTATGGTTGACATTTGTTGTCTTACAGGCAAAACATATATACCCAGATTTAAAAAAATGGAGGGGAAAACATCATATTTATAGTTTATTCCAATCCAAAATGTAAAAATACAACAGCATGACGCTGATTAATTTGATACATTCAAATCTCTTTCTTTCTAGGAAACCTTAAACTAAATTAGTCCGGAAACGCTTCTTCTAAAATTGCTTTCAATTTGATCTTGTGCAGTGAAATGTATTAAAATCTGCTCATATCATTATATATTTCAATTCAAAATTAAAACTAACCAACGTAAGTTTCTACCCGCTTATGTTGTGCAACCAAAACTCAAATTAATTGACTTGTTTTCTACTAGAGCCTTTCTATACAACTAATTGAGCCAATTAAGGCGTATATAAAACTAAAAACAAGATTTGCATAGGGAGGAATAAACCTACCGATGCCATCGAAGGACTACGTGAGGTTTGCACAAAGGAAAGTCTAAATCACAATAATGAGAGAGAGAGAGGAGAGGTGGTAGAGAGAGAGAGTTAAGGAAGAGCCAGAGAAAATAAAAGGTTTAATGGACAAGATTAGAGTCGCATGTACATGCATGTAAACACCCTGTGACGCAGTTTTACTTATTTTGATTACCTGACAAATCCTGAATTAATGTGTCATCAAGTTCAACACCGCGAACTATCTCGTAGGTATCTTCTCCTATGACGTACCGCGGTTTTTATCTTATGACGGTAAATGAGGATTTTGGATGTCTCTACTTGATGGTTAGAATTGTTCTCACTCAGCCTTTAAAGAAAATAAAGTGTTGTGAAAAGTCCCATTAATCACATTTAAATGTGCTTAATTCTTTTTTAATATAGATTTAAAAGTGAAATAACTAAAATTAAATAATTTTTAAACTGTTTGGGCCTGTTACCAAATATGATTTGTGATACCTTGACCGCTACGGCTTTACCCAGTATATAAAATGAATTTAATCCAATGTGACAACTCAGCATGTCTCAGTCTTCCCTGGCCCCGCCAATATCCGGCCAATCACTATAAAATGTTCCTACATGGTTGAGAGCTTCAATAAATCACCACTTTTCACACCTTAATAGTCAAAATGACCATGATTTAATTTCTGTCCATGATAGTATATTATTTTTGTTTTCCGATGAGAAAGTAATATGTTGCGTGTGTGTGCGGTGTGTGTGCAAAAAGTGGGTTCTGAACAGCCCATGGTAACAAAATTATAAAACCATATACCCACCAAACTTATGCAAGAGTGTCATACTATAATCAGATTGACAAAGATCAAAAAGAGATTTTGGATGATAAAGCCATGTTTAACCTCGGCAATTGGACCCCAAACAGGAAAAAGTGGTGTAATTTCTACCTAACCCCAGTTTCAGCTAATTACATAATCTCCTTTCATATAAACAATTACCAAAATTCCCTATTCCATTACATTTTATGGTAATCCTGCTAGTTTAGGCCTCAAATTACTGAAATAATTCTATGTACATTTGGGTGATTTAAACAATTAAGTCTGTTCCGTTTCTTCCAAATTGGAAGTTTTAAACTTTAAACAATAAAACAAAAATTAGACTTTTTGATTATATATGATCAATTTATATAAGTATATGTACATTATAAATATTTTTTGAGTACATTACCAAAATCAAATAAAACAAATAAATGAAATAATAAAAAATTAGTAAATACGGTCAATTTAATTGGTTTTAAAAAATAATTATTATAAAAAATTATGATAATTTTTTATTCTTCTTTTATTTTTTGGAAGGATATTATTAGATAGAAATTTGTATTACCGCTGCTTCATTTGGAAAAAATACTCTCAAGTGACTTGGGGTAAAAGAGATGTAGATAAATTAAGTGATAAACACCTCTTTAAAAAAATTTGAAATATAAAACATGCAAACACTCCTACACAAATTCAATCACATATAACAAAATGACTTATTTAATGTTAAAATTTAATTGAAATACCTCCATTCTGTGTGTAAATATGTGTCCAAATAATAAGAACCTAAAAGTCTTTAAAAGATGATTTTTTTGTTGGGCCAATTTAATTTTTTTGTCAACTTAAAAGAATAACCTATTGATTGTAAAAAATTTGATTCTTTTAGAAAAAATGTATCTTTCTAGCCACTTTCGAACCACCTTTCTATTCTGGGTTCCTCTCAAGTGGATGAGTATCCTACATAATGCAAATGATTAGAATAATGGAGCAAGGAGAGATCTTAAAAACCTATATTCCCAATTTCCTTTATTTGAGATTTCTAAAAATAAGGATATTCGCAACAAGGGGAGAACCGTGATCTATTCCAAAGAAAAATGTTTCAGCCCTGGCTTCATGGACGGTATATTTATATTTTGGTACGTAGTGGTAGAAAAGAACAAGACTTAATTGTTTAAACCACCCAAAACAGATATTTAAGGGTATTCTAACTAGCTATTTAAGGGTATTTCAATCATTTGTAAGTCTAAACTAACAGCGCTTGGAGTAAACTTAACGGAATGAGCTAATCTTGGTGATACTTTGTAAAACAAAGAAGGTTATTAGTGTAATTGTCAGAACCTCAGCAGGGGTCATTGCATTTGTTAGACACTTCCAGGAAATTCCAAAGAAATCTCTACCCAAAAAGTATTAATGTATTGGATAAGTATGACTTAAGGAAAGTGTGATTGCTAACTGCAAAAAAGAGGAGAGTAATACAAATGACTGCGGGACATGAGCACACCACGTTTGCTATTCTTCCCAACGGCTCAAACGCCGCCACGTCATCAACATAAACTGTTCGTGTTCACCACATCCACGGCAACGATTAATCGCCACAACGAAATCAATGCACAACCTAATAATAGTTTCAATTCCACAAATACCCCTCCAAACTCACCGTCCTTGCTCCATTCCCTCCCTCCAATGATAACCTCCGCAGTAACATCATCTAAAACTGGTGTTTCTTCTTACTGCCGAATGGTGACATATGATCCGCCAGACGCACATTCAGTCGCTGATTTCGGGATTTTAAAATATCCTAATTTGAGCAAGTTAAACATAACGTATGGCTCATATGCACAATTCCACTCTAATCTAAACGCAACGCCTCGGATACAATATGCGTCAATTCCCATTGTATTTGGTCACACCCAATTTTTTTACTAAAACTCTTTTCTGTCATTTCCCTTCACCCACTCTCTCTCTCTCTCTCTCCCATCTGCACAATCTTCTCTCTTTCCCACCTCGCTCAACCTTTCAATCCAATGGCACTGGTTTTAGTCCGTCGGGCGTTTTCCAGGGTTCAACTCGCCGTGGCGGCGAAACTGAAGCCTGTATCCATCCCACGCATCGGAAGCGCATCAGCCTAAAAAGGCCGACGAACCCAAACCCACCACCAACCCTCAAGACTCCAAATCTACTGATGGAACCCAGACAACCCAACCAAACCAGAGCTCAAATCCTACCAGATCAACCTCAACGAATGTGGCCCCATGGTCCCCGACGCCCCTCATCAAGATCAAGAACGAGATCGACCTTACACTAACCTTCCAGCCGCTCCTGCCCTGCCAAGAGGGCATCTGCGGCTCCTGCGCCATGAACATCGATTTGCCTGCAACGGCCTGCCTGCCTCACGAAGATTCCGTCGCCCCTGACGGACTCTACGCAGACGCCGCTGCTGCACATGTTTGTGGTGAAGGATCTGGTGGTGGGATATGACCAATTTCTACAACCAGTATAAGAGTATTGAGCCGTAGGTTGAAGAGGAAGAGTCCGCCTGAGGAGAAGGGGAAGGAGTTTTTGCAGACGAAGAAGGATAGGGCGAAGCTTGATGGGATGTATGAGTGTATTTTGTGTGTTTGCTGTAGCACGTCGTGCCCTAGTTACTGGTGGAATCCCTGAGTCGTATCTTGGCCCCGCTGCCCTCCTCCATGCCAATCGGTAATTTCCTATTATTCCCATGTTTGTGATTTTCTGTGGCTATGCTTTTCTTTGTTTGTTTTGTTTGCGATTGATATGCTGTTTGCGTATAGAGGCAGGGTTGAGAAACGAATCGAACCAGCTGAGCAGTTAGCTTGGTCTATTTGGTCTGATAACTTAACGAGGTTTAAAAATTAAGATATGCTCAAGCTGAGCAGTTAGTTTGGTCTATTTGGTCTGAATGTTTTAAACTGAGCAGTAGGTTGTTCGAGCTTGGTTTGAAAACTTCACAAACTTCAAAAATAGGCTTAAGCTTGATTTATTTATGTGACAAACCAACCTCAAACAGGCCTTTAGCTTAAAACATAGCTCAAACAGCTTGGTTTCGCTTATAAGCTCTGGATAGAGAAAATTTCAGTCCTAATTTGTGTTGTTACCAATTATTTGGCAGAATCTCTACTTGATTCCCTTTTGTAACCCAAAACAGTTGTGTCTGTTGTGTCAAAATGTGAAAAAGAAAGCACTTTCTAATTATAGTATCGCTACGCTGTGGTAATTTTTTTATCTACCACAGTTGCCCCTGAAATTCCTCGAAAAACAATTGGAAATAAGCTCCCTGAAGTTTATGACACACATATTTATTAACATTCAGGTCTGTTACTGTGGGAGACCCCTTTCTTTTGTGCAATTTTGTTTATAAAATTCTTTTGTTGAACGGAAATCCAATAGTCCTATCCTATGCTATTGTGTTCATGAATTTGAGAACCATGGTTCACTAGCTTGATATATTCGCCGAAGCCGTCATACCATGCTCTATCCATTTTGGCAAAAGAAAGTGAAAGAAGTGTAAAAAGAAAACTTGTAGATCTTCTGGTTCCCTCTGGTTCTTTCCCCTTTGGTTAGAACTTCAGTTCTTCATGTTGTAATTATGATATCGTGGTTGGTTTATATTGAAGGATATGGGATTGAAGTTCTTATTTCTCGGTACTTGAGGTAGCTAAGATACTGTCTTTGCATCTAAAACTTTAGTTTGAGAAACTAATAAAACTCCCTTGCAAATTCTCCATCTCCTTTTTCTTTTCCCCCTTGCATACCTTAGAGCCTAGAGAGGAGATATGAGAGAATTTCGCTATGGATGTTAAGTAGTTTATCATCAGATCAGTAGTTTCTTGTGAAACCTACAATGGAAAGTAGGCTCGCTTTGTAGTCAAGGTATCCTTCTATAGAAACTTGACCTCATCCCAATCCCTTGTATTTTTGGGCTCTTGAACAGTTGAACTTACAATTT
Organism: Vaccinium macrocarpon; assembly: GCA_022606695.1. Taxonomy (NCBI): domain Eukaryota; kingdom Viridiplantae; phylum Streptophyta; class Magnoliopsida; order Ericales; family Ericaceae; genus Vaccinium; species Vaccinium macrocarpon. The sequence goes on along the minus strand of CM040172.1, from coordinate 6,173,545 downwards.
AATGTTATCATATAAATAAGAAAAATGGAGAGAAGGGGAAAGAACCCCACCTTCCTTTCCTATTGGGGATTTGATATGAACTTAGGGAAGTTAGCTGGGATTTGATGTGAACTTATGGAAGCTTGCTCTTTGTTGGTGGTTCTACTGAAAAATTAAGTATATGATGCATACATAGTCAAGCAATCCACAAAAGTTGAGTTTGGGAATTTGTTGAGATCTTATTGGCCATTTAAGATTAGTGAACTACCCTCTTGAAGGCTGAAGCTACTGCTTTGTTCGTGGTTCTATTGAAAATTAAGTATATGATCTCCATTAGGCACCAGAATGTAAATCTCACTGTGTTTACCTAGATTCCATCAGTGGGTCACCTCAGAGACTTCCGTTCCCCTTCTGTTAATATATTAGGGTTTGTTCCCTCCCCAAGTCCTGAGATTTTGTATGGTGTCCGCTTGATGTTACTGAAATCATGTAAGGTCATCTAAGAAGTGAAAATTATTTTTACTGGCGTGAAATAAATCTTCTGACATTGCAGGACATATTTCAAGATAGTTAAATATAGAATCGAATTGGTTTTTTATTTTCTGTTGGCATGTTCAGGGTGGATAATGGACAGTCGATGAATACACCTCGGCGCAATCTTCGATGCAATTTGTGATGAGTTCCGCTGTACTGCTGCCATACAATACTGAACTGTGCACACGTGTTTCTGCCCTAAAGGACCTTTCAACTCTGGAAAACAAATTACAAACATCAAAACAGCTACAGATTGCAAAAGGGTATCGCAAGAATGATGTGAATTTATCCCTTGCCTAGTATGTTGTGGTAGGGCTTAGCTATGAAGGACTAGTATATGTTCTAGCGTAATAATTTGTGCACCAATTGTTGTTACGCCGATTCGCGGACCTCTTTCCTAGTTTCTACCTATCAAGGGTCTTTTTGTTTTTTAAATAAATTCCTCATGGTACTGCCTTGGTTTGTGTTAACTCTGAGTTGAATTCTGCCCTGATTCTCAGCTGATGCACAGTTACAATTAATGTAATCAAACAGGTCTGTATTTTACTGTTCCTTTACTATATTCCTTGGGATGTTTGCTGTTACCTTGCTATGGTGGTTTGTTTGGTTTCAAAGAGAAGAATGGGTTTGAATCAGAGATGATTGTTATGCCGCCTTCTCAGTCCTTGTTATAGCTCTGGAAGCTTGAGGCACCTGCCCACACATTAGCCGCCGCAAAGTTAAAGCCGGATCTACATTAGTTCATAGTTTCTTTCTTTTCAAAACCCAGTAGACAAGCCTTGTCCCTTTCCTCTTTCTCCATTTCTGCTCTCCTCCTTGTTTTGTTCCAATAGAAAGGCAAAATAAAGTGGTTTGTGCCTTTACCTACTTGAAAAGGGAACACACTTAGCTGTGTTTCTTTTAGGTTTATGTATTAGATTCAATCAGTTGCACGACAATCAAAAAGGAAGGAATGATGGCTTTCGTTGACAGCAAATGCCCCTCCGCATTCCGCGCACTGCCTATTGGGATAGCAGCCTCGGGCCTTTACCTGCCCTTTATAATAAAGAATCTTTTGGCTCGGCCTGAAAAGTGCTATCAACAATAGAAAGGGGTACATGCTGCTGTTGCTGCTGCCCCTCTCTCTCAAAATGTGGTGAAAAGGGTGTGGGTACCGAGTGGCGGTGCTCAAGACCACCCAATAATCTCTCTCTCTCTCTCTCTCTCTCTCTCTCTCTCTCTCTCTCTCCTGAGTTTTCATTTTGAAACTAGTCAGTCATTCGTTTAGAATCTGTTACCTTCAGCAGATATCATCCTTTTTGTACCGCACGTTCCAGGAAATCATCCAGTGTGGATTCCACACTCACTGAATTAAAGATCTAACAGCAATTCCCTGATACAGACTATTTACTTTGCATTCAGATGTCCACAAGTAAATTCTTTTGGGAGAAACTGATGCAGACTAGACAAGAAAAGCAGTTTTAGACTTCACAACAGATATAATGGCGATGTAACTTCAAATGATGTTATCAGTATTCCATTTTATTCAAAAGTACCAAATGAAGTTCTACCAAGAAAAAAAAACAAATGACAATACACAGATCATAAGCCGCACTATTGTAAGGGAGAGATATTTCAAAAGATTGTGATAACAGCACAGTTGCATAATTCTGCACAACAGTGTTTTCTAATCATCTATCCAGAGTCTTTTCTGGTAATAATACTTATAATTTTCTACATTTAAAGAAAACAAGGTTGAAACAATAGCAACATCAAAGCAAGGGAGGCAAGTGGTCGGGCTCTATATTCTCTTTATTATTAAGTTAAAAAGGGGTTTCTAGCACATCCAGATCCAAAGTGATAACATTTAAAGTAACCTCATCTACATAAGCCAACACCACTACAAGGTCGCTGGCACCATATGCGAAAATGCTATAATACCACAAACCACGAACTAAACACCCAAAAAAAAAAAAAAAAAAAAAAAACTCACTCTGACTAGAGCGAGAGTGAAATAAAAGTATACAGGTTTCAAAGGCCTCCTTGAAAAAGTCCAAGGAATACAGCAGCTGATGATATTTGTACCCTTGAGGATCAAAATAATATCAACATCATGACCACCTTCAACTAGACCCCACCGGGTCGACCTGAAAAATATATACAATAAGTAAAGTAAAGCTACAGCCTATAGGAGATCGATTTTGTACCTTAGAAATTCGATAAATAAAACATCCAATAAGTGTTTTAAGGCGGAGAAACAAAAGGAGGGAAAGGAAAGGGTTAATAACAGTAACAACACCTGCAAATCTTCTTCAAGTCTAATTAACTCAATGGCTTCCTCAATCTGTAATTTTTCAGCTTACAATCCAATAGAAATAACTAGAGAGTGTGCTGCTGCGAGGCAAGGGCATCAATTGCCAAATTCACAGTCATCTGTTTTCTTGAGAAGGTTCTCAATGGCATTTACAAGACCACCATCCTCCTGCTTGCCACCAAAGAAGCTGGAGTATACAACAGGCTTAAAAAGCCAAATTCGATTCCACCCAATTTGAGCAAAGGATCGATTTTCTCCACTTGCTTTTCTGAAAATTTCAAGGATTGGCGTACAATATTTGGTTAGCTAAACTATTTTGCCCCAAAACCAGAGAGTTAATTTTCCTCTTTAGCATAAAAAACAGGTGAAGTCCCAAGAGCTGCAGCTAATACAAAGACAAATTGCTTGTCTCGAAGGAAATCTAAAAGAGGTAGGAACAAAAAGATCTATCTAATCCAAGTGTCTTCCATTTGTACTGTATCTCTGATATCTGCTATAGGCGCTAAGCAAACTAATAAGAAACATAAGAAGTTTAATTTCTGAAGTGTAAGCTACTAATTTTGCTGTCCTAATGATATGCGCCCTGAGTTAAAACATGTGGGAGTGTGGACCATGACAGAGTGGCAGCGGGTGCAAATCTTTGGTATCACAACTGGTAAGCTACCGCTAGAAGTTTTAAATTTGAAAACAGGCAGGTTGATACGGTCCTGGGTTGAATATGAGTCAACATTAGATGGGTATATATGGACAGATCACTATGGGATGTAACAAGAGCCATACCTATAAAAACTAACCCAAACTAAAACCCATTGTCTTTTCTTCTTTTTTAAATACCAGCTTCCTACGCTTTAGTGTTTTCTTTAATCTACTGCCAAGGAATCTAAGTACACAATAATAGCATGATGTAAAAAGTGCGTTTAACCCTAATTTTACACGTGAAAAGTCCATACCATAAATTCCGCACCAGCTGGTAAAAACAATCTTAGCAAATCGTAACATCGCTTGTATTTTCTCAGAAAATCCAAATTTTCAATTACCTTCCTGGAAAATCAGGGACCCCTTACTACAGCACTTGTTTGTTACCATGTATATATGGCTTAGAGATCTCTTAATTTTCCCTCGCTTATGCCATTTCATCTTCAACGCAAATGGTTTGACGTTTGAAATCCTTGACTCCAATCTCCACCATTTCAATCTTCAACGTTCCCCACCGGCCTGGAAACTCCTAATTGGTCCAACCAATTTGCCGCAGCTCTAACGCATTTTGGCTCTCTCTGCCGTTGATTTACCTCCACTCACACCAAAGCACAGACCCCTATCACCAACATCAGATCTCTTCCCATAACGGAGTCATGGTGGCATCAAGATCCCCACCTCTGCAATTCCATCCCCCCAAAGATCGGCATTAGAGGTACTCAAAATGGGTTTTTTTCTTGTTGATTATTACTTGTTGGTTCCAAGTATAAATCCCAAATCCAATGGTGAATTGTTTGCTGATCACGCCATTTTCTCTTCTTTTTAATTTTAACCTTGCATATAATCTGTTTCGGCCATCCATTACCAACCCTTTTTTATCCCATTTAAAGTTTTAAAACCCACTTAAGAAGGTTTAAAGTAGGTTTGCACCCATTTAGTGTCCCAATATTCAATATGGGTGGATTTGGGTGGGTTTATGCGCGCGCGGTAAGGGTTTTGGGTGGCTCCCAAAATTGCTGCGGTCTAGTTTCAATGGGGAACAGAGCAGCAGTGAGGTGTGCGGATCGTAGGTGCCACGCGCGTTGAAGACAAGGAGCAACCAAAAGAGATGTACCCGGTGGTGCGCGGTTCACCCGAAGGGGTAACAATAGTAGGCTGTGACACATGAATAACCGGCTACTGGTACACCCAATCTCCTTTGACAAAACTTCAAACTGGGCGCATAAGCAGATAGCCAAAAAGTGTCGTCAAAATCCCTAGTTTAACTTGTGTAACCCGCAAAAGGTATATTTACATCCCAGCGCAGAGAAACCATTGTCTATCAAAAGACACTGAAAAAGTAAAAACAATAGGTGAATAGAATAAAAAAGACCCCAAATTAGCTTGAGAAGGGCAATCACTCTAAAAATAAATCTCAACACCAAAATTTCCAAGAAATCAAAGTTTTCATAAATCCAACCTACTTTGAACAAGACTCTAAAAATAGAAATCACACCTAACATCGGAGTAGTAAATAATTGCTATTCCCCAACACAGAAGTAAGATCAAAAACTTGATACTGCATCAGATCAGTTTAAGGAAATGATTCAAGCTTTTATTTATTTAAGTTCAATTGCCAGAAAACATTTTAAAAGCGGTAAATAATCCATGATCAACAAATCCAAAAATTTGAGCATGTTACACTTGGACTTGTAGATCAGTGCACATAACATGAGACCCTTAGTCAGGTCACTATCCTGTGGAGCACGAAAAGAAGACTCAAAATCTTTGATGGAACTTCTTCAGTAGATGTTCAATTATCTGGCCGAAAAGTGATTGGAACTTTCCAATGCTGTGCACGCAAGTCCCCATCAAAGGTACAAGTGTATGGGTCTGATTCCATCTTGTTCCTAAGCAATCACACATACAAAATTACTAGTCCCTCATCAGACAGAGCAGTTCATTAATAATGTTGTACCAAACTGATAAAAACTAACAACCAACTCAATTAATAGAAGTCCAAAACTTTTCTTTGCATAAGGCCATCCTCAATCCTTTTTAACGTACCTTTCTCAAATCAAGCACAAACGGTAGAAATGTGAAAATAAATTGAGGTGAGAGCTTGATTCTGATATGAACCAATCCAAGCATACTTCATCAAATTTCAAAAAATCCCAACTTACCCCAAAAACCCTCTTTCTAATTTTAACCTTTACATGAAAGAACTGGAAATTAACCAATCGTCACTCTTCCTACAATTCATCAGACCCTTTCAAACCCCAAGCCATCCCCAAAGGTTCTTTAACTAAATCTAGAGGGATATTTTATTCTTCCTGATCTGATGAAAATTTAGGTTCTTGTAATTTTATCACTTATTCACTTTTCTGAAAAAGATTGGAGCTCATATTTCATGTTTTAGCCATTGAACCCCAATTAAAGGAAGGAAAGTTAATTCATGTCACCAAATTTCTCTCAAACCCTTTTCTACTCTTCTCCTCTTCCACTTTTATAACACCATTTGCACAAGCGATGAGTGTGCCCAGACGCCTGGCCACTGCAGCGGTATAGACAGGTACCTGGTACCCCCATTGGCAGTGATACCAGCGCACCCAGAGTGGGCACTTGCTGGCCTCTTGACGGCGTCTTTAACGTTCTATAATCAAAGTACGGTGTCCACCCATCATCTCTGCATCATCGGCTCTAGCTTCCGTTGTAACCTCCTACCCACAATCGATCCAGTCATAAACGCCACCGGCATCGTCACCGACGACTGAGACGTGCGCACCGCCCGCCTTAACGTAGAGATGCTGGGCCATCCTGAGTATTTTTCTCCCATGAGCCCCCTCGGTCGTCGGACGAAAATGCGCGAATAAAGAATGGCCGTCGGATTCGGGTTGCTTTTCGGTGGCGGTGGCTGCAATGGCTGCTAATTGTCGGTTCGTGGGAGAGGGTTCTGAGTGAGAGGATAGGTCACATTTTAGGTTCTTCCCACTACAGCAGCTGCCATTGGAGAGAGAGAGAGAGAGAGAGAGAGAGAGAGAGTATTCGGGAAGAAGTTGAAATGTATGTCCAAATTTTGTCAGTCCTAAACTGGGTTCACTAGAAATTGGGCTTATTGGGCTTTTGTATCAATCTGTTTGGTTATTTTATTCGGGCCTTCTTAATTTTTTGTTAAATTCGAATTTTATTTTTTTCAATTGTTCACCAAAGAAAGGAATAAAAAAGTAAAGAATTATAACTACAAGTAAAAATATATATCTAAAAAAACAAAAAATATCAAATGACTGATATTTTTGTCTACAATGTCTTTTTTATACGACTTTTTTCATATCATTTTGATATTTTTGTCTACAATGTCATTTTATATGACTTTTTTTTTCATATCATTTGATATTTTTGTCTATAAAACTTTTTTTTTTCCGTATTCTATTTATATTTACTTTTCAAATTTTCCATTCTAGACAAATAATAAAAACAAAACGTATATATTCTATAATAAATAAAAAAAACAGGTCAAAAACGGGAGCAGAGCACCCACTATTTCCTCTGTGTTTCTACAACTTTTCCGAGCAGCTGAAGGACGCCCTAGAATTCCGATTACTCTCATTCAAATACATATCCCTGCGACTTTTGACAACACCTGTCTGCTCCCCTTTCTTCTCTCCTGGCCCTCTCTCTCTCTCTCTCTCATGTATATGGATTATGTAATTCCACAACGTTTGTAGGAGGAATGCAAATTTGTGGACGATATAGCACTCGGAAGACAATACAATCACACTCTGTCTCGATGATTTGGAGGATAAATTAGCTTTATTCAGCTTTCTAGATGCTGTGTATTGACTTCTTGTTTGTTTGACGCTGAAATGGAATGCCCATTAACATATTATACGACGTGTCTCTAAATTTCTGGGCTTCTTCTGTGTGGCAATTTATTCAAGATTCAATTTGGAGTATTATGATTCTTGAGTGTCGTTGATATGCATCGAAGGGGGAGGATTATTGAAAATTTTGACCTAAGTGATCTACCCATTGAGGTTCGAGCCAATTAAATATGATGAGCATCATAAACCCACAAGCTCTGTCCAAAATGAATCCCTAAATTTTGTCCCATACAAGATAATACAATTGTATATATGTGCAACTAGGGAGCCAAAGGTTTGTATATATGCTTTAGCTTAGTGATTTGACAATTTAGTACCCATTAAAAATTTTTTTTATGTGCCGTGTCTATAAATTTCTAAGCTATCTTCTGTGACACTTACTGAAGGTTCAATATATTACGGTTTCTTGTCTTGTAGGGCGTGCATCAAGTACATGCACAATCAAGTGCTACCACTTTTTTTTCCAGCCTGTTTTACGCCATTTTCTCCCTTTGTAATGAAAGGGTCCATGGCTGGTAGTGAGACTGATATGCCAATTCATGAAATTGAAGAGGGAAGTGCACACATATCCCCAGCTGCTTGACTGGGCTAGACGTCGCATGTAGAGCTGGAGTGTCGAAGCTTGGAAGTTTCCATCCGCTGAAAAGAGGCGTTGACTTTGTTGGTGAGAAGTGTAAGGTGCCTAAGCACACAAGCTCCGTTAATGACAAAGGATGGGGGAAGACATTGATGGAGGCACCAAGTGTACAAGAGCTCGGGGAAAAAGTTCTGTTGACAAAAAATGGAATGACAAAGGATGGATATGGATAGTAAAGATGGAATATCAGAGCCCTAATGATCCATTGGTAGACGTAGCAGAGTCTATGAACAATTACAAAAAGTTGAAGCTGGACGTATATGTTGTACCCAGAACCATGCGGGAGTTCGAACAGAAGATCATGCATACAGGGGTGCTAAGCAATAATGATGCTGCACTGGAAGGTTTCAGCATTAGGAAAGATTTCATTAATAATAAAAGGGGCTAACGGTTATGTCTTATCAAGAAGATACACTTGTTATAAAGAAGGCTTTCGCGACCAAGGGTAATTTCGGATGTTAAGAAACCCCGAAGGATATAAGAACTGGTTGTTTGGCACATATGACTATTGCCCGTCAACCAAAATGGTAAGTATCGGCCTTGCATTTCTCGGAGAAAAGCCACAATCATGAGTTTGCAAATACCATTTACAGCACACATTTGTTACTGTCAGTGAGGAGAACAAACTTTTGCAGAAGCTGTTGAATCTGAATTTGCTGACTCAGAGACAAAATAGGTTACCAAAACTTGGAATGGGATTTGATTCGAAGATCATGCATAAGAGTTCTACAAATGCGTATGTGCCGGACGTGGGTTTTAGTGTTCAAAAGGACTATGTAAATAGAAGTAAGGTAGATGGTATGGGCATCTAGAAGGTTCCACTTGTTTTAGAGAAGGGTTCAGCAAAAGGACAGAAGGGATTCAAACGTAAAGAGACCTAGAAAGGAAACAAGAATTGGTTGTTCAGCAATATTTGGTCATTGCCACACCGGCTGGTAAATATCGCATCACCCTGGTTTGAAGAAGAACACACCGCGAGCTTGTTCCTTTGTAGGGTCCTGATGCTACTGCCTATAAAGAGTGTCAGAAGCCACCGCAATAGGATGATTCTGAAATTAGACAAATGCAGCTTCTGACGCAAATTAAGCCAGTTGCTGCAGGGGGAGATGATTATTTATCAGCCTGTTGACTGCAGAAGTAATCTACCAGTGAAACGCATGAGAGAGATGAGGCAGGGAGAATCAGACAGCATTCTTTCAATATTTTAAAACAAGCAGTTAAAAGACCCTTCTTCTTTTATGCTGTACAACCCGGGAGTTGAAGGACAGATGACAAAATGTATTTTGGCTGATCCAAAGATGGTAGAGGATTTCGGGATTTTGGTGATGTGGTTTATGCTGATATCGATTTTACAAACCAGGGCAAAGATTGCCTAATCTTTTTCCCCATTTATTGAGTGAATCATCATAAGCAGACAAGGCCTTTTGGTGGCACTTTTGTATGATGAAACTGTTGAAACCTTTCAATGGCTATTTCAAAATTTCTGAGGCAGTCTCTGGAAAGAAGCAAAGACAATCCCCACCGGCTAAAGATGCAGCAATGGCTGAAGTAATCCTTCAGTATATCCAGAAGCACACCATCGACATGTGTATGGCATGTGTACCAAAATACACTCAACACCTTAGTGAAGGTATTGTAGGCTTGATTCTTTTTACAATGATTTAAGCAGCTGCATTTTTTAATCATGATATGGAAACAGAAATTTCATTGATGCATGGAAGGCTATGCTGGACATGTATGGTCTTTTTGGGAAAATGATTGGTTGAATGACATATCTAAAGAAAGGAGAGAAATGGGCTTTACCATATGGAAGACATATCTTTGTGCTGACATAAAAAGTGCTCAACCTCTGAAATATTCCAATTACTAACTTGAGGAAGTAAATAAAAGTCCCACTTAGATGTTCGTGACATTTTTCAAGCACTTTGGAAGGGTGGTGAGGATTACGCTACAAAGAGATAGAAGCAATATGATATGAGTCAACGAATGCCAAGGCTAATGGGTGATGTGGTTATATTGAAGCATGCTTAGGATCTTACACACCAACCATTTTCGAAATATTTCAGCTGAATATGAAAATTGTCTCAATGTTGTTGTTAATGAATGCAACTGAAATCAAGTCATTAGTCGAGTACAAAGTTAGCATATATGGGCAAGTACTAGAGCACACCATTGTGTTCAATATATCTGAAGATTCAGTTGTGTGCAACTGTATGCTCAGGGCTTGTTGGGGTTTTATGTAGCCATGTTAAAGGTGCTTTGATTATAGGAACATAAAAGTTGTTCCGTCACCTATACATCTTGAAAAAGGTGGACAAAAAAGATGCGAGGCTTGAATTTGTCCAGATAATGTTGATGTCGGAAGTTTGTTTTAGGAGAAGACATCAGATTGTCTAGTTTAGTGGATAGATCTAAAAATAGTCCAATCACAATGCATAGCTTTGAATTTGCAAAAGAGCTTCACCTTGTTATGGGAGACTCATGGGGAAAATGGAGCAGTTCATTGAGGAAAAATCTTTGTACATTATGGATGTCCCAGGTTACCCTGTTTTCATATGTATCATGGAGCTTGAGAAATGCACATTTGATTTTCCCCATCCCATCTTTCGCTCGCCTATTCTTGATTTTCTTCTGGTTGTGAACATGGATAAGGCTGTACATTAGCTGGACCAACTTCCATTAATTAATAGATAGTTTGAAGGATGCATTTTGACATTTATTCTGCCTAATTTCTGTGGTTTTCTACAAATGACTGTTTTGATTTACTAGCAGCTATAATCTCATTTGGTGGTGCCATCAAAAACAAAAATTTTTTTTTTCTCATTTGTGTCCCTTTGACTGGTAGAAACCAATGGATACAATGTATGTAGCTTTTAATTTAGCTTTCCAGTATAAAAAATACTTGCCTCCCATGTATTGTGATTTGCCAAGTAGGCCATTCCTTCAGTCAGTTGTAGATGTAGAACAATCACTTATTATTTCTGTAAAAGCAACCTATGAACTTTTGAACAAATCAGGACGCTTATTAAGAATTTGATCAATTCCTGTTTTATTGCTGTTCACATGTAGAAATATGGAAACCAAGAGATAAATATTCAAATTAGAGAGATATAATATGGTGAAGTATATATAAAAATGATTATCCTTAAAATTTTATGCTTTACAAACCTGTGAATTCTCGTGACGATGCAGCTTTATTCGGTATAGTCATGGATGCTGTTTTACTTGCATATTAGTACCCCATCAGGTATAGATAAAAGCAGTGCTCAAAAGGTAAAAAGAAAAGGGTACACATGAAAAGAAAATCCCCTGAATATTTCCATTTTCCACAGAATACAGCTAACTTGAGGTTAGCCATCTCCCTGGTGATCCAAATTTGAGTTCATCCTTATCAAACTAGCTTTGTTTTCGTATAGAAAAAATGTTCATGTTCTTGCAGTTCCCAATATAATACGCGGAGCCACTGTTCTTGCAGATCAATGTTGAACATTTGAGATGTTTTCTTCAATGGTAATTATTTCCAGGCAGCCAAGAGGATTTGTGATCTGACTTTTCTTTTTTCCTGATATTCTTGGAGCAACTTTTCCTAGATGAAGCTGTGTCTGGCGGTGGAGAGGTTATACCTGTAAACAACAACAAAATGGCTGGAACTTGGCTTTCTTTCTCTTCTTCCTAGTTTGGGTGAGTTATGATGTGGCAATGGAGTCTGGTAAAGATACATGGCGAAAAAGGCAGTCATGCTAACCTATCTTATGGTAATGCATTTGGATCAAGGAAACAAGATGGATAAGGAGAAACATTTGAAGGATTTATTTACCCTTTTGTGTGCCGCTAGATCCTCAAAATTTTCAATTTCCCTTTTCCCACCAATCCTTGATCCAAAATGCAGCCTCGTAAAAAGTTTGATTTTGGAAGAAAATACTAGGTATGGATTTCTATGTATCATTTGTAGATGAAACATAAGGCGTATGCAGATAATATGGTGATGTCTGCCAATGTTGTATATAAATTAATTATTTGGCCGGTACTGTATGAAAGAAAAGAGATACCTTTTACGCCTTTATCTGATCTTTTGGTGTTTCTATTTCTTTTTGTAGAAATTGTGGTACTGGCCGGGCTCTGAAGCAGAGGTTTTGGCGTAGTTTTCTTAGTTCTGTTGCTGCTTTCTCCTGCACAATAGAAAAACTAGTCAACATCATACATGTTGTATATATAATGGTTTAGGTTGGATCAATCAACTCAGGATTTTGTTGACAAAATTTCCAAAGTGACATAAAAAAAAGTCCTTTGGGGGTTGGCAAACGATGATTTTGGCAACTGCCCTGCCGACAGCTTGAAATGAGAGGTCTTACCTTTTAATCTTGTCTGCCAAACTTTTTGTCCCTCCGGGTATGTGGAATTTTTGTTCGAGCTTCTGAAAGTTCAACATGGAAACAAGGGCAGACACCTAACCATGATTCATGAATAAAATGTAGCTAGAACAGAAGATTTGAGGAAGCAACCAAGGGAAGGTTCACCTGTTTTCTTTGCAACTCTTTCCTCTGTCCTCGCTAAAAGGACTGGATAAAATTGCACTGCAAATTTTTTTGAGGCATTGAAGGCTGAATTGCAACAACTGTAATACAAATGCTATTTTTTAAGGAGAATTAGAGCCTCTTCTAATTGAATGGAGGTCATCGTTTGAAAGACTCATGGTATGTCAAATTTCTGAATTCATTATGCATAATACCGAAACCATGTCCAGGTAAAACTAGGTCACAAAACCACTTACATGGCAGATACAATATGCCATTTTGGGCCGTTGTTTTGTTTCCAGGATTTGAGATATCAAGGGGTTCTGAATCTAGAAGTTGCAGATTAGTCAAAAGTTAAACACTTTGCACCTAGCTTTAAACATTCAATTACATGCACAATATTAGAAGTAAAACTATATAAGAGAGACCAAGTACCTTTAATTTCTGAACTAGGGTTTGGCGAAGGATTCTCCTAATATCAGTCCATACGCAGAAAACCTGCAAATTGAACAAGTGTTAGCATGCATTGCAAAGGAATTCATGGTTGTAATATACATTGTGTGTCCATTTTCTGACAGCTTAAGCAGCAAAAAGGAGTACCTTGATTGGAGTACTTAGAGGAGTTCTGCAATCTTTAGAGTCCTTACAAGGACTAGGAGGAACCCTGAACTGTCAATCATCTGGGCAGCCAGAGTAGTGGACTAGGGCTTGTTCTCTGGCAGGAGTAGAATCGATAAGATGGTGCAGGGACTTTGGAGTTGTTTTCGGTTTATCCGCGGGAATGTAAATGCAGTATTCCTGGTGATTGAGTGACAGTGTTTTTCCCTCCCAGCGTGAATAGGAGCCGCTGGTTTGTCAGGTGTACCTGGAACTGTAGGTGCTGTTTTTGATGTAGTGATGATTTCCAGAGACTAAAATTCTGGTTTGGTATGGTTTTATTAGTGATGGTGTCGAATACTCTTAAAGTCCTGCTCCATTACTTTTACCTGTACTCTCCGCATTCTGTAGAAGTTCAGCATTTGAATTCCCTACCATTACCAGGCTCTTTGGGAGTTGTGACTCAAAGGTCGAAGACTGGTTTCCAGATTCGGGTTTGGGAGTTGTTATTGGCAAGTGTGTTGCTTGTTCAAGCAAGGCTGCAGCCTTCTTAGCAGCAAATGCTCTTTGTAATGAGCTTCTCCAAAGAAAGCTTTTGTGCCACGGATCCCGCTGAGCTGCAATTCTCTCGGCCTCCCTCACGTAGCTTTTTGTGAGAAAGGACCATTTTTCCCATGATAACGAATTCTACATGAACCTCCTGAAAGATATTGAGTCCCCAAGAGCATGCATGGATTTTCCTGTAAAACGAAAGTTCTCTGTTAAGCTGTTGTAGCTCTTTCCATTGTATAACCTAAGATATTCCAATCCTTCATCTGTTTCTTCATCTGGTTCAGACAAAAGAGAAATGATAGATCTATGAAGTTCCACTGCTTTCATCATGTTTTAATCTAATCAATGGATGTTTAAACCTAATCAAATCATTCTGTGAATTCCCAGTGGTTTTGCATTTACCCTCAATTTGATGAAATTTAGAAAAGCAAGGATTGAAGATGGGTTTTCTTCCATCATAAAAATTGTGAGAAGAAGTTCTTAAAATTATTTTCTTGGAGAAGGATTGATGAGAAAAAGATTTAAGAGCTTTTGCTCAAAAATTAGTCCATGATAAACTCTTACTCAGGTCTAGTAAAATAGAGAGAGGGTTGAGATGGCCCTGATTTTTCAGTTCTTGTTTACATTGATTCACTGTTAAAACCTTGAAGAATTTGAGAATTATGCCATATTTTTCCAACACAGACTTGATTTGCTTAATAAGAAGTTAAACCAGGTTTAGCAAAAGACATTAAACCATTCGACTGAATTAACAGTACCCAGATACCAAACCAATCCCAAGGGGTTGTGGTAGAAGTCATTAATCGGGAGCTTGCCTCAGTGGGTTTACCACCCCCACCTCAAAGGTTCGATTCTCCCTCAGTAGTGATTAGTTGATTCATCCGGGACATTCTTCGTTAAAAGAATAAAAATCCAAATACTAAGTATTTGGTAAAGCGGAGAACTGACCTGTTTGGCGTCACTGGATATGGCAGAAGCATAGGAAAATGGATGCACGAGACAAAGCTGCTTCTCCCATGTTTTCTCTCAGTATGAGAAACTCAAAACTCCAACTTCATCTTTGTTTCTTTCTTCTCCATAAATTCTGGTTTATGTTTCTATTTTCTTGACACCTCAAATTTGAAATTCGAATTGGGTTAACTTTTTACGCTTTGTCTAGTTCAAAGGAAGGTCACATGGAGGAGGAGGAAAAAGGAGTGTGAGCCATTTTTAAATTTGTTTGGTGCAGGGATTTTTCAGTCTTTAATCAGCTTGGTCCCACCATTTGGAATTTTAATCCATCTTCGTAACGTCCAGTTTTTTCGAATTTTGAATGGCTTTTTATGAGCTTATGATTATCCTAATTACCTATGAGTTAGGTTGTTTGACTTTAATATCTGCTCAAATCACTCTTCTAATTATTGATTGTGTATTCCACAAGTTTTGGAAACTTGCTTCGCAAAGGCACCCAAATTGGTTTAGGGATTCGGCTTCCTTACACAATCAATCACGCTCGATTCGAGAAATTGCTGCAAGAAAGTACTTACTTTCTTTGTGAATTCCCAATCCGGGCCACAATTTAGTTTGAAATTTGGAGCATGGAGATATGTAGTTCGATCCGTGACACCCCCAACAGCTTAAAAACCGGGGAAAAAAAGAAAAAAGGAAGCATTGGATTGCCCTAGAGTAAAGGTAAGTTAGTTGAACATTGTGGAGGTTGAGGTGAGCAAGGTGAACCACCTGTTGCTGCAAATATCACAATTCTAACACCTGTCTTTATCTTCACAGTTATATCATGATACTTCAAGATGGTGAGTGAAAGACGATTGTTCGGTGAGTCTCCGGCAGCAATCCGGTAGAAATGAAATATCCGGCAAGATTCAACAGCATCTTCTATATTACGAAAAATCACCTAGAAGTCTAAATTTATCTAATTATTTTGATCTGGGATTTCATATTTTTCTTTTGCTTTTCAACCTTTTCTCATTTGCTGGCTATTCTAATTGTTTCATAGCACAGTAAAGGCAAACAGATAAACATTGTGACAACAGATAAAGGATGTGGGAAAATTTCACCGCCAATCGGGCTTGCATACAGACCAAAAAAAGAGGACTTTTAACACGGTGAACGGTGTAAAACAAAAATGCATCACACATACAACCCCAACCACAATGGTGTTCAGATAAAAGCACGCCGCGCAATTTGTAGGCAGCAGATCCCCTGTGTGTCTTCAGCTCAAACTTGGAATTAGAGAGAATGCCTATTCCACTTAGCTTTCTCACACCCATAATTCTTTCGGGCAAGTGACTTTTAACAGATCGAAAGAAAGATCACATAGAAAATTCATTTCATCGCCTTTAAAGAGGGATCCCGACTGAGTCCATGCTTCTTCAGAGTTCTAATGTAATTTCTCATGAGGGAGAACTTGTTGCTCCCAAGATGATACATATAATCCCATGTATAAATCCCAGTTTTATGCAAGTCATCGAAAAGTATCCTGATAAGCAAACCCAACTCAAGTACATCACTAAATTAAATTGAAAAGATAGGTTAGCATACAGTTCCAAGGAGGAAGAAATATCACTGTCAGAGGAAAGCAAATTTCAGGCATAGAAATACCTTACCCCATAGTTCCTCATATGGGTTCTGCAGACATGATCCCCACGCGTCGTCAGCTTCAAATATCACCTAGTTCAACCATGCAAGGCAAGTGAATTAGTGAATGATGGAAATGATCATGAGACTCAAATTATTCACTGCGTGAGTCAGATCATGCCAAATAAAACAACTCCTTGCAGACCCATGACTAAAATGTCGATGAACAAAGAAATTGTTCTAAAGTTACCTTTTCACCTCCAACTGTCCTAACTTTGCTGTCAGCAGCAGGGCTAAGTGGATTCTTAAGAACTCAGCTGACAAACTATACACGTTACCATTTATATTTGAAAATTCCACCCCTACCTGATAAAAAAAAATCACCAGATGAGCACAAATTATTGTATAGAGGGACACAAAATGAACAGGCGCCACATCTTCACAGCAAGATAATAAAGAATGCTCTAGTAATTCATGCAACCTTCTCTCAATTGGTATAAAACCCTCGAATCACGCTGTCTACTAACCCTTGCCGCTCACGCTAAAATACAAATATTGGTCTAGTTAAATGTTTACATGTTTAACCTTAATGGAATCCCGGCCAATTTACTGTGCACCTAAGCTTGTAAGTCTCATACTTTCGTGACAACACACAAGGAGGTTGGTTTCTGTTGCTCATTCAATGTATTCTTATTATTTTTGATAAATTAGGGCTCCTAATTCCTTTTACTCACTTACTTGAGCCATCAAGCATCAATGCAAAAATTTGGACAAGGAATATGGGCGGCAGGCCATTATGCTTGCCTATGTTACTTGACTCGCATGGGTGTCGGGTGCGGGTAATGATCTGTGTGTCGGTTCAACTATTTCTCATTTCAAGGATACGGGACATGGCAAAATATTCAAATTTGTTTCTATTTTTGTGTATTTTCTTAATGAAATTGTGCTTTAAGGTTCTATAGCCGCATTCCATGGACAATAAGGGGAGGTTTATGCACACTTCCATGATAAACTCAATTACAATTAGATTTTCTATAGAAGTGTCTTACTAAACTTATCGGACACATATCCCACACCTTATCCGAAAGTGTCGAAAGTGTCCCACACGGGTACTTTACACCATCACGAGTCCTGCAAACATAGATGCTTTTCATGGAAATCTACTCTCTGTGCACCTATTCAAATAGAAGGGGTACCATTTTTTTTATGCTATCTAGAAAAGCCATCTGTAGCAAATTAACATTCTTTAAACAAGGAGTTTGTAACTAGCTGAGCAAAATAATAAAGGAAGTGGTAACTAGCCAGCTAGACAGTGTCACTCTGGGAATTTATTCATTGCTCTTGGAGCCATGTGACCTTGCTACGCCTTCAATCCAAAACCAGATAATCTTTTTTCCAGCGCGATACACCACCAACCAACAAATAGCCAGATAACACTTTTCCGTAGTAGGTTCCCTAGTATTCTAGAAACATGTATGCTCAAGCCAGCGCCCCACAAAAAAAAAGGGTGTGCTACTTTACACAGTGAGAGGGAAAAGCCAGGATGCCGCTTGAACAATTTCCTTTCACTGGAGTTGAAACCAAGGTTGAGCATATTTGATAAAAACACAGGATTAACCAAGAACTCCGTTTAAATTGTCATGTTCGTGACTCGCTAAAACCAGGAAGATACTACAAAACAAGAAATATATATTGAACTTCGGGTTTTGTTCATCATAAAAAGACAATCTGCCATTCCTTACAAACCTATACTTGGTAAGAGCCAAATCAAAAAGGAGGGGAGTAAATTTTCACTACATTCCAGTAGATTAATAAAAGCACTTATATCTTTTTCAAGGTAAATAAGGAAGAAAATGTTAGCGATTCATCATTATCACTTAAGTCTAGCTTATGTTATCCACCATGAGTCTTTATACCATCAAAACAAGTATAGCACCTTAATTACGTGAATAAAACACAAGAAATGTTTTAATCAATATGTTGAGATTATTTCTACAAACACGAAATGACCAATATTGTCATGTGTCTTATATGTAGATTCTCGCATTAAAGTGGACAGGCACAAAAAGTTTTAGGTGCGGCTCCCCATTTCTGCAGGCTATTGTGGCATTTGATTAACTGACAGTTGCAGGAGCTCATTAGCTAGCTAAAACTCATTAGAAGAGTGATAGATGCCTGCACTTGCAACCTCCTACCATAATGAAACTTACACTAAGAAATTAAGGATCAATAGAAGCCGCCATCGCTTCTAGTGGTTGGTCATCAACATGGGATGAATGCAAAGCCACATTTGATTCTCTGACCCTAAGAAATTTTACATTATCTTTTAGTTGACTATCTGCTATTCCAAAACAATATAAAACAGATCAGGATGCTAGTAAAAAGACTTCTCTGCTTCCCCTTGTTAAATACCGTGATTCCTGTAAAATCTAATTGCAGTAAATTGATCTAATTGCACCGAGCAGGAAATTGGCATTTTTATACAACAAAACAATTTCAAAAACTCTATACAGATCTTGGGTGTATTTATTATACAATCATTTTCCGTTTTTCTTTTTTTTTTATCGGGGTGTACAATCATTTTTCACAAACGCAGCCAAATGATACTCTAAGCAAGAAAGGCATTTAGTGGACATAATCAAGGATTTTATCCTTTAATACGAAAATGGGTAATCTTAGAACCCATTTGGGTACGTCCATATTCTTCAGAAAAATTAGATCAAAAAGAACAAATAAATAAGCAATCTGGGGAA
This sequence comes from Vaccinium macrocarpon, assembly GCA_022606695.1. Taxonomy (NCBI): domain Eukaryota; kingdom Viridiplantae; phylum Streptophyta; class Magnoliopsida; order Ericales; family Ericaceae; genus Vaccinium; species Vaccinium macrocarpon. The sequence continues at coordinate 6,154,556 of CM040172.1, read as the reverse complement.
CAAACAATCGCACGACATGAATTTAAACAGGAAGCAAGAAGTAGCAAACCAGTCGATAAGCAACGCTTTTTAGGAGGATGAAGAAAAATCTAGTAAGACTGGGACACTCTGCGGCCGTATGGAGGGTACGAATCGCTCTGTGTATCGCAGACATTCTCTTCCTACTTCTCTCTCTCTCTCTCTCTCTCTCTCTCTCGTCTGGTGCGTCTCTTCCATTTTGGTCTGGAAAATTGAAATGAAGATGGCCTGAACCGAACTTTGCTAGCAAAAGCCTATTACCAAAACATAGGTTTGATAAATATTGGGCCTGATTTGAAAAAATAAAGGCCCATATTGAGTATTGGGTAATTGTTGAGTGTACAAATTTAGGCAAAAACAATAAGAGAGAAGGCAAACCTTCAACGTTGCAACTTGACTTAAAAAAGAAGAAGTTAATTAACATTTGAAACCCTTTTCTTCCATTGTAGAACCCATCACGGGTAAGGGTGTGCCAAAATTTGGCATATAAAAACTATTTTTCAGATACAAGGCACCAATACCAGATATATTGCCCCAAAAGAAAACTCAACACCACAATCTTTATGGGTATCATATATCTCTTCCAAATCGCATCCGTCGTCAAGAGGTGGCAAATGAGAGAATCTATTTTTGGGTGGAAACCCCATGGAGGCCTCTCTTCATTTGCTTGGCGCCAATGCATTCATTCGAAAGGCATCACATGTGATCCATATCATTTTCAAAATCTTATCATTTGGTCGCGGCCTAATTCTCTCTCTCTCTCTCTCTCTCTCTCTCTCTAACGGTTTACGCTTGTTCTCACGCCTACACACATATATAACCTCCACTCTCCCCTTCCAATCCCACCGCCACAAACTTTCTCTACAATCTTCTCAGAATAATCTCTACATCACCATGGCAACTCATTTCATCTTTGGGATCCTCGTGAGTCCTAACATCTGCGATCATCTTCTTGTTGTTGCCTATATATATATATATATATATATATATATATATATATATATATATATATATATAGAGAGAGAGAGAGAGAGATTCTAGCAATTTTGGATCATCAATATTTCAATATAGAGAGAGGATTCTATATATATAAATAGGATAGATTCTAGCAATTTTGTACCAAGCCAAAAAAGTTTGAGTTCAAGTGTATTGAATGCAAATATTCTCATTCCCCAACCTTATAATATTTCTCCATTTTTCAAAAAGGCTGTCTAACTAAACTTTTTTAAACTCCTACTTTTCCAACAAACGTATCATAAGATATGCGATAATGTATCCCGGCTACAATTTATACAATGAAAAAAAAACGATATACTTATAATGCATCCCGCTTTGAAAAACATTGATTGCACATAGATGAGAGAAAACACAATCCTAATGTTGTGCAGATGACAAGTGTTAAGGAGTCGGGGTCACATCTGCATTTAACCCAAAAAGACACAATTCATCAAACTGCGAAAGTGAGAAATGGTTCGATTGGCCAACGGTTCCAAATTTTGTGAAACTTTTTCATAGTTTCGCTACAAATAAACAAAACCTAATCTTTAAGTATGGATTCAGTCAGCCAAATGAGGTGTCATCAAGACGGGGTGGGAGCGTGTGGCAACTTCCAGTTGTAACATAGGTTATCCATAATGATGCTACCGCAGCAAAAAGAGCAATCGATACCGCAAGGTCGTGAAACACTAACTCTTCTGCGCGATGACGAGGTTTTAAACACCGGGCCAAGGGATACGAATCTGTGAACGCTTTGGTGTAATCTGTTTCGTAGTATCAAACATTACGTAGTGGGAATCAGTGTAGTAGAGTCATGAATTTTTTAAACTATTTTTTAATAAAAATCATTTTAAATTACTTAAATAACCAGAATAGCTCTAGTATCACCGTGAATCTGTAGTGGAACTCCCATAAATCGGATACACTGACCGATACGGGAATGTGAACCGTAAATTGATACATTACGCATTTTTTCCCTCTCAATGGTATACCACGGGGTAACAATATCGTATAGGCCAAAAACGCTACGCGAATCCACGCCGATATGCTAAGTAATGACCGTATTTAAAACCATTGATGACCCTCAAAACTGCAGAATGGGCTCTGCAAAGAACCTCAGTACCATGGTGCCAAGCAAAACCAAGAAGTAGGATTTATCATTTGGGCTTCTTAGACCAAAAGCTAAGAGAGAAATAGGCGAATGCTTACAATAGCCGCGCAAAAAGGAAAAACCCTATCAAGAGCTGTAAAATGAAATGACTTGGTTTTCCAAAAGTTAAAATGGACATTTGCTAAAAATTACGTGGGTGATTTTAGTAAACGCCCATTTTAGGTGATAAATGTATGTCCCGATTCATTGGAGATTTTATCACTCACCATTTCATTAACTAAAATCACCCCTTTGATTTTAAGAAATGTCCATTTTAAATTTGGAAAAACCAACCCTAATTGTCACGGTAATTCCAAATTTAGTTGATTTGAACATCATGGACCGCCGCTGAGCCTTTCCTCACCAAAGGCCTCTATCAACATTTTTTTTACAATTCCTTTTTTTTTTTTTTCCTTTATAAACAACTTGGTTATTACGTAGTCGCTTATTTACGATCATAACTCACTGGAGTCCTTTATTCATTACATAAATTACTTTTTTTTTTCCCCTACCCTTTTTTTCCTTATTTATTTTACAAACAATATGTAGATTCCTACCGTAATTTGGCTCACTGACCTTCTACACCGGACTTCCCGAAAAAGAAATTGCAACAACGTAGTTCTCAATCGGGCCAGGTGAATTTATGAATTACCGTGAGTTACATGGTCTAAAAAATAGTTTTGCCAAAATCAAAATATGGCATGATTAGTTTTTCATGGCTTCCAATCAGAACTAAAATTTGCAAACATATCCTCAGATATACCATAACATGCCATTAACGAGCACGATATATACCATCCGACGATTTCCAAATGCATACGGAGTTTAATTTCAAATAACATCTTGAATTGATCGAAATTCAATCGACACCCTACCGCCCCCTTCTATTTCACCCCCTTATAACGTCATAAGCTTCGACCTGGCACCTTTAACGCCCCCATGACTCCGCAGTAGACATCGCTTGGATGTATCAAAATACTATTTTCAAAAGAAGACTTTTGCACAACAAATGTAATTCCATGACACTTTTGTTGCAAAAAGAATTTCATATATCAAAATAATCATAACTTTAATAAGAACATAATTTTTCATTAAAACCCTACGTAAATGCTGATAATTCATAACTCACCCGCTTGTGTCCAAATTCTAACGTAAAGTTTAATCGGTGAGACGACCGAGTCCTAGAATAGCAAAAGTTAACAATTAGAAATATTTAAGGTTGAGATAGTGAGAATTTTAAACTAAGATTCGCTTAGTTAACAAATTTTTTGGGTTCTAGGAAGTGTAAATACCCCTAAACCTTAATTTCCTAGACTCTTAATGGAGCTAAACATTTTAATCAAAATATCAAATGATAAGTATTTCTAGTCCTTAGCAGGAGGAGGCGTGATACAAGATTAATTATTATTATTAATTTTTTCCTTTTCTCAGAACGTGCAATTCCATCTCAAGTCTAATTTGAGTTCTGAATTGGTCCGAATATAAAATGAGTTGAGCCATAAACCACGTAATTAGTTTGATTCTTTTAAATTGAACCCCAGTAATGATTTATGACCTATCTTATAAATCCAAGAACCGATTCGATCCGAATTCTAATTTTACTTTTCCTAACAACATTTGAACTACTAAAAGGATGAAAGAGGAATTAATAAATTAAAAGTGCAAGTGTGCTTGTGTTCTCAACAGTAGGGAGGATGTGGGACTCACCTCCCAGAGTTACTGCTCTCCCTCCTCTTCTCTTCTCTTTTTGTCTTCCTCTTTCCTTTTTTTTTTTTTTTCTTTTTTTTTTCGGTTTTGTGTGCAGTGTGTGTGTGATGTGTGAGGGCTGAGAGGGGGGGTGGTGGACTTATTTATATTAAGAGGACTACACTTGGAACTTTCTTCATATAACCGAATGTCAATCCGCATACGGTGAACAATCCAGGACAATCACCCTTAATGATTATTGGGGATTTAGCCCAATCCAAATGCGTCACCTCAACTAATTCCGGAAGGTTTTTTTTTACTTAGCCACCAAGCATCCAATAGAAGGATGCCACCTTGCTTCTGGGCCTCCAAGTTTAATTGTTTCATGCAATTCTCGCCTCATTTCTACGCCCCTCAATGTAATTAAGAAAAAATGGGTTGAAAATAACATCCTAAAATGCTCAAAAATTCACACATACCTGTAAAAAATACACCCTTTTATTTTATAGGCTTAAATTACAAAAATATATTTTCTACTCATCACGACAAATAATCACCAAAAATTTAATTCTATTTTATAATTATTACTATTGATATTAATTATTTTATTTCATTTTATTTGTTATTAAAAATTCGGGGTGTTACACTAATTCTATATGCATCAAACAAAATAAAATGAAAATGACAGGGTAAAAGGCTGATTATAGTTTAACTTTCCCTCTCGATCAAAATAAGCCACTATTCCAATATAGACCATTAGAACACACCATCCCGATGCTTGACGAGATGATGAGAGCCGAGCAGTGCTGGGTCACGACTAACCCATGTAGATAACCCATACCACACAGTTCAAGAGAACCACAAAGTGAGGTGAAAGTCCACGTGGATAGGTTCATGGGCACATTCTGTTGATCTCCTCCTAATTACTTGACCCTTTTCATTAGGTTTTTTGCTATAGACCCCAAGAAAGATCACTAGTGGATATACCCAAATATGGATACTTAAATTAAAGTGTGTGAACCTGCCTTTGCCTCGGCCTTTGCTCGGAGGGGTTTTGATGAACCGAATGAAAACCGTTCAGAGACTACAGGAGCCTAAACCGACCAGTTTGAAGGTCGGTTCGGTTCTCGACTCGATTCTCACGGCCGGCTCTTGGTTCACGGCTTCGATTGGTTCGGGGAGAGAAAGAGAGAGGAAATCACAAAACTCAAAAAGATTTCAAAATCACAAAGGCTACTAAATATATATATACATACACAGATCCAAGTTATACATACAATGCTAGAATGAACAAGATCTAAGTTATACATACACAAGCATGAAAAAAAGATCTAAGAAAACAGATCTAAGATATGAAATATACATACACATAATGAAAGAGATACAAACGCTTAATGAAATAGATACATACATGATTCACATCTACATACACAATATCAAGATGCCCACCTCGATCCCGATCTATATACACACCGAGATAGCATTGCCCACGGGAGATGGGAGAGAGAACGGAGATAGCAAAGACGGCAGGAAGATGGGATCTCTCATCTCTATGTTGTCGTCCCGCCATAGATGGAGGGAGAGAGAGAGAGAGAGAGAGAGAGAGAGAGAGAGATGTCGGTCAAGGGATGTTTCTAGAGTGGCAGAGAGACTACTAAGGAAAAACCGAAAAATGAAGTGATAATTTAGGAATGAAGGGAATATATATAGGAAAGAGAATCCCAGGAACTAATAAATAATTTTATTACCCAAATTGAAACAACAATGTTATTGGCCAAGTGGTTACGAGGTAAGGATCCTTTGTGTAAGGTCATGGTTTCAACCCCACCTCTCGCAACTTTTTAGTATAATGCGGTATATTACCGTTCGGTTTGAGTTCAGGTTAAGCCTAAAAATCCTTTGAACCTGAACCAACCTGGTTTTAAAGAAATTTCAAATTTCACTAGAACCGAACCAACCTAAATATTTTAAAACCGAAAAAATCAACCTGTTCGGTTTGATTCTTTGTACTCGGTTCGTTCGGCCTCGGTTTTGTTCAACCCCTAACTTAAATATTTGCCACATCACATTTTGAGTATTCATTTAATGGGTTTTATAAGTTTTGAGTATCTACCCTTCTATTAACGTTTCATTTTAAGTCCATAATAAAAAAAATATTATTCACTCTATTTTTATTCATAAAATTGACACAACTTTAAATTTGTACATATATATTTTTTACAATATTAGTACCATTTAAAAAGATATTCACAATACGCTTAAAAATGAAAATCAATCTTGAACATATTTTGGAAAAGATCAAAAATTAAAAATTTCAATTTTTGAGAGAAAGTGCAACAAAATTGAGTTTTGAATTAAAGTATTTCAAAAAATGGAGGCAGAGAATGTTGTTACTTTGGATAGTACAAAGGCCCCAAAATTTGGTTATTGAGGTTTGATTATTGAGAATAGAAGTAGTTTTGAGATCAAAATGTCAAAAAGTTGAAGTATTTGAATAAATATTGTTAACTTTGAGATTTATCTAAATACCATTGTAAGCCTATTTTTGTGTATCAAAATACTCATCTTTGAAGTATTTTTGTTTGAAAGATAACACTAAATGACGCTCTAAGCGGATTAGTCTTGCTCGTTTGGATAAAGGATCCCTCTAATGTAATAAAAAAAAAAAAAAAAAAAAAAAAATTGCTGCAAGGAATAGATTTTTAGTCGTTCCAAGGTTCCAGCGACCCCTCGAAGGTGGGCCACCAATGAAATAGGCTAGTAGCGTAATAAGAAGAAATTATTGGAAATTATCGTGTTTGGTTTGGATTTTGAGTTTTGGTTTTTGTAATAATTAGAGGAGAAATAAGGTAATAATTAAAAAATAGTGATTAAATTGGAAAGAGATAGAGAAAAAATTAAAATTAAAATTAAAAATAATAGGTAATGATTGAATAATAATGAGAAAATTTGTTTTGAAGAACCAAACCAAACAGCCCATTAATGTTAACGGTGTTTTTTTTAGAGACCCATCCACCGCACATTGACAAAGGTTTTATCATCACCAAATGTGTTGCATTCACAAAAGCATTTTGTGGGAGGGCCCCTAAAGCATCATGTCTCTAGGGAAGAATTTCTTAAATAATTCAAACTATTGATTGAAGAATATGGACCTACACAGGCAATGTTTCTACGATCACGCATTAAATAATCACTGGTAATAATGTTCATATATTTAGATAAAGAGTAATTATTCAGTCTTCTTGACACCGTCACGCAAATAGTTTAGATTTTCCACTATTACCGATGCAAAGGAGTATATTTTGATCCTGAATTAGTAGTTCCATAGTCACTTTTGAAACCCAACTGGTTAAAAAAGGCTCTCACAAAAACACCCTATCATGTTTAAAAAAGATTCTCACAAGTACTCTTAGTGTCTTAAAATATATATATATAATGAAAAAAGTGAATAAATACATTATGCTTATTTTCTTATTAGAATGTGTTCTCTACAAAAGTGAATATAATGCATATGGGGCTTTCAAATACTGTTTTTGTGTAGCCCTCTCATGACAGAACATGACACATATTCGTTAATTGAAGTTGTATAAGAACTTTGCTTTGCTAATTTTAGATGATATCCATTGAGTGTACGTATGTTGATTCAAAACATCCTAGATCACACTGACAATAGGAATAAGAACTTGACAAATTCTATTTGTCCTTTGTGACTTGAAAACGAGAGCTTGGTTGTAGCTATTTTATAGTAACTCTCTCTCTCGTTGCACCTTTGAGGACCCATTGGGTAGCATTGTTACTTTTTGAAACCGAAGTGTAAGCTTTCTTTATTCCTGATTGGTTAACTTTTGTACCACTTTTTTTCCAAATCAATTTTCAAATCCAAATTGTTCTTTTGAATTTAAGTTATCATAGAGGCAATCATTTGAAGTGTTTTTCTAGTTATTTGGAGTCGTGTAGTCGTCATTTTAGAAGTGGTCTTAGGGACAATTGTTGTACTTTTGGGAACACATGTATGTTAATAGATTTTGTAGGGGGCATCAGGTACGTGTTGGGAGTCCGATCTCATTTGTCCATTTGTTTTGTGGGAAGTGGCAAACGTGCCTGGTCATATGTTCTTCTAAAACAATTGGGTCTAAAGGTGTCATGAAAAATTGTGCAAAGGAAGTAAACATTGAGGTGTCTAAAATGAATCCCAATTTTCATTAAATCAAATTGTGTGATCAAGTGCAAAGACGCAAGATTCCCTAATTAAGTACACAAAGTGTAATAAATTCCTGCAACTCAGTAAGGCACAAAGAAATTATAAATCCCAAAACGGGAAGGGCAGAAAAATTCGCTGGATATACTTTTGAAGTATTAAAAAGCTCAGGATGCTCCAATAGCAATAGTAACTACTTTTTTCTTTTCTGCAACTTCAATTCATAAAAAAACATCAACACTTATAAGCAATATGATCCATTGAATAGAAAAATATTAAACTAAAGAACTTTTTAGATCGGCAATATTAAACTAAAGATTTGGCGGTATTTCTCAAAACCATTAGAGATCAATAGTGCTTCTAAATTACTAAATCGCCGAAAGGCCTGAGGGAAGGCAAGTATACAAACTCAAATCAATTTATGCTAGCAAGTTACTAAACTTCCTTCATTACTAGTCTAGAACATCTTACCAATAAGCATGAATTACTATTATTCAATAGGACTTTAATTACTTTACACGGGTGATAATGGGGCACCAAGGTTTTTTTTTCCCCCCTTTGAACTGGAAATAAAACCAAGGCTATAGGGTATCAGTCAAAACTGCATTTTGCCTTCAGAGGAAGGAAAAAATATATATATGGAGGGGGCTGCAACCTAATACTAGTAGTAAAAGCAAGGTGTTTATGGCTGGGTTTCAGAGCATGAAAAGCTTAAACTTTATGGCTTGATGGGTTTCAATTTGGTTTTCATTCCTTTCGTAATGGGCATTGGATTATGAGACAAACCTAATATTTAGTAATATGTACAAAGTGGCTTGTTGTGCGATATAGCGGAAGACACAACGATTCTAGTAAGCAATATCAATCTAGAAACAAGAACAATAAAGATAAAAAAAGAAAAAAAAAAAAAAACCTAGGAAAGTAAGAAAACCAAGCACATAAGAATACAAACATGGTTCATTCACAAGCTATGTAGCTAATTCACGGGAGGAAGAGACGAATCAATCCATTATAATCAATAAGGATTACTATCTCCAATCTCCTAACGATGTATCTCTCAGTCTCTCGGGTTTCTCTCTCCAAAACAAGCTTAGAAAACCCTAAAACTGATCAAAACACACTTAAATAGATGTTGTACCCGTGCTCTGGTCCAAACCAAGACCCCGCTCGTCCGAACCAAGATTGCGGAGAGGCTGAGAGTTATAGAAGTGTTTCTGAAGTGCTGGTTCGAACCAATACCCACTGGTCCAGACCGAGATACCCCCGTCCCAACCGGTGATGCTGGGAGCTCCAATTTTGTCTCCCATGGTCTAGTCCGGACCACAGATACTGCGAACACTCATTTTGAAGCCATTTTAAAATGGTTGCTCGTAAAATACCACTAATATAGTACCTTCCTAAACCTCCAAGAACCGAGAATTTAGAAGGACGTTTTGTTACAAAACCATACTAGTAAGTTTCATATGATGAAGACAAATCCGAATCCTGAGTTCGCCTTATTTTTCATTTGTCGGTATTATTTTGAATGAGCGTGCATGAATGATCATTTAATCGTAAATAGACATATATAAGTAATAGCTGTAGGTGCATGCCTAATGTAAATGTATTAATTCTATCAAATCAGCAACCTTTTTGTGATAGGATAATACTCAACTAATTTAGGCATGATATGTAAACGAGTTAAATAGTAAGCTGTTAGAGCTTAATTTGAAATCGTAACGAGAGATTAAAAAATACGTTCAAACTTGGCTTCATCGGCCGAGCCGATCTCAAACAAGTTTTAATCAAATCAGTCTTGAGTCCCTTAAAGTGCTGTTACAAATAACCGAATTGATGATAAATTGAACAAAGTGAGAAGTAGTTTGTTCATGCTTAGTTTGAAATGTAATAATTCGGTCTCAAGCAAACTTTAATTAAACAAGGCTTAGCTTTTATAATGAAATTCCGAATAATAGCTTGGTTCGTTTATCAGCCAACCGATCGATTATCAAGTTCAATTAGTAGAGTATGGAAATGAAACCCCATGCGTATTGACCGGTTGGTTACAGGTGGGACTTTTTTATGAATGCTTATCCCTTTCAAAGAGGTCAGCTAGTCTCAGCTTTACCTAACCGTCGTCACAAACTACAATTTAGAATTAAGAAAAAATAATACTTATCATACAATTTCAAAAAATAAAATTATCTTCCTTAACGGTACTCTAAGAATTTTAAATTATATTGCTTTGAAAGAAGTACAGGCCGTATATAAATTATAGGCTTCGGTTGGGGAGTATATTTTAACAGATTTAACATCAGACTACCGTTATAATCCAAATTGCAGGTATTATCTTCATAGATATATCTCCTAATTTGAAATATAGTTTTTTTTTAAGACGGTATCTCTGGGCCTATTCTATATATCCTAAGAGATTCCGTCTCACCGTCTATTAGTAGAGGCCCCATTTAAAATAAGAACAAATTAAGCTCCGCGTGAAGTAGTCCAAAAAAAGTTGAAAGCACCTAAGAAGTTTCGAACTGAGTCCTTATTGAACTTTATATGTTTTTCTCCAAATGATAAAAATATTTTTCAACAAGATGGATAAACTCTTCTCAGTCGGTCAACTATGTCACAAGATTTTAATCGAGGAAATACAATTAGGCTTTTGTTCTCCAATATATTTTAGATACATTAAATCCTCCTAAAATTTATAGGAAAACCACTAAATTTTATAGGTGATAACACTAACCTTTATGGTGAGTACGTGCTTGATCTTTTATTAGGACTTCTAACTCAGTTGGTCGTGCATTAGTGCTTAGGTACTGCCGAAAGGTTTTAGATTGAAGATGGTAGAAAGACATCAATAGCTCTTGTAACAATCTAACTCAACTAACAAGCTCAATCGGTCATGCATCAGTACTTAGGTAACTTAGAAAGGTTTTAAATTCAAGATGATAGAACGGCATCGATAGCTCTTGTAATAATCTAACTCAACTAAGCTACTAACATCCTATCAGATATAATGTTTAAAAATAAATAAAGAAATCCTATCGTATTGAATGTGTGTTGGATTTTTATCTTTCAAATTATTGTAGTGGTTTCTTTTCTAGAGGCTGACATTTTCAAATTTTTTGTCATGCAAATATATAGAGCCATGGGCTACTTAAACTAATGCTCCTAGCAAATTCCAAGAATAAATTTCCCCGAGCTAACTGCTCTGGCTGGTCGGTTGACTTGATCAACCAATCACCCGGTGCCACGTGTAACAATTTGAAACTGTGATTAAGAAATTCTATTTCAATTGAATCCATGTTAACTACACAGGTCAGCACCTCTCCTCAGTTCAAAAGTACTATAAAAGCTAACTGTTCCAAAGACATAATCCATCAGTTGCTATACTTTTGGAAAGAAAAAAAAGAGAGAAAAAAATGGCAACTGGAAAATCATTGGCTCTATTTTCAGCAGTTTTTGTGATTTTTGCAATGTTGGCATTGGCCGGCCTATCGGAAGCGGCCAACTCGCCCACACCGGCTCCTGCTCCCGCTCCTCATACGCATTCCGCTGCGGGCAGTTTCTCCCCTCATGATTTGTTCATTTCAACACTGTTGGCTTCCTTAGCCTTCATCTCACCATTTTTCCTCTCTTTGTTCCGTTAGTTTTTTTTGTTTTGTTTTCGGCCTTTGGATCGTCTCTTCGCATCTTCTGTTGCTTCTGTTGTGTTTGTGCCTCATTTTTCTCTGTTGTTTTGTATAAAGACAGGGTTAGCAGTTGGTTTACTGCTAACTTTCTGTGAGTCATGGTTGTGATTTGGATTTTCTTGATCTGATGGTGGATTTGTTTCTTAATGAAATTTATTAGGATTTCCATTAGTCCTGTAATTTAGATTCATAGTTTATTTGAGTTATCTTCACTAATTTAGATTCCTGAAGGTTACAGAAATTTAACTTTGCTTTCACTTACAATAATCACATAGTTTCTTATCAACAACTAGGTGCAAAAGAAAAAGAAAACAGAAAAAAGCCGAAATTCTGAAACATCAAATCCAACTACTATGTAATGAGAAGAGAAGGGGTGCTGCAGCCTGCAGGGCGCCCCTATAGGGCGGCACGAGGATCATCAGATGTGTTTTCAACAGTTCAGATTGTCTTACAGGTAAAATTGGTATAGTCACGGAAAGATAATGTATAAAATCTGGACTGTTAAAAATACATCAACTATTCATATGCCGCCCTACCGCAGGGCCGCCAGCACCACTGTAGGGCGGCCCTGCAGCCCCCAATCCGTGAAGAGATACCCTGACTGATGTTTCTGTAGAAATCCATCCATGTTCTTGCAGTAAAGACAGACCGGTTTGAATGGCCACGAATGATGAATGGGTAAATAACTCCTAAGAATCACATCTAGTAACGTAACGGGCAGCGCCACAAGGAGCCCCGAGCCTGAGATACTAACCCTAAAAACAGCAGAAGAGCCCTGCTCCAAAGAACCAAGTACGAATAAGATGGAATAAAGAAAGTTATAAAAACCCAGAGAGCTGTGAGCCTGAGATACTAACCCTACGCCGTGGTTATTCAGTTTTGGTAATAAAAACATGAAATAAATGCCTCATACCCTATGTAAAACGCGATTGAAGATTTCATCTTGACAAGAACGTAGAGAAACTGTAGTCCTAAGCGAATGGAGATATACCACAAGCCATTCCTCATAAGGCAAAAGTTGACTTCTGGAGTGCTAGTTCCTATCCTAACTCTGAACCCTTTTGAGCCTCAAAATAACGCCATGAGTTTCAGAAAACATTGTCAGAAATTGTTTCTGGACAATGCGAGGCTTTTCCCTGGGCATTGTTGATCTTGTTTTCAGTCTTTTGCTAGTTGTTTTCATTTCCTCCCCCCTCTCCTTTTGTTTTCATCTCTGTCGTAAGCCAAATCACAGGAAAACAACACTAAAGTTGGATTAAAAATCCGAAGAGAGTCTGATTTCTTTGGATTCATTTTTTACCACGATTAAGCGGCAGATTTTCAGAACCTGAACGTCGATCATGTTAGCATTGTATGGATCTTGCACACAACTGAGACAAGAACACTGTGACTACTGGGCCTATAAGATCACTAATAACCTTATTTATAAGGTTTCAATAGTAATTTCACTGTTTGTTTTCACGGCATGGTCCTCATCAGCTCATATTGAACCCAGAAGATCATATACAGCATTAGATAGCTTTTTCAAGCTAAGCATACACAATTTGCTAGTAGCAAGTTGGTACTAAATCTGATTGATATGGAGTACATATTCATATACACCCGAATTTGTGTCATGCCAACAAATGCAAGAGAGAACCGTTCTTCAAACCAAAATTAAAGAAAAGGTTTATACATAAATGAACATAAAGAAAATATACATTAGCTAAACCAAATTTCAAAAGAAATGCACATAAATACCTGCAGAATGAAGCTTTTTCAATGTCACCTTAAACACCTAACAAAAAGGCCCAAGTCACTAACCAATTTCCTCCATATAACCAAAAACGGCCCAAATTTAAGTTTGGTAATCCGGGACCAGATATCCCATACTTGTGCATAAATTCAAGTGGGGTCAGTTTATACCTTGCAGGGGTGTTTCTCACCCTGGACTGGAGGACCGATAGTCTGACATACAAAATTCAGAAGCAGAAGATGCTGAGCAAACAATGAATGAAGCATTCCACCACCTAAATCACAATATTCCCTTCTTTCTCTGCATAACCATCAGAAATGAAGAAAACAGGAAGTACCAACAACACCCTCCTTGATTCTAATCTCCCAAGTCTCCTTTTGGAACAATCACTTCGCAGATTTCATGGCTGCAATCTCCTCTAAGCGTTTCCATGCGGATTCACGTTTCAACTCAATCTCTTCCTCCTGGGCTTTATCTTTTGAAATTTAAGTAAGCACTCCTCAAATAGCTCGAATCAAGATCAGAGAAGATCTTGCGGACATTTAGTGTCAAGCTCTGAACTGCCTGGTTCCAGTGTTTTGTTGCATTTTTTCCAAAGCCGGGAATATAATTGGCAAAATAACCTTCTGATTTTGTTTGATTAAGTTGTCAATGTGATCGTTGTTCCATAAGAACAGAGCCCTTTCAGCCACCTAAAGAAAACAGAACATCATCAAAAAACACAACAATAACAATAACATAACCCATTTAGTCCCCAATAATTGGGAGTATGGGCGGGGGATGGATAGGAGACAGACCTAACCTTCCGGTAATAAATGCAAAAGTGGTTGCTCCCAAAATACCACTGAAACAAATGGATTGGAGACAGACCTAAACTTTGGCAATAAATGCACAAAGTGGCTACTCATAGAATACCACTTAAAAACAGTGGTCCCCCCTATACCGCCATCGTTTGTTAAGGAATCATGCCCTCAAATCAAAGTTAAAAGGCATTAGAGAGGGGCAAACCCAAGAATCATTTTGATTTATGTGCACATTACCATGTTTTTTTCATTCACCATCCAGAGCATTACCTTGTTCTTTCACATGCTATTTTAGTAGATTTTTTTTTATGATGTTTTATATATATATATATATATAACATCATCAAAAAACAATCTACTAAAATAGCATTAGTCAAACACGACTCGCGCTTAAAATTTTGCAGGTTAATTATTAGAGGGAAATTTTGGGCTGTTCTATTTCAGAAACTTGTTTCCCACACTCACTTAAAATTTCCACTGTTAAGGACCATAAAACATCCAGGACCAAGTCAGCACGATGGAACTTTTTAGGGCGATAAAAGTAATCTTCCCCAATGATAGATTTCTCTTTACACCTAGAAAGTGCAAATTATTAAGAAAAACATTGGTTCGTATGACACTCATAATGGTGATAAATCTCCGGACTCCTGGCCTGACATGAGTACTACTGCTACACAGTGAACTCCCTAACCTAGACTATACCTTTCTACAGCACCAAAGTGCCAAGAGGACATGAAGTTGAAGAACTGGGAACTTTAGCATGCCTTAGAACCCAGGAAATGCTGGATTACTGCTGGTAACTCAAACGGGGCTACCAGAGTATTTGGGTCTGGGTTTCTTTCCAAGTTCACTAGGTCTCAATCATATAGATCCTAATCTGTTTTAAGCTTCCCATTAAGTTGTTAATTAGCAGATCTTCTAATGGTCATTACTATTTGAGGTTTCAGTGGTCTGGAGAAGAAAAGTGGTGGTCAAACTACCGTCGATTGTTGATCAAAAAAAAAACCACCGTCAATTGCTCTACACTAATATGCAATTGTCATTCTCTTGAGGAGGTGATGCAAAATTATAATGCTAGTAGAACTGTTGCTTTCCTTTAAAGGATCTTTTCATTTAAGGTATCTCGATCAACAAAGAGTTTGGTGGTGGAAGACTTTCCATCCCCTTACTAGAGCTACTACCATTGAGCTTGTCATTTGAGGCAACGGAAGCTTAGAACAGATTCCATAACAACCGTGAGATATAAAGGTTGGGCATGCCAATAAATACAGACATCTTTGGAGCAGAAGTTGAAGCTCTTTTATATAACATTCAGTCACTTACTTTTAGACTGTGTTATAAACACGACCACAAACTCCAGCTAAAATCTAAGAGGATATCCGACAATTGGAAAGATCTTCATAGGCTTGAAGTTAACATATACAACTAACACAACTGACTAAGTTTGGAAGAAAATGACAAAAGAAGACAGCAGCATTGATTAGAAAAAAGATTATTTTGGGGAAGCAACGGAGATGTTATGTCTCATCACCAATGATTTATTGTAATCATTACACAAGCAGAGGGATCCCAAATTTATAGAAGTGTCACCATATGAAATCCATTCAATAACCCAATTGATCTGCTGTAAGGAAAGGAGTCTACGACCTACTTTTACTTTGTTTAGGTCCATTTTTTCAGTTCTTTTACTAGAGGTTTACAGGGCCATCTCCACCATGGTAGGTTGTTCTCCCCAATCTTGAACCCAAATTTCTCTCTTCAAGTTTCAAGAGCCAACTTTTTAAGGTACTTCACGAGTACCACCACATGTCAGTGACATGTGCACGAGCAATTTTGGGTGCCGGCAATGCCCAAGCACCCATCTTGGCTGTCCAAAACACTTTTGGACAGTCCAGATTTTAAACAGAAAAAGAGGAGAGAAAGAGGAGACAGAAGGAAGAAATCTGGGCCATGCAAAACACTTTTGGATGGTTGAGATGGGTGCTCTGGCACTGCCACACGGTGCCTACCTGGGAGGCTGGGACCCAAAAAATTTCGTTCTACACCCCTCACTTTCGGAAGTATGTTTCCCATATCATTGTTCCTTAGTACCCTTCTTAGTCCTTACCAAACGCCTACATCCCTGTTTCTCAAAGTTATGTAACTAGATCAATCAAGCTTTCTCCTCTGCTCCTTTATCTCTATTGAGCCCCTCTTCGAATTTCCATATCAATGTGCAATGCTAAGCGTCTATCCCTCGTTTTTTTTTTGGTGGGGGGGGTCCCACATTGCCTGGGTACCGAAGTAATACGAAATATATAAGCGTGAGGGCACCCTCACTTCATGAGCTAGCTTTTGGAGTTGAGTTCTACCTAAGACTGTGTAACATGGTATCATAGATGGGTACCAGTGATGGGTAGGATGCGTATCTCTTGCCTACAAGCGGCAGGTGCTACTGAGTGAGCACATTGCGCGTGAGAGAGGGTGCGATGCGAAGTCCCACATTGCCTGGGTACCAAAGTAATATGAAATATATAAGCGTGAGGGCGCCCTCAATTCATGAGCTATTTGGAGTTGAGGTCTACCCAAGACCGTGTAACAAGGGGAGTAGGCCTTGAGGCATTGAGGTGTAAGTTGGAATTTTAGCACTAGTTTAACAGATACGTAAAACTATATAGAACTTCCTATAAATAAAACAAAAGGGGTGGTAAAAATGGTAAGTAAAAGCTATAAAAGCTCCTCTAAATCTAGAAACACAAACCTAACTAAGTACTCTCTTAATTTAAAAGGTTAACAGGTTGAGACAGAGGTTGAGAGTGTGAAGATCTATAGTCCATTCCAGAAAAGTGTATGCCTCTCTAATAATATGCCTACATATGCCGAAGAGGTGCACCTTGTGCGAATGCCCATCAACCAAGTGTAGGCTTTTGAAGGGTAAGACAACAATTAGAAGGCCAAGAGGCATTTTCCAGTAGCCCAGCCTTGATGCGCAGTGACTTAAGCCTTTGAAAACATTGTAATCTCGAGACTCCCTCGGCAGTATACGTTTTTACTGCTCTCTTGCGTACCTCACTGACCCCTTTTCACTTCTTGTGTACAATTTTCACATTTTGCATTTTCTTTCCTCTTTGAAAGATAAGCAAAGGAAAAAAAAAAAACTCCCCTCTTATCCTAAGTTGAAAGGAATATGGACACTGCCAGTCAAACAAGAATGGAAAAGGTGGTGAAAACTATTCCTATTTGGGCAAGAAGTAAGTGACTTCATAAAATCATCCATATTTACCTTCAGGGTAAGACATGAACATAAGTTTGCTTATGCATGACCCATGATGTTTCTGTCTTATCATTCCCAGTGAGGATGTCATGCTAGAAAACTTCCAAAATCTATATTACATATTTACGCATCATAGACCTTATGCAATAGTAAATGCACAAAGCACAGTTCCCCTGGGATATAAGGTAAACGTATGAATCATAGAGGTTGCTTTGTGGACTTGGTATTTGAAGTTAAAAGGAGAAGAATTAGGATTTACCAATGCCTGTAACAAGTTTTGATAATATAAATAAGGACAAAGATGAGATCAAAATAACGGTGACACTAGAAAAGCTACCTACTTGGAAGTGTGAACTGCTCAAGCAACGACGGTTCCGGCGGAATAAGGGTACCATACAACGTTGGAACTCCGGAGGCTGAGTCGCTTCTAAAACCTCCTCCAGCTCACCCAAAAACATGACCTCCTTTGAACTATTTGTGATTGGCCAGTACCGTAATAACCCCCTTATAACAGTGTCAGCAAGCTTACAGTCTTTCTCCACAAATTGTGTGATGCAATATGATAACTGCTGATGGTACATCGCTATGCATTTCGGTTTGTGAAGTGGAATCAGTGCACGTACAAGGAAGAGTTTGTGCTCTTCTTTCAGTGGCAATGCAAATCCGTTAATTATACTGCCCAATATTTCTAACAGCTCTGCAATTCCATTATGCTTCTCGGTTTCAAAAATGAAACGATAAAATATGTTGTTGATTGTTTTCCTAATGAACGGACGGTGCACCATAAACTTTCCATAAATCCTGTGTAAAACAGTTTTCGAGTAATCCCTTTCTCTAGGATCCTCAGAATCGAAAAGATCCAACAACCTTACAACAAAAGAGTGATCAACATAGCGCTTAGTCAATTTTGCATCCATCCCTGGTGATGCCAATGAATCTCAGGAAGAATTCATATACAATTTGCAGATGAGGCCATGCTGGTTCCGTCATCGGCTCATCCTCCTCCATATCAATTGCTTCTAAAACTTTGTTCTCACGAGGCTGAGGAGTGAGTGTCCGGAACAAGTTTATGGACACCATCTTCACCATTTCTTGCACAACAGGCTCTGTGAATTTCCCATCAGCAGAAGTAACATAATCAACAAGCTCTACCAAAGTCTGTAAAGCTTGATTTCCTTTTCTTTCAAATTCTTTGCTGGGTCAGAAAAGTCAAACACGAAAAACAGCACAGGTTCAGCTTTCTGATGAACAAGTTCTGCTTCTCAGAGTTTGGAACATCTCTAAAACTAGGCAATAACTCATAGGAGGAAACTGTTGAATTGCCATTTGGCTTTGAGTTGAAAGCTTGAGGGACCTTATTTCCATGACTTATTCCTGAATTTGAAGTAGGATTTTGACCGGAAGAGAGTGCAGCATTCCAGTACCCATACGGATTGCTTGCTAGATCACTGCTTAAGAAACCGGAAGAAGCATTTGAAGAGGAGGTAGAGGTCCCCATCACGATTTTCTGCTGACTTAGACGGCTTCCTTGGGAGCCTATTAAGTATCTGTTTGATCATAACTTCACTGACAACGCCCTAAGTTTTCCACACTGAAGAAACTAATACAGACCAATATAACTCTCAGAGCAGAAGACACATCATCAATGATAAAGGAAGGAGACAATCTCAGATAATCTAGAGGAACCCATTTCAATTAAACCAGCTTGAAGCCTGTATTAGCCAATCCGCCATATAGGCTTGGTATCCTCTCCCAGTTTAAGAACTAGCAGCCTGCTACTAGCTATTGATGATAGTTCCAATCTAAGTGGATGAATCCCCTTCTCATCTGGAAAAACAAGATCAAACCCCAATTCATATGAAGAAGATTCCTCAAATGAGACAGCCATACCAAGAAAGTTTAAAACAAGTTTTTGAATATCAGAACGATCAACCAAAACAAAAATCCTAGTTATTCAAATTGAAACAGGAAACTCAGATGCCAATAAAGTGTACAAATCGCATAAAGCCAAGAATTCTCCAACAATGTTGAATTGAAGTAAAACTTCTTTGACTTAAATATGTTCACTAGTCTCTACCTTAAAAAAGGACAAAGTCAGATGCAAAACTCACCTCCTTTTTTCCTCTCGAGTCAAGCAAAAACAAAATAAAACAACTGCTATTCGGCCAGATCAACAGATAAGGAGATCTGGGCGTGATCTACAATACCCAGATAGCATTCTTCATCAGACGTCTCCTACAACAATAATCAAAATCAGAAAAGCGAAACTAAAAAGTAAACCAACAATCGACTGACAATCAAATCATACATGTATGCTCTTTCTCTCTCTCTCTCTCTCTCTCTCTCACACACACACACACACACACACACGCAATACAAGTAGATGTAGAGAGACAATCCAAGTAGATGTAGAGAGAGAAGAGAGATTACCAGTACTGGGTTAGGGAAGAGCAAATCCGTTCTAGTGGTGGTTGATTCCGTTGATGTGTTTTGATTTGATAGAATGTTTATAAACTCTCTTCTTTTATTCTTAAATGACACTTGGCTTTCTCCAGAAAGTGCATAGTATTTTGACTAAAATAGCCCTTGAAATCTAATACAGTACTTCACTTTTTCTTGCTCTTCTCTGTTAAAAGCTGTGGGGTTAGATGTGGAATTAGAGTTTGTAAAAGAAAGGAGGCATTAGTCACGCGCCTTTCTGGGGCGCGTGTTCATCATCCCATCAATGGTGAGGAAAATGTCCACACTGCTGAAGACCAATTCAAACCACACTGATTTGTGATGAAATAGCTAATCTCTTTGTTCGAATTTTTTTAATTTACTACACTAATAATTTTTTAAATGGTTTTTTTTTAATTTTCAAAATTGATCGTAAACGAACTTTTTTTGAATCTATAAACACAAGTTGAGTTATTTGGCGATGATCAAACCAAATGCATCATAGCTTAGAGCAACTCCAATATTGACTTCAAAATCAAAGGTGTCAAATTTGACAACTTTACATTCCGATACTTGACGTTTACCAATATCCTTCTTCTCTGGTCAATGTGGAGCTCCAACGATCTTTAAAAAAAACTCTAAATGTCATTTCATGAAAGTGATAAAGCATTTAACATTTATTGAAATTACCGTGAGATGCTGTAAATTTCACGTGAGAAACAACTTATTTTACGTTGACATCAAAATTGGGAAGAGCCTTGATGTCAAATATGAACGTTACGAGCCCATAAAAGTTTTGACTCTCCTCCTCAGATTTGCTCTTATCTACTCCAGATCATTAATGAGTTTTAAAATGTAGTACTTAAGTTTGATTTACCTACATAGAGAATTTACCTAAAATGAACTTCACACTTAGTTCCGGCAATTGATGTTATTTTACTGGTGTTTAGTTATGGTACGAACCCCTATATGGCTAACTAGTTACACCTCTTGGTGGTTCGAGGTTAGGTCACTCAGTAGTTCGGTTATGCCTCTTACCAGTTCAAGATTATGTCATTTAGTGGTTAAAGGTGCAAAAGATATACACCCTTTATAGGTCAACCTAGGTCAATGCTTATAGACGCGTAACTGGTTAGTGGTTCAATCATGCTTCTTAATGGTTTTGGTATGCCGGTGGATACCGTATACTGCCAAAAAGGAGGTGTGAACATCGCACTCGTAGTAAAGTTGGTGAAGCAGTAGTTTTCCATAATTCAAATCTTTAGTGAACTTGTGTTATCAAAATAATGACAACCTTGAAATTCTAATTCTCATGGATGAATTATGGCAATAATATAGGGTATCATCCTTATCTGCGTAGAAAAACCAGTGTTGCTCATGTTACGTTAGTCAAACAACTAAAACGTGGAAGAATAATACCATTTCTGAGATAATTGAAGACTAGAAGTCGTGTCCAATCGGAAATATTGTGTGAGAAATATATTTTTAAGTGAATTAAAGGAAAATAAATTTTAGTTTCCTGTGGATGTTCTTTCCTTTTTGCAGATTGTATATTTTACGGAAAAGTATTTAACTGTGTGGAAAAAATATAGTTGTGGGTCCCATAACTTTCCTGGGAAGTGACGACAATAAAAGTTGTAGAAAAGGTGATTTTCTCATACTTTCTATACCAAGGCCTTGTTTCCCAAAAAAAATTCCCGTTTCAGCACCTTTATTTTATGGGAAATCTCATAAAATCAAGGTGCTCAAATGAGAAATATTTCCCATAAAATCTTAGGGGAAACAAGGCCCAATAATACCACCTAAGGGATTGGCAAAGTAGTCTTTGTCTTCGAACTTAGGAGTTTGCTCCTATCTAAGGTCTCAAGTTCGATTCTCCTTGCCAACAAACTCTTGGGGCCACTAGAGGTTATGCCCGGTCGTTACCTCCAGGGCCCCAAAATTAGTCGAGGTACATGCAAGCTGACCCGGACATCTATTTATAAAATAAAATAAAAAAACAAAAACTGAACAAGAAAAATGTACTAAGAATACCACGTAATTACTACAAAGAAAAGAACAAGACCCATTGCCCAAGTTTTCAGGCCATGTTTGATTCCACACTGGGATTGGAGCGGATAAGGACTTTCAAGTTTGGCATCCAATTTCATTGACTATACTTGGCTCTAAATTAATTGTATCCATTATTTGGATAGATATGGATAACGAGAGAATAACAGGTCACCATATTATCTCATATTTGTTTTAGGCTAAGAAAATAAGTCTTACTTTTTGGGGGGGCTAGAAATAATAACAAGTGTGGAAATAATAAAAGTATAGATCCAAAAAAAGTAAGTTTAGTGGGGATATAAGAATAATCTCACACATTTGGGGATAAAGTTGGTTAGTGGGTTTATAATCTCACCTAGGAGTTGCCACAAAATGCCCTCCTCCTGTTGATTCTATTCAAAGTAGGGCACCAAACTTTTCGAGTTCACGAGGCATTCGACACGTTAAAAGCTCATTCAATATCTAATTTGTCTGATAAAAAATTCAATATTTGATTTGTCTAATAAAAAAGTTAAAATCACATGTTTTGAGCTCATTAAACGTTCGTTATTAATTTCAAGGCTCGGAAATTAATCGAAGTATGTATAAACGAAACTAAAAACCTAGTGATAAAAAAGGATGTTTTCAGGTAAATATCGGACAACCGACTACTCAGCTTGATAAGCTTATACTCTTTGAAAAACCAAGCTACTCAAGGGCGGCCCCATGTAGGGGCAAAGGAGGGCAGCTGACCCCCCTAAGCCAGAAATTATCTCTGTGATTGCATATTTTTTTGGTTATTTTTGTAATTTTGCCCCACAGGAGTATATGTTGTTATCTTTACCTTTTTATCCTTGCTCCACAAGACTAAATATTATAGATTCTTGACCCCCTAATGATAAATCCTACGTCCGCCCCTGAAGCTACTCATCATCGATTCGACTAACATTCATACCATCTTTTGGAAACAATTCGACTGACAAACACACAAATTTCTAACACATTTAAAGCTCACTCGACTTGTTTGTCTTGTTTATCCTTTCTAATACAAACCAATTTTCTGTCCCGATAATTTTCGAGATGTGATCATTCTAGTTGATAGCAACATGAACAACTCCATGAATGATCAAGAGAGAGAGAGAGAGGATGGATTGGAGCTCCTTTTTCCCCCAAAATAGATAAATGGAGGCAATTATAGAGATATAGAGTGCAGGTTGGAGATGCCCTTAATTACACCAATACTGAGATACAATTCTACAATGGACCATGGAAACCGAAAATATATGGTCAATAATCTGAAATCTTTCAATGCGACAATCAATACAAGCAGTCAAAATAGACGAGCAGTTGTTTGGACTGGAGCTCATAAAATCTAATACAGGTTGTGTAAGATACAGGAGATCATAAATACATCAGTACATAAGAAAACTATTTCGTACACAAAACAAATGGCGTGAAGAATATCTCAAGTTCTCAACTGATAAATCACTAAACAAGTTAGCAGTATCCGATACTTCTCCTGGAAAATAAAACACTGGGCCTGTCAACAGTTTGATATTTAGTGCTCCACCAAGGCAGTCTCGGTTTCTGATAGTGGTGCTGCATCATCAGAAGGAAAACAAACTCTTAAAACCCAAAATTTACAGAAAAAGTTTTTACGAACAACAATGAATTTGATCTTCTGGTTTCTCTCTTCTACTCTCTCGTCGTTTATGTATCAATTCTTGATTGCTTAATTTCCGGAAGTACGTACATGGTTCTTCAAATGGAGGTATATGTGATGAAAAAGTGGTGGAACGTGGAAACATTCATAATACTTTTTTTAATTATTATTTACATGTAATGGTTTCACAAAATAAGTCAAAACTAATAATTGACAGTTCCCAATTGTGATGTGCATGCAAATATACGTTGAAGGAATCAGCCATTCCTCCAAAGAAACTGGTCACTAAAGAATGTCCAGGCATCTTGTATGCAGCACAGGTAGACAACAACACGTAGTGAAAGATACAAGGGATACAGAAAACACTAACCGAAGAAACAAATGGATGCCAAGAATCTTCCAAAAGTGATATGTCCATTACCAAAGGAGGCGAGAGTACTTGATCCTGAGCTTCCTCCATGTCAAAGTATGACTTCTGTGAGTCTGAAACCTCGTGATTTGCCCCAGTAGCCAAAAGAAAACCATTTATCAGGTCAAACTCTTGAAATGAATCCAAATCATCTAATACATGAGAGAATCCATTGTATTTTGTATGAGCATAACCATTTGGAGCATGATTATCAACTGAAGGGCCTTGAGATGCAAAACAACAATTTACTCCTCATTGAACCTAGTTTTTTATATGGGCCAAGACAAGAAAAACCATTAGCTGAAAGGGGAACAAAGAAGTGCTGAGAGCCATCATTAGATCGAAATTCCTGTGGCAACTCCAAATTGCAAGTTTGCGTTGACAGAGCTGCTTCTCTGACAGACCGCTTTTAGGTTCTGGACATAAGAATCGTCCCTGTCTAGAACAACACTGAGAAAATACTAATTGGGCAAGGCTAGTTAAGCCGAAGATGAAGAAACACCAGCAACTTCAAAAAAATCTCTCTTCAATGCATAGAAAATTCTTATGGAGAATTCTTGTAAAAACAGTAATGCCAGAAGCAAAACTGAAACAATAATGACACTGTTACAAAAGATAAGCTAATCTACACCTATTTGGAGGGAATACCCCACTGCTAAGACAAGTTAATAAAAAACCAAAATTTCAAGGAAAGGAGCTAAACACCTCTCTACAATTCAACCTCTCTGTGCTTCACATACTCCTACAAATTGTATAAACCCTTAAGCCTGGGTCCGGTACCCACATACATTTCCAGTGATCACTGCAAATTCCGAGAGTAGGTAGTTTGTGACGATGAAAGGAGAGAAAATTCTGAAAGAAGCAAACCCAGAACTGGTACCATGGTGACAAAGCTGTGGGAAGTTTCTTGTACCATTAGTATGAAAAGCTGATGAAAACTTAAGAAGTCCGACTCCAGGGCGACCTACTCCCACCATAACGACTGAAACCGTTATTATTCTGGCTTCCATCTCCTTGGTCTCTCCACTGTCTCTTCTTCTTACCCTTCTCTTTTCTCGACCCACTTTCTTCACCATTTTCTTTTGCCTTCTTAGCACGTTTCTCCTGCTTAGATGCCTTCCTCTTCTTTCCTGAGGAGGAAGGTGTATTTCCATCATCAAAATTCAATTTCCCTCTGGGAAGTGGTTCTTCCTCGTCATCTAATTTCCAATTACAGTAAATTTCCTGCTGACCGTCATAATTGGCCTGCAATGGCTCTCCCGCACCAGGTAGCAAGTTATTGAATATCATTTCTCCATTGGACCCTCCTTTTCGTTCCAATAGTACTGTGTCTGGTCTAATTATGGTACCCAGAATGCTCCGGCTGGGGCCTAGGCTAAAGATGGTCTTTGCATTTGTCAGTGTTGAGAAAGCCATGGAAAAAGCTGATTTAACCTGAAGCAACAAAGGCAAAGAAACAAAAGTCAGTTTAACTAAGAAAACTATGAGGATTCCATTGAACCAAGGGACTCTAAGAGTAAAAAAAATAACTGAAAAATTGGAACCATAAGTGAAAATACCAGAAGGACCTCCAAAGCATGTCAATGAAAACGTACAATATTGGGGGCCGAGTGGCATCGCCCATTAAGATAGAATGGGCCCATTAGGTGACATAGCATATTATGCAGCCAACCACGTGGGCTACATTAAGTAATGTGCTTGGTACCACGCATCGCACCAAATCCTGGACTAAAAATGAGCCATGTACACCATTTTTCTAACCATAAGCCAAACGAGCTTCTTTGCAAGTCATGGCCTCTCACAATAAAATGATTCAGTTCCAAAAATAATGGTAAAATGATTCATTACAGATTTTTTCTCAAAAGAACTTCTTCCAGATTGGGAGTTACAAGACCTCGAGAGAAGGCTCAAAGGAAAGTATATCTCCCACCTGCCGCACTTTTAGCCCTCTCTCTAATTTATTTCCACAACAGATATGGATAATCAAGAGTTCAAGATCACATCCTCAATATATAGCTCAAATCACCACAATAAAATAAACACGATGAATACAAACTTCCCATGGACCAATAGAAATTATTCAAGGAATAAAAGCTACAGAAATACCACTATGAAATCATGGAGATCAAACCTGGAAATAGCTGTATGAATTCTTCCCTATGTCATTTTCTGGTGCCTGTTATCACCCAAAAATATCCTTAATCAAAGACCTGAAAAGTATCTGATGGTTTAACGGGACAAGATTAATGTCCAGATATCATAGCTCCTTATTTCATCTCAAAGCAGAAACTATCAACATGAACAAACTATAAACAGAGGCATAGAGGTGACCCCAACCTCTCTCGAAGACTGCTTGGGTAGTCCAGAGAAGGTTTAGGTGTAGCTAGCCAATCCATTGAAAACAGCTCACGATTGAATCAAATTAATAAACACCACTAAATAAAATAGTCATTCAGACAGATAATGACTTCCCACAAAGTTCAACCAGCAAATGCAAATACTGCCATATTGAGATCATATGTTACCTGTGGGTCCTGAATGGCAAGAAGGAATGGCTTTCCTTGCCCAGTAAACCTGAAAAAGGCACCAAAACCAAGGCACAATGGTTAAAATTGAGTAGTGCTGAATTGAAATTATATCAGGAGGTAAACAAGGCACTACTGGTATCTCATGAAAGAGTTTTACCCTTTTGTGCTCTTCAAGAAGAAGGTGCCTTCCCCATTGCAAGACACACCAACATCGGATGTGTTTAATTTGCGTCCATAAATGTCAAAAAAATGAACCTAACTCCAAAAATAAACTCATACATTCAGATAATAAAAAATCAATATTTACTTCATTTAACCAATCAAAACAACACCCCATGTTCATAATGAAATTACACTTGGATTTGATTAATGAAATTTTATTCGCCGTTTAAAAAAAAATGAAATTACACTTGGTATTTGGTGATGTGTTGTATGATCTACCAACAGAACTATTCCTATTACTCGCACATCATTTTCCAGCTAACAATTTAGAGATAGGCTGGTCTCTTTCACAAGCATCTCTCTTGTACCTACTATATCTGAAACTAAACGGTGCTCAGACAATCCAATGCACATGCACTTTGGCAGAAGTTTCAATAAAAAGGTCATAGGATTGAAGGAGAAATCACTCCAGGAGAAAAATGATAGCATATACAGTACAGTTAAGCAGAAAAACATACCAACAGAACCCCCAAGTTGTGTTCTGGAGCAGCTTGATGCTCATGGACACTCTGTATAACCAAAAAGTAAACAATAAAAAATGGAAGCATATTAACTTATTGCTTGAACCACAAAAGG
Source organism: Vaccinium macrocarpon (assembly GCA_022606695.1). Classification (NCBI taxonomy): domain Eukaryota; kingdom Viridiplantae; phylum Streptophyta; class Magnoliopsida; order Ericales; family Ericaceae; genus Vaccinium; species Vaccinium macrocarpon. Next base: position 6,127,175 of record CM040172.1, on the reverse strand, counting down.
CAACTAAAAAACTTCAAGTGAGAAAGAAATGACTTCTTATATCCCTAAAAGAATTTCTTTTGGGACGCAAGTATGACAAAAAAAACATTTTAATCTGGCTGTGTGATCCCAAATTAATTAACAAATTCCATTTAAATTACCCGTAGCATTGCTATGAGCATGGTAAGGAGTGCATATGAACCAATTCCACCTGTATATACCTGTATATTGAGACTTTAAAATTAGGCCATTCACGAGGAAACGTTATTCAGACAATTAGGTACCAACTAAACAAATCGCACCTCATTTAACTCTCTTTGCTGCAGAAAAACTTTCAAGATCAAACACAATGGCCGTAATGGAGGCCACTTTGATACGGCATCCTGAAAAGATAGCAATGCGTGTATAAGAAACTGCATGCACCTTACAGAAAGCTCCCGCATATACATCGTAACTGAAACTTCCACGATGAATGTGTGTCTATTTTTTCTTGACAAGAACTGGATGTGTTCTATCAACTACATGTGCTTTTGTGTGTGGGTGGATGTGTATATTACATTTTCATACATCAAACAAGAGAAGTCAAAAGAAACCTCTATGAACTCAGCAGCTTTTGGCCCGTTTTCTAGATCAAAACTGTGACAAAAGTACCACACATGTATAGTTAGACAACCAACTTGATATTTGCTGTGTCTAGTCAAGAGATCATAGACCTGAAAGCACCAAGGTAAACCTAGGAACAGCTCAACATTGCCTAAAAGGAAAGTTTTGAACTCTTGAACCTTATATCAAACGCGACACCACTTTTCTTCTCCACAAATTTGATAATCGGCACACGTGCCTTTGCAATCACCTGAAAATTTGAACAAAATGTGCATCATTGAATATCTCTAAATGCTCATCATAAATCTCTAGTTGTGAAATAAGGCTCACCTGTATCTTCTTGGCAACGCCTCTTTGCGATAGGGCCCTAGCGAGGGCTTGCAAACCCATTTGCGGACTTCTAATATCTGACCCCAGAATCACAACCTAGATTTTGCAAATTGGGTCCCTTTGTTGTAGTGATTAATTACCAAAATTGTGATCAACAATCAAGTAATGGATAAGAAGAAGAAGATTACACTAAGACGGAATATATAGAAAGAGAACTTCTTTATTATTTCATGGTAAAAGCAAAATCCATCCCAAAATGGATGTCCCAAAATACTATTCACACCTTTCAAAAAATCATTAATATTTTTTAAGCTATAATGAATTATACTATGCAATATGATCTTGTTTGATAGATTCTGCTTAGTTTTATTAAACAAAGTCTTTAAAATCGAAAAAAAGTATTACAGATTGCAATACATAGATGATTTTTGGAGGAGTTGAATAGTAGTTTTGGACATCCATTTTGGGATGGGGGAGTATATCTGAACAGAGGGTAAAAATAAGGCATTTGAAATAATACTCTTCTCGTGAAAAAATTACAAAAATTGGTCCCATTGGACAACGTATAAGTCATAAATTGGGTCGGCAAAGGAATACATTCTATGCAATCTAATCAAGTTTGACACGATATGTTCTTGAGAATCATGATTCATCATGGCAAACATTCTCCAGTGTAGTTAAGCGCCACATTCTACAAACTACCACATAGGAGTAAGTACACAACAGCTATGTCAAATTGTCTCTATCCCACATGATGTAACTTTTCTTATGCCGGTTATCACTTGAAGCTTTAATGTCCCAAGGAATTGGCTTTGGGCATTCCCTGCACAGCTTAGGTGGAGAGCAGAGAAGGCCCTTCGAGCAATGAAAAAAGTCATTTTATTTCCATCTCTGTCCAAATGTCTCACAAGTGGAGGAGCAAGGAAACATGTTTCAATTATCCTTCATCAACATAATCTCTACTTCAATCCATTCAGGCAAATAACATGACCTTATAAACAAAGCATACGTTTAATCAATGCATGGCCTAGACAATCTAATCTTGCTTGGAACTAGAAATAATGAAGAGTTTGGGAGTGAAGGATAAAATAAAGCACCAATGACTGTGCACAACCATGGGATTGGCTTCCCGCTAGAACATAAGTTGACTACTCATAGAACAATCAGGAGGAAGCAATAGACTTACATCAATATCACTAGTTGGAAGATATAGCCCAGTCTTGAATGACCCAAAAACTTCTACCTGCAAGTAATAACACATTTATTAACATGTCACGACTATGATATGAGTGTGTCCGCCTGCTCGTTAACAGTGTGAGAAAAGGAGATAGACCTTGCAGTCGGGCCATATATAATGGATAACTTCAACGACACTCTGTACTGCAGCATTTCGTGATGCTTGCTCTTCTGGAGTTGGTGAGAGAAAGTTGCAGAAATCCAGTATCTCTGCAATATCAACAACCCGGTAATTCAATGAGGATACGCTTCCAGTATCTTATCAGAAAATTTCTACTAGACATTTAGAGAGTCTCTAACCTAGTAAATACATTACAGGAGATTAAAACCACCTAACTTTCACTCAAACAAAACATGCATTGCTGATAACTTGAGCCTGATTTGGTTGCAATTCTAAAAACACAAAACATCAAACGTGTCATCAACCAGTTCCAATTTTTTAGTGAAATTCGTGAAAAGTTTTGAGGATCCGAAAACATATTTTCTCAGAACTCATGCTAAAAAAAAAATGGAATTTTGAAGAATCGTTCTTCTGAAAACTAGTTTCAGAAAAACTCTCAAACCCGAAAACTTTTCTGTTTACCAAACAGGACCTTACGATCTACACGAATTCCCAGGGGCCTAAGCCATCTCAAGCCCAGTCTACTTGACTTGGAGCATCTCCAGCGCTTACCCTTTTATCTTTTGAACTCAAACTTTGAGGAAAAACCGCTTAAAACCCACTCCAGTACTTGACTCAAACCTATACTCAAAATTTCCACCAAATTTCGAACTGAATAAGGGAGCCTCAAATTTATACTCAAAATTTCCACCAAATTTTGAACAAAATCAGGAAGCCTCAAAATTATACTCAGAACTTTTAAAGGCTTGTTTTGCTCCTCATGATTTACAAATATGCCATTAACGAAGTTTTTTTCCTCAATTTTGTGCTTTACTCAAACATGTGCTTATCTTATCCATTAGAATACTTCATACCAATGAAGCATTGCTCAAATTTCTGCAATAAACAGAGAACGTACACTATACCTTTATGGAGCTGAAGCATGGGGCTCCTAAACCGACAATTGGCCCTAAACCAACCCCCTTCAAGCCTCTTCTCCGGTTCCTTAACCGGGGTCGCAGCCACCGAACCAACCGGAATCAAATCAACCGTAGTTTCATCGGCGTCTAGGGCGAGAGAGAAGTAATCTGGTGCAGCAGCCGCAGGAGAGTGGGACTCGACAGCGGAGAGGGAAATTTCGTTGCGAAACACTTGGTAAGACTCGGAATCGAGGGGCGGCGGCGGCGGGGGCGGGTGGGTGGAGTTAGAGAGGGAGAGTGGGCTTAGGGCTTCGTACAGGAAGCCCTGGACTTCCATTGGAGTGGGAATCCAAGCGGGCTGTGTTTATTATTGGAGCACGCTCTGCAGAGAAGGCGGCGAAGAACTTTTACGAGTAAGTAGCGTCGTTATAGTAGTTATGGTTTTACGGACCAAACAAATACTTTTTTGCCCTTTTAGGGCATTGTTTTTTTTAGACTTTGTTTATTAAGGACATAACTTTCTTAACCAAAAAAGGGGAACAATTTTTACTTGGATAAAAATTTTTTGAGACTTTGTTTTTGTCAATCTTCATAAGATCATTAGGTTAAATCACACCTCCACTATGATTGGAATTCGGATGAGTGTTGTGCAATAAGTGTTGTACGGCAAAATTACGTCGTTCTGTTCATTTTTATGGTACATTTCCAAATATTTCAATGGCCCAGTTTGGAGAGAGTTAATTTTTGGGGTCAATTTTAGGATTTCAGGCTATTTGGGTAAGGTATAGTGAGTTTAGACACTTGAATTTTGGCATTTTGGGTAGGGTGGGCATGCTTGACACAAAAAATAAAATAAATCTATATAATTGAGCTAAAAATATACATCTTTATGAGTACTTTTATACATTAGACATTAGTTTGATGAACTGTCAAATTATAAAAGCAAAATTTTAGCTGAAAGTAGGACTTTTTTACATGACAAGACAACCCGAACTCGAAATGACCTTAAACATGACACGAAAAATTGGTGAGTTGAAAAATATTGTGAAAATTCATAAATAAGATTGTGATAAATGACACGAAATTAACTGTTGCCCACCCCTAATTTTGGGTTTAGGGTTTAGGTACTTTGTAGTTGTTTTTTTTTCCCTCCAAATTAGGCTCCGAAAACCTTGGAGGTGTACCATAAAAATGAGCAAAATAACATAGTTTTGCCGCACAACACCGACGCCGAATCTACTATGATTGTTCGAGTCAATCATTCAAAATAGTTGGAGGTTGAAGAGACTTTAACTTTTGATATTTTCTTTTCCAGTTGACATATATGTTGCTCTACGTTGGCAAACTTTCTTTGGGTTTTGGTCAAGCAAGGCGGATCCGGGGGTCTTGTAATGCCCCAAAGAGTTACATGGTACTAGTCTCGGATCATAGCCGTTCAATAGTGTATTCTATGGCTTGGATTTAAAATGGACTCATCCGGATAAGAGTTATCTCTTCCATGGAAAAGTTATATGTAAATCCGAACCATTGATTGTTGAGATGAACAGCTGAGATATGCGTACAACCATGTAATGTTTTGGGGAGCTACAGTTAGGAGCTAGGTCCTTAATTGTAATGAGGGATTTACTACAAGGTTGTAGTGAGCTCATCCGGCCATCCACGTTGATAATGAACGCTCGGATTTTAATCAGAACAATAAACGGCTCGAATCATTTGAAATTCGGATTAAATCCGAGCCATCATGTCAAGATGGACGGCCGGATGTGGCTAACTACAACCCCTCACTACAGGCCCCTGCTTCCCCTTTTGAGAAATGTGGAGAGAAACTAAAAGCAGTATAAATCGAACTAGAAAAAAAAATGAACAAAGATAGGAAATTAAGCAAAAATATGGAGTTTGTGTTTATCTAATAAACTTTTTTGACTTTGATCAATAATCAAATGTATAAACGTGTTAGATATGTTTAGAATGGATTAGTTAGACAAATGCTATGTTCATTACTAAATAGGTTGGGATTTTTACGCAGAATAAATTTGAAAAACCCGTATACAATTGTCAACAACAGTGAAGCGCGAGTTCTGAAGCACAAGTCGACTAGCTATCACTCTAAGAAAACTTAAAAAGATACCACAAACAAAATGGTCAGGAGTTAAAAAAAGGTTACACGATTCCAATTTCACGAAACGAGAGGAAAAACAGTAAACTGAAACGGTCCAGGTTGTAAATAGTGTATTCACATCGTATCGAATTGAACCATATAATCTACAATTATGTCATGAGTAACAAATACAAATAGTTAGTCATAAGACCAATACAGGTAGTAAAGAATGAAAACTTCACCAACACTGTGGCGGCTAACTATGGGAATTGCAAGATTTGCCAGATCTTTTGCCTAAGCATCAACTTAGCACTATCCCTTCCAAGGAAACCGTTTGTAGTCTACAAACCAAAAGCGCCCCTTGATTTTTGGCCTCCAAGAACTGAAACAGTCAGCGCTTGATTGTTTCATGGCCGGAAATGTACAGCAATGCTGCAAATGACCATACATCCCCCTCGTGTACACTGGCCATGTCGAGGGGGAGAGAGATGGTAGCAGAAAGAAGGCAGTGAGATTTGCTTCTATTTCGTACACAACAAATGGGGTGAAGAATATCTCAAGTTCTCAACTGATAAATCGCTAGACAAGTTAGCAGCAACCGATACGTCTCTTGGAAAATACAACACCGAGACTGTCCACAGTTTGATTTTTAGTGCTCCATCAAGGCAGTCTCAGTTTCTGATAATGGTGCTGCATAAGAATGAAAACAAACTCTCAAACCAAAAATTTACAGAAGAAAAAGGTTTTATGGACATTGATGAATATGATCTTCTGGTTTCACTCTTCCACTCTCTCACTGTTTGTCTCAAAATTCTTGATTGTTTAATTTCTGTAAGTATGTACATGAAATGGAGGTATATGCGACGAAAAAGTGGCGGAACATGGAAACATTCATACTACTTTTTTTTCTAACATTTAATGGGTTCACAAAACAGGTCATAACTAAAAATTGACAGTTCCCAACTGTGATGTGCATGCAAATATGCGTCGAAGGAATCAGCCATTTGTCCAAAGAAACTGGTCACTAAAGATGTCCAGGCATCCTGTATGCAGCACGAGTAGACAACAGCACACAATGACAGAGACATAGGGATACAGAACAAAATAACAGAAGAAACAAATGGATGCCAAGAAAATTTGATTGGTTGTTTCCAGACTGACATACCGAGTAAATCTTCATAAAAATCCCCCAAAAGTGATGTGTCCATTACCAAAGGAGGCGAGAATACTTGATCCTGAGCTTCCTCCATGTCAAAGTACGACTTCTGTGAGTCTGAAACTGCGTAATCCAAATCATCTAAAACATGAGATAGTCCATTGTATTTTGTCTGAGCATGATCATTTGGAGCATGATTATCAATTGAAGGGTCTTCAGATGCAAACAACATTTTACTCCTCATTGAACCTAGTTTTTTATCTGGGCCAAGACGAGAAAACCCAGTAGCTGAAAGGGGAACAAAGAAGTGCTGGGAGCTATCATTAGATCGAATTTCCTGTGACAACTCCAAATTCCAAGTTTGCGTTGACAGAGCTGCTTCTCTGACAGACCGCTTTAGGTCCTGGACAAAAGAATCTTCCCTGTCTAGAACACAAGAAAATACTAATTAGAGATGGTAAATATAGTTTTTTTTGGCGTATATTTTCACTTTTCAGAAATTTTCTAAAAAATTCTATTTTTACTTCCCAATCAATCTCATGGGAAAAGTATAAATTTTTTACCAAAAGCTAAAAAATTCACTAAGACAAAAAGATGACAATTCAAAAATATAAATTAAAGGGTACAAACTCAACGTGAGATCGAGACAAATACATTAGAAGCCTTTCAGAAAGCCATGAAAAGTGGGAGAAGAAACAGAAAATACAAAACCTTGTGGGGCGATGTGACTGATCGTTGGAGCCTGATCCACAGACTTCCTTTCTGATATATTTTCTGTATGATTAGTTTGAGCCAAGGTGGGCCGCTTTTGCATGTTACCACCTTTACCAGAAGAGTTCGGTGTCACGCTAAACAAAGGAGGGAGCTTTAAGGCAGGGGGACTGACTGACACTTTGTCAAGATGAAGTGTTGACAATCTTGAAGTCATATCAGCAGCCTCATTGTTGCTATTTTCCTGTACAATTAAGGATGGAATCATTTAGGTCTACAGATGTACGTGGCATAGACAGGTCAAATGTAGATAATAATTCAACTAAATATCATTCACAGAACAAATACCATCGTTCTTCCGCTGCTCTGTGCTGGACTAGATAAGGTTGATCTGCCTGGATGCACGGAAACTGGGGGAAGGTTGATATTATTCACTTCCTCTGTCAGCTCCGTTATTGAATCTTGTATTGCTGGGGCAACACCCTTCAGTTGATTCATGAGCACCTGTATGGCACAAGTTTGTGAGGAAAACATTGAAACACAGAAGTAGTTGGTGATTTAGTAAGCATGCCAGATAGTCAATGACAAACTTAATGTAGAATGTGCTTCGGAGGCATTCAAGATCCAACTCATAACTGTAGAGCAGCTATGAATAATAAACATATGATATCACTAACCCATAGGCAATCAACTTCACACCAAATGAATCAGTTACCAACCAGTAAACACATGTGAATCAGTTATCAAATAGTAAAGTCAAGTATTGGGTGGAGCCAGTAGACTTTGATGGAATTTCCTCTAACTTATCAACCGGATGAGTATATTCTACGGTATACTCAAAAGTCGTAACAAGTCAGATTGTGTTCAAATATAATTAGATAGCTTGAATTCAGAGGATAGATTGGGTGAGAATTTGGACTTTCATTTCTTGAACACTTATCTACACACTCACCTCACTGGCTTCACCTCAACAGAAGTACAGAACCAAACTCTCCATGAAGAATCATATTCATTGCAATTATTTGTAGCCATACCAGACATCAGGTTCTCCATCTCAACAACCCCACTAAATGTGTTCATCGGTTGATAACTTCTTGATTGCCCAGAAGTTTGTTCTATTGAGCATGAGACATGAGTAGCCAGGTAGCACTCTCATTACTCAAAAAGCATTTACTAATCAGTAATCACACCACCAAACTCTCATTACTCAAAAACGTTTACTAATCACACCACCAAAATGCATTTGTCCACTATATTCATCTCACTCAGTTTCATGGGCAAAATCCTTTCAAGTTCCCACCGTCAATGGTCAATCAGTCCTGGTCAACATGGCCAATATGATTACAGCCTAGCAACCATGGTATGATGTCACCATACCATGGCCAGTTTCTATTTGGAATCAACCAAAGCTAAAAGTTTTGCGCCCTCATTTTCCCCTCACCATTTCAAGAGGTTTACAATGGGCTGAACCCATAAAAACTTCCTTTTAGCCAGCCAAAAAGCACTTTGGATAGTAGTATCTGCCAGTATATGTGCACCAAAATCTTGCTATGTCGAATAAGCCGTCTACATATTTCTGACAAAGCATTAAGCACAAACCAGACACCTCAATTTAAACATTTCTCCATCCTCAAAATCTGTACAGCTTTGAAATCAAGATAAGTAGTCTCCAATTAACAGAATTGCTCCAAATAAGGAACACATAAAGCAACCAATTTTCTACTTCAAGTTTTAAAAAGCAGCAGCACGACATATTTGTCCACCACTTACAAGTCACAGTCATGGTAGAACATGGCAACCAAGAGATAAGGGTAAACAGTTATCAAAGCGATCATAATATAATGATAGCAAATACCCATGATGTTTACAAGTGTATTTCCCAATATCAAGCAGTTACTGAGCATATGAAACTGCTCCAAGATAGGGCTGCAACAGTAAATTTAGGGTTTAAACTGAAAGGCATACTACGATGCCTAGAAGTCAATATGTAAAAATTTGGAACAGAATATCTTTACCTGTATGCTAGCCAAGTGTTGCCGGTGTTCAGCAAGAGTTGTTGCCAATGATTCCGCATGGCCACTACTACTGTCGTTGTGTGAAGTTCGTAGAAGCTCAGGACCTTCCCCATCATTGGCCTTTGTCTAAATCACCAACAGTTCAATAAATGTTAACACCTCAAAGGTGATGGCCAAAGAGTACATCCCACAATAAGGAAAAAACAAAACCAAAAAATTAGAAACCAATAAACCTGAAACTCGGCAGAATGAATCGCTTAGTCACAAGCTAGAATGTCAAATACTGTACGTTGCAATGTAAAGTTTTTGGCAAAAAAGAAACACAGGAGAGATTTGACCAATTGACAGACACATTATTAGGTTCACACTTCACACAAACGTCTGAGAAAGCCTCTCTGACAAGAAATTTACCAAGTAAAACAACCTAACTCCATTAATATGTTTTCATACCCATTGAGGTTTGCAATACAAATATCTTTAACTATTATGCTTCTAGATCTAACATGCCTGGGAAAACTGCCTAATAACCATGCATGAAAAGTTTCTCTTAACAAAAAATGATCAATGCTCTTCCAGGTATCATGCAAAAAATGAATACTGTCTAAAACATAGCATAAAACAGATTCACAGAACATCATTCGATATGCACATCTTCAAGAGTAAATCCACAGAGCAAAAAGGATGCTTTTTCAGGATTACCACGCAGTTTAGCTCCATAAACGAAAACTGCATACCAGATGAAGTGACTGTTTATGAATGCGTTGTAAGGCATGCGTCCATCGCCTGAGAATTTCTGATATATCAACAGTAGGGTTGATTCTTCCACTTCTGTCATCCACTCGAGAAAATGTTCCGTCGTTTTGCACACAAGAAGAATCGAAACCATTATTTGGGTTTTCTCTATTGGTGTTGGCACATGATCCATCTGTGTTTTCGTTGTCATCTAATAGATTACCAGGGTGGGCAGAAAATGCATCTGTATAGGGTACCTGAGAACTTTGATCCATAGCTGCAAGCAAAGATGATCCAGATATACGGTACCTGAATAGGGACATTAGACATTACACAGGAACACATCATGTACAAGGGTAAATACCACACAAACACAAATATCACATTACGGAAAATCACCTATGCTCTCGATGAGCTATCAGGTCCTCGATAGGGCCTGAGGCAAGAACTTCATGTTGACCTGCACATAATAGCAGAGTGTATCAAGATTCATGGACAAAATAATGTATATACAAAGTAATTAGCCCTATAACAGAAGAACTAGATTTATAATTCTGATTGTTAATTATCAAGAGTTTGGAAGAAAGGAGGGTCTGGTTGTGATTATTCCGATATAAATAACATGTAGATGTTAAATGAGTACTTTTAGGTGAGATCAGCCCTCTATTATGAAAAACTAGAAGGTCAGAAGGACGAGACTGCCTGCCTAAAACTGAATGGGCTGATGCATGCAATTTAAGCATGAAGACACTATGCCAACAAAAAAAGGCATGTTCTTCATATATATGATATCCTGAACGAGTACTTGTAAGTATAGGAAAAGCGAACCTATATCAATCACAAAACTAAAAGGTAAAATATACGTTCTCATTTATGTGCAGATTAGCACCAGAAATTTTACAGAGACATACAAATCATCATGACCAGTGTAGGGGGGATATGAAGCTTCCTCACATCTACATAGATCTGATTTAGCTAAAGAAGCGAGCATTTTATGGTTGACACTGTGGTTAGCCAGATCCAAAAGCCAACCCTTAGATTCTATATGGTGAACCAAACATCTCACTAATTATTAGAAGTACAACTCAATTCAAGAAAGCCTTATTCCAAGTAAGGCCACAAATAGTGCTTAATTAATTGTACAAGGTCAAATATTATAAGGGTTTACAGGCAATACAAAGGGGCCAAAAAATTTTTTGCAAGTACCCTTTCGAGATAACAAGGAATCCCACAAATGAGTGGCTCTTTGAACTAAATGAGAATTCTGGCTCGAGCTAGATACAAGTTCATCCCAAGGTTCCCCTTCCAACTTTACTTTATTCCTCAGGTCATGTAGTTTTTCGGCTTCCTGCTGCAAATAAGCCTGAATTCCAATATTTCAAAGCAATGTGTAAGAAAAACCAAATCCCTCAAAAAATATAAGACATATAAGTAAGCATAAGCCCCAAAAGTTTACCCTATACCTCTTCAGCACAAAGACCACGAAACTCTGCCGTCATTTCATGAGCCAAATTTGACCACATAGCCTGTCTTTGGACTGCTGTCTCGGCATTTTTCAGAAATCTCCTTCGTTCAAGTGCTATTCTAGCCTGTGAAGCCATAGGACACTCAAGTCAGAGGTATTCACCGCCAGTAATCTCATTCAGAAAATTAGAAATGATGAAACCAAATAACATACCCCAAATACACCATTTTGTGTTTCTACCTACTCTTTTGCTTGTCAACCAACCGCTTCATGTGTTAGAAATATCAAAATGGGGTGACGATGTTAATACTCTCATATCATAGGAAATGTCTGGTGTTCTACATGATAGGAAAATAGATAATGTAACTCAAGAGTGCCAAGGGTAATAGCCTACTAGTCAACCCGCCCCGCCCCGATAGCCTGTCTGTCTTCCAATAGCCATTGATGGGGCTGAAGTAGCTATGGCTTTTTTGTCCCCTCCTGAGTCCTGACCCACCAGGGGTTTAGAGTCCCCATGGTCACGCCCACAAGAGGGCGCTGTCGCCCCCCTCCTCCATCCTCGTAGGTCAGACCAAAAAACTTGTAGTACTAACAAACTTGCCACAAAAGAAGAATTTATCTTATCCAAATTGCTAGGATATAGTTGGAAGCGGCCATAATACAAGCCCTTGATGAAATTCATGTCCTTTCCTTTTAAATTGGCAAAATAAAGATTTTATACGCAAAGTTACCTTCGTTACAGGAAGCAGTGTAGCAGCATGTGACAAAGCTACGTCAGTCAGTGAAGAAGGCAGCGGGTTAGAAGCAATGTCAGATCCAAATGTTCGCCTATGAACCTCCCGCAAAGCATGCAAGGAAAGTTGCCATAATAGTTCGACAAATCTGCAGTGAACATACAGAACTTGTGACCTACTTCATGATCATCATCAAAAATATTTTTTAGGACATATTTGCAGCTATGTTTCACCAGCATTTTAGTGAAAGCCTGCGTATAAAACGAGTGTGAACTAGAGAAGCAGAACTGAAGAAGTGTGTTATGTGTGTGATGCTGTGTACATGTAAGTAAGTTTCAATATGAGTTGCACACAGAATAGAGGGGGTAAATAGAAACAATAAGACTCCAGGTGTATGAATGTCCAAAACTAAGTTTTCATGGTCAGGGAAAAAGCAGCAATACTCAAATTTTCTAGCGCCAAATATTTCCCTAACATATCTAATGTCTTAAAAGCTAACACACTTTAAGAATAACCCTAAAACGGAAATTGTTCTTACATTGCCATTGTTATTGCTCCATTACCAGCATATTACAACTCTGGCAGACAAAAATGTTTTGAAAACCAGACTGATGAGCCAACCAGAAATGGGACGGGATGGAGGCCAGAGGGTCACCGGTTTAATAGTCAAGTCAACTGGGCTGTATCGTGACATCATTATTATGTTATAAATATAATTTAAAATCAGTAATCAATCTTAAAAGACATAATTGTATCTTTATCTTTTTAAAATTTGAATGTATGCTGATTAGTTTCTTTTAGTTTTTAATATATACAATTTCAAAGTTTCTTTGAGTTTAAGCATAGAGATTGTGATGAGACTGAATCAGACTTCAAGAATTGGGAGTGCTTTATCATCTTCAAGCATCAGGAGTGCTCTACATGATAGGAGAATAGAAGTCCAAGAGGTTCGCTGGGTTTTTTTAGGTTTTGCTACAAAGGAGAGCGGTGCTGCAGATGAAACAATTTTGGGTGGCTGACCAGACCTAAACTTGGATTGATGATCAACAGTTAAAACTGATTCAACCGGGCAGTCAGTCTGATTTTTAAAACATTACGGACAAATATGACAAAGCAATGCTAAATCAAAGATCCAAACGAGTTTGCTTCCCAGTCTTAGCAACACTTGTATTCATCTCAAAGAAAAGCACAAGTTTTAACTAGCTAATATTAACCATAACCCTGCCAACTTCCCTTAACTGCAACCTAACATAAACCACACTTTCAGGATGCATCATGATAAAGCTCCCTCTTACTAACACACGTTCTGAATACCACAATTCCAAAATTGATCAACTCAACCACGCAGCTCTTTGAGACAAGATTCAATGCTAATGTAACTGATAAGACAAAAAAAGCAATACATCTCGAACATGACAAAAAACAACACAGAAAACATCAAGGGGCTGTTTGATTGGCCGGAACCAAATAAAAAATGGGATCAGATTACAAATCCCTTGAGAGTTTCCACCTTTTAAAGCATCCAACTCAAAACTAATTGACAATGAAGAGGGAGGCTCCCCAGGCCCATGTACTAGTTTGGGAGTTAACAATCAATCAATCCTACATAAACAAGGGTATATACGATACCTTAGGCAATGTGGTAAATGGATTCACCTAAATACTTTTCCATTAAATTTTCTCATCCTATATGATTATTTGTTATTTAATACCCCTCCATACGAACAGGGAAGGCTTTGCAGCTATCCAGAAGATCCCCTTACTGTATATGGGTGCGAGCGCTTTACTAATATAATAGAACGTAAAGGCTCTTCTTCTGTTCTACAAATCTAACTAATCTATACTACTACTAAGTGTAGTCAGACTAGGTCTTCTAGAGTGAACTAGTATATTCAAGTTTATATTTTGTGCTACTGAAACCATAAGCCGCACTATACTTCACTGAACCTCCTTACACCGCTCGCAATTAGTTGGGCAAAATAGACATGGTTTGTAGCAAGGAGTAGAGATTGAAGAAAAGCTTTTAAGCAACAAAACTTGGTCCACAACACATAGCTAAAGATGAAAACCTTGAATTGCTCCTTGGTAGTGACAAGAGCAGAGAAGCCGCTGAGGCCCATATACTAATTTGGGAGTTAAAAATCAGCCAACCTCATATAAAACAGGGCAATATTCGATACATTAGACAATGAGGGATACGGATTCCGCTAACTATTTTTTCATCGAATTTTCTCATCCTAGGGGATTATTTAATCCCTCTGCACTTAATTTTGGCCAGTCAAACACAGTTTGTAGCAGCGAGTAAAGGTTTGACGAGAAGGTTTCAAGCAACGAACCTCAGTCCACAACACACAGCTAGATACGAAACCCACGAATTGCTCCTTGATAGTGACAATGAGTAGAGAGGCTACCCAAGCCCGTATACTAATTTGCGAGTCAACAATCAACCAATCTTATATAAACTAGGGTATATGCGATACCTTATAGGGCTTAGGCAATGTGGTATATGGATTTGCCTAACTATTTCTCCACTGAATTTTTCTCATCCTGTTGAATCATTTAATCCCTCACACTTAGCTCGGCCAATAAAACATGTTTTGTAGCAAGGAGTAAATGTTGAAGAAGAAAAGGTTTTAAGCAACCAACCTCGGTCCACAACACGTAGCTAGAGACGAAACCCTCGAATTGCTCCTTGGTAGTGCGCCTTGTGATTCCAACTCAGTTATTATGCTTTGCACAACCTAAAAAAAAAAATACATCAACAGCAAGACAAGTAACATACATTTACCACAAAAAAAAAAAAAAAAACAAGTAACATACACAAGTATAGAAAAACAAGCTCAACATCTACATCATAAAGCAAACCCCGATTCAATTACAATAAAAGCTTAAATTAAGATTGGGTCCCCCAAGATTAGTAAGTGCACGTACGCTGCCGAGACAAAAATAAAAATAAAGTGCACACATAAGAATCACACAAACACAGAAGCTAAAATTACCCTCCGAAAGTTGCGGGATTGCGCTGAATCGAAAATTGGCCAGACCTTATCGAAGTCCTGAAAAGCACAATAGATCGAAATGAAATTCAACTTCATTTCTTAAACAGCAAGATATTTAAATACGGAGAGAGAGAGAGAGAGAGAGAGAGAGAGAGTACTTTAGCGGATTGAAGTGGACCTCTGAGAGAAGCCAAGATGAAGTAGAGAAGCTCTTCGCCCAATTTAGGGTTGGAGTGGCGGAACAGGCCAACACGAGGAGTGGCATTGTTGGCTCCGACGCCGATGATGGATGGATCGAGCCCTAACAACAAGCAGTTGGTGTACATTGCACTCTCTAGCTCAATCTCTCTCTCCTTCTCTCTGTCCGTCGCCATCAACCTCCCTTCCCCCCTCCCCTCACTCTCTCTCTCTCTCTCTCTCTAGATTTCCTCTCTCTTTATCTACAATTCTGATCTCTCACTCTCTCTCTCTCTCTCTCTCGTCTGTCTATTATGTGTTTCTGTCTTGTCGTTGGTTTTTAATTTTCAAACACGGATCCTAGACCTATTTTTAAAACATACTAGCCTTGTTCGGTAGGCCTTGTTTTCTAATAAATTTTAGGTAGATTTTATAAAAATTTCATAAAATGAACATTTTATAAAGATGTGATAAAATGAAGTTATTTTCTGAACCGATAAAATGCATTGGTTTTCTTATAGATTTTATGAAAATCTCGTAAAACGATTTTTACATTTTATGTGTTGAGATTGAAGTGTCATAAAATGTGAGATTTTATGAACCTAAAATCTATTGAAGAACAAGGTCTTAGTAGGTTTAGTTTAGTTTTGATGATGTAAGCAGATGAAATAAGTGGAGAGATAGAGAGAAATGATAATGTAAGTAAAACTAAAACAGGCCAAAACCGGCCCAAAACTCCCAACCGAACACGGCCACTAGTATTTTGCTCTGGTTTTTATTCAAGTGGTGTTCCACTAAATTAGTTTTTTCAAAATTAATTTTTTATAATTTTTTATGTGATGTATTATGAGAGAATGACATATCTCGATTTTTTGAAAAAACAGTTTTTTTGTTAGTGGAACTACCACTCAATTTTATTTGCTTGCGTTAAGTTTTTGATAATTTAGTTTTAGGAAGAAAAAAGTACTAAACGACAGCCTTGGTTGAATATTTCTCAAAATATTTGGATAATTCTCATTATTTTTTATTTTTTCAAATTTTCACTCGACCCAAGCCTATGATTTGCCAAAATTTAATGCAAATTTAACAAAGGTAAAAAAAAAAATTGAATATAGACAAATCCAAAAAAAATCTTTTAGCCAATGACACTGGAACAACCTCTAATCACGGAACGAATTTTCAATGCTGAGCAGATACCATGTACCTGCGCGCGGCGTATCCAGCCATCCATTTCGAATGTGGATGGTTCGAATTTTTAGTGCTAAGCAAATACCAGAGAACTACTGTAATTTGGAATTTATTTTTAAGCATTGGTACTGGTTTTTTAAATTTGGAGTTCTTGGTGGTGGGGCCACCGGGAGACAAAAAGGAGTCATGTCGGCCTTGTTTGGTTTGGTTCTTAAGAATCGGTTTTCTCAATTATTATTCAATTATTACCCCTATTTTTATTTTTTATTTTTATTTTTATTTTTCTCTCTATCTCTCTCCAGTCATTAATACATATTTTTTAATTATTACTCATATTTCTCCCTCTAATCATTACAAAAATCAAAACTTAAAACCCAAACCAAACACAACCGTTTTGTGGCCATTGGAGGATTTGAAAATACGCTACGGATCGAATCGGCCAACCGCCAACTCCGATGATATGTTAGTAGTTTACTCCATTTTTTTACCCAAAATGTTTTGATTACGTACAATTTGAGAATCGCCTAAAAATATTTTGATGGGTCAAGTCTTTTTTATAAAATCATGTGACTGAAATTGCATTGAAATAGAGATATGTCAGCAATAAATAAGAATGTGATGTGGTACGTGTCTCGGATAAGTTGTTATGGATACACCGAGTTTTAATTTATCTTTTAGATCTCATTAATAATACCGATTTTAATAAAAATAATGTTCATTGAATTCTAGTCAATACATGATTGTAGAAGTTGAGGGGTAACCATTAGCCAATCGTTAAGAGATCAATGACTCGCTTCAATACATGATTGGTAAGAGATCGTGGTTGGTGGTATCAAACCCCATGAATCCCTTCTCATTTCGTATAGGTTAGGGTACAATAGGAATTCTCGTACAAAGGTTTACTCTGGTTTTGCACGGAGCCGAACAGTGGAATTAATCTCCCAGCATTAGTCGATGCCCACAAAAGTTAGCCCGAACACCTAAAAAAAAAATTGGGATTCTCATGTAAAAAAAAAAAAAAAAGGACATGATTGTAATGAAAACTTTGATCGAATGAGTTAAACTATTTTTTTAAAGATAAATGTCAGTATTTATATATCGTTAACATCAAAGTTGTCTTACAAAACTAAATGCCGTTTTAGTATTTGTTTCTCTTTGTTAATTTATTTAATAAAGCAAAACGGAAAAACAAGTAAAATTGTTTTAATTTATTTAATAAAGCAAAACGGAAAAACAAGTAAAAATGTTTGGTCACATATAACTTGTTTGCTTGTCGTTTATGGTGTTGTCCCTTTAGGGGCAGCACGAGTGCTGCACCAAGGATCCGGAGGGCTTGTAGGGTTGGTTTGGGTGAATTGAAAAAACTAGTTTTTTGGTTTTTTGATTTTTTCTTTATTCAATTTTTTTTTTGTATTTGTTGGTTTTTTGTCAATTTTTTGTGGTTTCTTGGCTTGTCTCGACGAAAGTAATCTAAAAAGTATAAAATTATTAGCCAAATTTAAAATTTTGTGAATAAAGACGAAAAATGATCAAAACTAACAAATGCAAATTTTTTTTTGAATAAGGGCAAAACTAAAAAAACAAAAAAAACCATTTTTTCTAATTCACCCAAACCAAGCTGTAGTGTGTAAGCTCATTACATGCGTGTAGTGAGCTCTCTCAGCCTTCCGATTCGAAATTAATGGTTCGGATCGTCTTACACTTTAAAAAGCACTTTTACATTTACTTTAATTCCAATTTATCCGAACCATTGATCTCAGATCGAACGGCCGAGAGAGCTCACTACAGGACCCCCAATTCCTTGCGCCGATCATAGACGGCTATGATCGGCCATGGACGGCTCGGGTTTGTTTAGACAAGATGTAATCTGAACCATCCATAACCGACCACAAACGGTCGTTATTGATCAGCACCCATGCTATCCTTCGAGGACAGCACCCACCCTTGGTCCGTTTATTACTTGGAAGAGACAATGTAATATGCAATTAAACAGTCCAGTACCCAGGCCAATAAGGCAGCAAACAAGTTTTATTATACTCATTATCAAACGACAAAAAAACTAAACAAATAAACTAAACAATTTCTAAGGCATCTCGGACCCTTGATCCGGACCAAATCAAGCAAATCTCAGTCCATTCAAGTCTGCTGTACAAGAATCCGTTTCCTCCAATGAGTTTTGTCGACGGTATTTGGGTTTGTTAATAAAAATCTAAAGTAATTTTTCACATCCAGTTTTGTTCGAGCTTGAAACAGCTGTTTGACAAATAATACTCGAAACAAAGACATGGGCAAATCTTTGACCCTTTCTCATTTCTTATATATTTAAAATAAAATAAAAAAATCGGACGACACACCGTCATAGTCATACTCACCGGTTCAAAACTTGCATCAAAATTTTGTCAAGAATTATAAAATTCCCACATTATCCCAATAATTTACTTTAAATAGAGACTCTCAACTTTGCCTTCAGTACTATCTTCAGGGGCTTCCAATAGAACTGTGTCAGAGACGTAAATTTCCTTAAATGAGATCGATTTTTTTTTTTTTTTTTATGTCGTCCCTTTGAATGAAATCAATTGTTATTCACAATCTCAACTAACATATACAATAAAATAACAGCAAGATGATGGGAAATTTGTTGGGAATATCAGTATTGATAAACTACCCAGGCGAGCTATGTAGTTTAAAAGCTATGTAGTTTAAAATAAAAAATTATATGTGCAAGGAAGATTTGCAATGAATCACGAAAGAAAGGCCCTACAGGACCTAGTACAGATCCCAAACAGCTGATCTGAGCTGCTCAAAAAATTTTAAAACACATTTCAAGTGTGCTTGCGAGAAATCAACTTCATCTGACATGTGTGGATGCTTAATCCAAATTTTCATTTTTGATTGGCTCAGATGAAAAAATTAAAAAATGAAAGTTTTAATCGAGCATCTTAACATATCGGATGGAGCTGGTTTTTAGTTGATTCCCTCGAAATGTGTTTTTAAAATTCTTGAGCGGCTTGAATTAGTTGTTCGAGATTCGTAGAGGGCCCCGCAAGGTCTTCCCTGCGTAATTCTCTGTAAATCTTTTCCTTGCATATAGTATTTCTAGTTTAAATTTATTGATATTGTTGTTATGTTTGCATAAAATGATCACAAAGTAAAATAAAAGCCTCGAGGGCAAAAACCGATGTCGAAGGGGATCTATATTCAATTTTTTAGGGTTAACCTATAATAGATTTTAAATTTTAAGAGGTCAAAGTGGAATATTGATAAATTTTGGAAGAGGCATCCGCGGCAGCCGCAGCCCCTGACTCCGCCACTGTCCATGGGTCCGTTGATTGCTCTCTGCTAATTGCCAAACAAACAATAAAAATCCGAAGCCTCCTATCTATCGGTAGTTTGCTACTTTGCTTTGTTTCTTGTTGTGGAGTGAGTTGACAAAACCGGTTTCAGACATAGGAGTATTTTCTAGACTTAAATTTTGATATATATAAAAAAAAAACCCTCGATTGGAATTTGGGTTCGATGAAACTTTTGGGCTGGTTTGGGTGAATTGGGAAAATTAGTTTTTTGGTTTTTTGGTTTTGTCTTTATTCAATTTATTTATTTATTTTGCATTTGTGGGTTTTTGGTCGATTTTTTTTGGTTTCTTGGCTTGTCTCGATGAGAGGAATCTAAAAAGTATAAAATTATTAGCCAAATTTTTCGTCTTTATTCACAAAACTTTAAGGAAATGTTTGGAACATGATGAAGGAAAGGAAAAGGGAAGGAAAATAAAATGAGAAGAAAGTAAGAGGAAAGTGGGAGGAAAATTTTCCTATTTACAAAACTTAATTTTTTTAATTTTCCCTCCTCTTTCTCTCCTAACCAAACAAGAAGAGGGAAATTTTCTCATTTTCCATCCCTTTTCCTTTCTTTCCTCGTGTTCCAAACAAAGTCTAAGTTTGGCTAATAATTTTATACTTTATAGATTCTTCTCGTTGAGACAAGCCAATAAATCACAAAAAATCGACCAAAAACCAATAAATGAAAAAAAAATTGAATAAGAACAAAACCCAAAAAACCGAAAAACCAATTTTTCCAATTCACCCAAACCAGCCCTTTGTCTCTCCCTCAATCACATACAGAGTTCAAAAAAAGGGGTTGAGGTCAATTTCTCCTTTATTTTTCACCATTTTGAATTTGATGAAAAATTAGCGTCTCGTTCAGTTGCTTAAAATAACATACAAGAATATCTAGTTTGAATGCACTTTCTTTGCGTTCAATTAGCTAGATAGTTATGAGACACCCTTCTTAAATAGGATTAATTCTCTCTTAAAATTTATCTCACCAAAAAATAAAGTTATAATTAATGACAACTATTTTTGTTAATGCCGAAACGGTAATTCATAAAAGATTTGTACACTAGCAATCCTATCTTCACACTGGTTTTCTACACAATTAAACTAATTATTAATAAATTTTCTCACAAATTTATTTTATCAAACGAACATTAAAACTTTTTTTAACAGAAATTTGATGTACCAGTAAACGGACAAGATACCCTCGAACTCCAAACAACACCTCATGTACATTTCCAAAGTACAACTTTTTTTGGATAACCAGTTCTTATTCCATGTATTTGTATCCTGATCAAACAATAAATTAATAGGATTAACAACTAGAAATAAACTCTTATTGAGAAGAACAATAGTCAAGTCTAACTATCTGAGTGTTGATCTGCGGGAACAGATTAGCTGAGTCACGATGTAGACACCCCAATTTGGGCCCACAAAAATTCGTAACATTCCCGATGATGAAAATGAACTTTCAAACACTTTTTAGAGCTTAAAAGGGGATGATTGAAATTTAACCAAAACCTACCGAAACACTTCCAAACCAAAAACCAAAAGAAACCGTTGAATCCATTCCATACACTTGAAACTCATCTGCATGTGCCTGAAGTACCTTTCTTCAAGCGCCTGAACCTTGTCCATGTACCTGAAACACTGCCCTTTAGGAGTCTGAAGCTCTTTTCCATAATTTTAAAAATTTGAGCGGGAATATCTTAGGTGTAATGATTGTGATTCGTTCTTGCAAATTACCTTCAGGGGAGGAGCGTCTAGGCTTATGTGAACCTCTAAAATGACCCCTAGGAGGCCAAAACTACCCTTGAAAGCCTATAAAAAAAGCCACACACCTCTCATTTGAAGGGGTTCCATCGTCTTTTTTGGGAAAAAAAAATTGCCAAACCAACCATTTCTCTTTCAAGAAAACACCCAAAATCAGTGTACAACCTAATTCAAACCTCCATTATCCACTCAAAAACTCTCCCCCATTGTTCAATCATCCATTTCAAGCTCCAAAAATGTAGTGAATCTACCCAATAAGTGTAGCAAAGTTCTTGTTGAGGGAAGTTAGTAATCTCATGTTGGTTCTTGATACCAATAATGGGCTTACAATGACTCAAATATATCAAAAGAATATTTTTTCTCAACACCTGAAGCAGTAGCTACATGCCTTGTTCATTTTTATCTCTTTTCTATCTTAAAATGTTTTATCTTGATCCATTTTTTATGGTAATGATGGTTTAAATCCCAAGAACGAACTGTTTGCCTTTTGTAGTTAAAACCATTTATTTTTCACAAAATATCTATTGGAGGTCATTTTCTTTACATGCAAGAGTGGAACATCTCTGTTTTGCTATTTGAATGGATGGAAAACCTATTTTTTATGAAGAATCAATGGTGTTTTTATGGCATGAATGAGTTTTAAAATTAAGCTTTCAAGTTTGTTTTTCTCATTACAGTGAGTTAACATCAGTTTACTATCAATATCAAAGACAAAATAGAAGTCAGAGTGGGTTTGATCAAGCACCTGAAGTAGTAGCTTTAGGCGCCCGATCCTCTCATCTTCAGGTGTTTGAAACATACCTTTAGGTGTTTGAAGGAAAGTAAAAGGATTAGATTGGATTTTCCAAAAAGGGTCTCGAATAGTTTATTTTGCCATTTTCAAAGGCAAAAACAGTGGTGAAAATGAGTTTGGCTAAGCATTTGAAGCACTAGCTATAGGCACCTAAAGTCCCTTTCACGCGCCTGATCCTCTTAGCTTCAGGCTTTTGAAATATTCCTTTAGGTGCTTGAAAGAAAACAAAAAAGCTAGATCTGATTTTGCAAAAAAGGTTTCAAAACAAGTTTCTATTTCATTTTATTCATAGTTTGTAGTTGCTACTACTAATATTTATGTCATTATACCATCATGTTATGTCATCCACAAGCATACACTCTCATACGATAAATTTTAATTATCCTTGCATATTTGCTTTCCTTTATTTTGTTTGCGTGTTTAAGTTTATGAAATAAATGTTTTTCTCAAATCCCTTAAGTACTAAGTAGAGACCGGTTTCCATAGCCGGGCGACGGGGGTGTCTTAAAAACCTTCCCCCCTCATAACTTAGCTCCCGAGCCCGAGAAATCTTGGTAACGATGCGTTGGTAAAAGTTTTTTCCAAAATAAGGGCAAAATAGTCATTTTTGAGAAATCGGTTTTTCGGATACGGTCCTTAAACCTGAGTGGCGACTTCAAATCATATTTTTCAAACCATTTTCCAAACTCGGCGAATTTTTTTGGGGTGTCCACACACGCTAATTTTGATTGGTCTTTAAATTAGTTCTAAAGAAAGAGAAATGTATTTGAATTTGGATTTTGGTTTAGAAAATAGGAAATTGATTTGTGGAAACTATTTGCAAAAGAGGATCCGGGGTTTAAAAATGATCCAGATTAATATTCGAATTGCAAAGGACATGTCGATAATCATCAAAGCAATACATGGATTGGATCGTTAAAAGACAAAGACTATTCTATAACATGGACCGTATCATAAACGCAGTCTATCTTCTTAATGCAACGATCTGTTTTACGAACATAATCTATCTCAAAACTCCAACCACAATATTGAAAACCATTATATAAACAACATTTGAAACGCGTATACAAATACCGAACAGGTTGGAAGAAGTAAAACGGCTAATTACATGAAATTAAGTCAAAAAGTTGAATCCCCTATTCAGAATCAATAGTACTCTGTATTTGCTTACTATAGGAAGTTAGGAACTGAATTCATTATTGACCCTGGACTTTTTGAGGCAAGAAGTTAATGTCCAACGTATTCTAAAGCAATTTGCACTTTTAACTCCAAAATTTCTTTTAACTTTCGTTTTATCCAAAATCTTAGACATTGAGTTCGAACAACTTGTAAACACAAAAAGGGAAAATAATTATCAAATATGGATGACTAATAAATGTAGTTTGGGGGTCAAAATATGGATCACTTTTCAATTTGAATGTTGAAGTTAACAGAAACGGTTCCCTCCGGTGCCTTTGGGCATTACACTGGGAAGTACCTAATTTGAGTTGTCTATTCAATGGTTTAAATTACTTTACATGTAAAACAACTATCTTACTATATGATGACAATTGAAATGTCAACTATTAAAAACATTTTTGGACAACTCAGACAGAGTATAATATGGTGCAATGCCTTTGGATAATACAAGACCCTGTTTTTGAAGAACCAAACCCACATGACTCTAAGTAAATAACAAGACAAAGACAATTCAAAAGCATTCAAGATTTTTTAAAATGCTAGAAAAAGAAAAAAAAAAAAAAAGAGCACGTAAATTAAATTAACCTTATGATCAGATCATTGTCGTGGGGTCTAGAAACATACACCTAATTGCTTAAATTTCGTGCCAAATTATATTTTCTGTGTAGTAATGGCCCCATGGTATCTTTCAAATCAAATATGTTTGGATTCTTTGGAAGAAAATATAAGAAGAAAATAAATCGCGGCAAAGAAAGTTTTATTTACAAAAATCATTACAGGTTTTTATATTATGATTATTATCCAGAAAAGAGAGACCAATAAGAAAATAAGATAAAGATGTCGAGTACTTATTTGGGTCCCATCGACACATGCTTTTATCTTTACAAGAATAGAGTGACCTCTATATTTGAGATGCTTTCGTAATTGAGTTGCAGACGTCATGGATAACGTATTGATGCCAATAATTGTACATCTATTACGTAAGAATAATTTGAGATTCATCTAAAGTACGTGAGAATTATTTGATTTTACACAACATTTGTTGCAAGAAAATATGTGATTTCAGAAGAAAATATTTTTGGGTACTTGTAGTTTTTCTCTTCAAGTGATTCGAAAACCTTGTTGAGTATATATTTTTTCGAAAAAATTTAATGCGCATAGCGACAATCAATCACGTTATATGATTAATATTTTTTTCCCATCTACAAGTATTAGTTTAATATGGTGTAAATATTTAATTGAGAAGTTTTTATTCAACAATTTCAATACAAAGACACATGCTTGTCTCGGTAAGAAATATGTCATTTTTCTGGCAGAGTTTTTATTTTACTGTAGCAAAAATTCAATTATTTTGGTGTTAAAAGTTTAAAATTTTTTATTATGTCATTTACGTATCCATTTTTATTTCCACTTTCGTTTAATTGGATAATTACCGTGAGAAAATAGAGTAATTTAAACGTGCAAGTCACGTGCGACGGCGAATCCGTAAATACAGAGACTGAAAACGAAAACAGAAGCAACCAGTCGAGCGGTGGAAGTGATTGGAAATTAGCTTTATTCGCTCATGAGAGTAGATTCTCCCTCAACCCTGAAGAAGAGGAGACTCACCCCGATTGATCTAATGGAGGCCGAATCAGCTAAGGTTTTTCTCGGTTTCTTCTTCTTCTCCTTACTCTTATCCATTTGTTAAAATTATATCTGTATGTAGCTAGTTTTATGATTTTGGATTTTTTACATCAGATTGTTGATGGGTTGATTTGGGTATCTGATAACATTGGGGAATTAGTTGTATTTCATCTGATATGTTTCGATTTGGGTATCTGATAACGTTGGGGGATTTGGTGTAATTCTTCTTCATCCGAAAGTAAGAGGTTTTGTGGGTTAGTGCATATTGGATTGAACCATGTGTTTGGTGCCCTGAATGCTCAAAGGCTGAAAACTGATATCTATGGCTTTTACATGGGTAAATATAGTAGTATGCGTTAAATCTGCGAAGACAGATAAACAAGTTGGCATGGAACTTAGTTGATAGATGTAACAGGATTGAACAAGCTAACATGGAAATGTTAAAAAAACTAGCATACGACGCGACAGTAATAAGGCAACAATTGGATGCACGGTTATTACATGCTTGAGAATGAAACAGGGTGGGGCCAATGATGATTACTGTGGAAGTATTGGTGAAATATACATCTTAGGTTGAATAAGTTGTTGAGGTAAGTATGGTGTTGGAAATAGAGAGGTGAGGGGAGTGCGAATGATGGTGGCACTGGCACAAGATGGTCCATCGAGCTTAGCGCATGGAGCTTAGGAATGATGGTGGCACAAGAGGATAGAGGTGAACGAACAAGTGGTGATAAGAATTTGAAATTTAGATGACCAAGGTCATATGCTCTTCACCTTAGGGGAAGGTCGTGAGAAGAATTTGAAATTTAAATGTCCTAGGCAAAAGTTCCTTTATTAATACCCTACAATGATGATACCAATTTATTGTTAGGTCTTAAGAGTCCGAGGGTGAAAAGATTTAGAGGCTTTATTTTCAGTAATGTGGTGTTGAAGACTAGGTCCTTAGCAAGGCTAGTTATTTTCACTACACCCATCTTCCGTGACAATCTTTGTGGGGGTAGGAAATTGAGTTACAAAACCATCAAAAAGTTTCTATAGGCCATCGTCTAGATAGGAGAGGGTTAGGTCAAGGTATCATTTTAAAGCCCAAACTTATCTTAGGCCACAGTCTAGGGAAAACTTGTTTGTCCTTGTCCAAGAAACGACCGTATGCATTCTATGGTGTTAAGAGATTGTAGGAATTAGGGAGGCTGTAAAAAGTTTCAAAGATCGGTCTTTGGCTCGAGCTGTAGTTTGAATTATTTATTTTCAAGTCTACCAAATACCAATACAAGCTTGGAGAGGTTACCAATGGTGGGTGAAATTGACCCACTGAGATTGTTGGCATTGAAACTGAAAGGGGTGATTTTCGAATGAAACCGAAACTGAAGTGTTCGAGGTTCAACAATTTTTTTTGAGCCAGATAGGTTTATGTCTGATGTAGTTTTGATGGTTTTGCAAAGGATGTCAAACAAAAAGTTGGGAATAGAATGAAGAAGAAGAGGATGATGATGCTAAGTCGCTCCTCCATTTCATTATAGCCTCTGTTTCTGATGTCGCAGTCATTCCTAGTTTTGTTTGAGTTATCCTGGTCAAGTAAAATGGCTAAGTCTGTTATAACAAAGAGCCCATAGAGACACAAATGATACTTTTGAAGTTGCTTAAACCAACCTTACTTCGGCTTTGAAAGTCTAAAACGACTTTGGGTTCTAAAACGTTTTGAAGCACTGTAGGGTGTGAAGTGGACTCAATGACTGTCTATTGGAGTTTTATGCACTTTCCCAGATGAAGCTTTTGCGATTGAAAATGGAAGTGAACCATTGCTCTCCTTTCCAAACCTTTTTCAATTCGAGTTTATCGTGCTGAACATATTTGTACGACTATCAAATGATGAGTAACACTTTTTGTCACATTGCAGTTACAAGCCTGCAACTGCACATCATTTTAACTTTGGATATGAACTATGCAGTAGCTAGAGAGTTGACCTGTGTGGTTTATTTGACCGAGATTCTTGTTCATATATTCTACTAGAAGCATCTTTGTGTGGAAACTAACTTACAAAATATGGTAGTTAACGGGTTTAATAGTTCAAGAGCTCCTGGGGTTCTTGCTGTCAACAAGGTAGCTTGAATTGCAATGTGCAATTGGCTTCAGTAACGTTGCTAAACTATTAACGTTGTTTCTTTACTATTTTCTGATAAGGTAGTTTTTGTGCCAAAATGCTTATGGTGTTAGCGGGGCCGGGGAATATCCAATCAAAATAATCACCGTCTAAGGAACTAGATTCAAAGTTGAACTGGTCGGGTCTTTTAGTTGCTCATTGGTAATATCTTTGGAATGATTTTACACAGCAATTTAAACTTGAAGGCTGATTTTCCACTACGGTATTTTTTGTATTCTTGGATGACAACTTGTCAAATTAGTAAGTCATTCTCCTCGTATACAACAACTGATTTGACAACTTGTAGTTCAAGAATACCGAAAAATAGCGTAATGGAAACTCATCCCAAATGAGGTTTGAGAAGGTTTGAAGAGAGCACTAGTTGGTCGATTCCATTGTTAGCCTGTAGGATTGAAAGCATAATTATCCTCCTCTCCGCTCAATTCATGGTCTAAACATCAATAACATCCATCTCTGCCAGCATATCTACGACTTTTGGAGTTGTCTTCGACACAACATGTTTGGTTCAAATCTCGCTAGGACCCTCGAGCATTTCAGTTGCACTTTAGTCCTAAAAATCCTCTTTCATTTCAGCACTAACAACCTTAGTGGGTCAATTCCACCCACCATTGGTAACCTTTTCAAGTTCAAACATTGCCATTGGATTTGATTAAACTTGCGGCAAGAAAGGTTTTTTTTTTATTTTTTAAGTTTGTTTGTTGATAGCATTGGCATTGTCTATGTACATCGTTTTGAATAGTCTCTTTTTGGTAGTTGAACATGACCTAGTTACTTAACTATGATACACATCTCCTTAGCCTGTGGGCAGAATATGGTTAGTGTGCAAGTATGGTTGAATTTGGATGTAGGGTTGAATGTAGTCTTTAGATAAGCATGGTGTTGCCGTGTTGGAGACCAAGAGGTAAGGGGACTGGGAGTGGGAATGGTGGTGGTGTATGATGATCCATCGAGTCTGGTTTGTGGAGTTTAGGGAATTTGTGAATGAAGAAGTGGCAACAAGGATTTGAAATTTTGATTGGACACAACTCTATTATCAGGATGGCTATGGTGGATGTGCAGTCTAACAAGTGGTAGAATTGATGTTTACTGCGGAAATATGGATAAAAGCAATATGAGTAATGGTGGATGCGCAGTCTTCAAGTGGTAGAATTGTTGTTTACTTCAGAAATATGGATAAAAGCAATAGGAGTAATTGATAAATATGAGTATTTGCAGTTTCCCCATGTCTAGTCCTTGACATGAGAATAGAATTAATACTTCACCTAGGTATGTAGCCAAGTGGCTGAGTCCATGTGACATATATGTGCGTGGCTGCATGCTATTGTATGAAGAAATTATGGAGTCTCTAAGGTTTGAAAGATGTATATGGTGCCTTGAACCTTGATGTGGATTACGGTTGATGGGAAGGATACACCATCTCAAATTGAAGTAAAAGGCACCATTTATTCCTTTCTGTATGGTTATTTGGCAGTTTTGGTCCATCCTTCGAACAGTTTTTTAGTTTTGTGGAGTTTTATGAGTAAAGTGATTACTGATAAGTACTTAAGTTTTAGTTGCTTGTATAATTGTTATTTTTATGTTTACATGGTGGCGCTCCTTGTTGGTCTTTCGATAAAATCATTTGAAAAAGAATAATGCTGGCGATGTCAATTAGTGGCAACTTTGGTCCTTGATTTCAGATCAAACTTGAAGCTGCAAAGCAAAAATTTGGACGAGAAATTCGTGTGTTTGAAACCTTAGCTGCTTCTCCAACGCCCATGGACGTGCCCAGTAGTGGTATGGACCACTTAAACTTCCATTCTTTCATTGCAAACTATCAAATTATCTAGGAATGTAGATTTTTTTTTTAGGGTCGTATTGAACTTTTTATTTACTTTGATTGGCAGAGGAACGGGATGACTTCTATGAGTTCACTGCAGAGGATTATTACCGAGTTTTGGCTACCAAAAAGGATGGTACAAAATATACAATTATGATATCATAAATAGGGCATACATAGAGCAAATTTTGAGCCAAATTTTTTCCTTCCCGTAAAATGGGTGGAGGTGTTCATTGTGTTAAAGCAACGGTCTTCATTAGAGTTTTACTGTTGGCTAATACTGGAATTATGAGCAGATAAATTCTTGAAGACAAGAAAAATTCGAGAAGCAGAAGAAGCTGCTCGCAGATCAAGGACAACTAAGGTATGTGTTAGATGATGGTTCTGTCACATGGTTGCAATATGTTATTGTCTCAAAAAGTGGGGAAAATACTAAAAGAAGTTTCATCTGCTCATTTGGCATGATGTAGGCTGTGGTCAGAGTACGTTTCCCTGATAATTGCACATTGGAGGCCACATTTCATCCATCAGAGACTATCCAGAGCTTAGTTGATCTTCTTAAGAAAGTAATTGCTCGACCAGAACTGCCATTTTATATATGTAAGCACGTGCTTATTGGAGAAGTCCCTTCTTTTGTAGAAATTCTTTTGACATCGTAAATTCGTTTCTCAAAAAATTTGTATGTTTTTAGATACAACTCCTCCAAAAAAGCATGTAAGGGACATGTCACAGGATTTTTACTCTGCTGGCTTTATCCCTGGAGCAATTGTTTATTTCTCTTATGACGAACCAAAAGGTTAGTATGCACTTCTAGATTTTATCTCTTCGTAATTTTGTTGCCTTGCAATGATTTGCTTTCCACCTTCATTAATTTTGTCTGTAAACTAGTTCTGAGTTCCCAGTTTTCCATGTTTACTTTTTGATAAAATTGCTTCACAATTATTACCATGTCTATTAAATAGGGTTTGTTATGTGTGGTGATGGCATTTTTTATCACCACGGCAGCTTTTATGCATTCTACATCAACTCAAATTTCTCTCTTTAGTAGAATTGTCTGTAAGATCACCAATCCCAAAAGCATATTTAGCTATCCAACACTGTTAACCAGTCCCCAACTTGTTGGGGGTTACAATTATGTTGGGCATATTTCCTCGAGTTGTAAATGGAATCTGAGGTAGAGTTTAGGCATCTGCCTCTTTTGGCCATGTATTTTCCACGCCTTTGATACTCTGGTTGTAAACGATGGATAATTATTTGCTGTCAGGAATTTGAATTGGGCTTCTGGTGAATATTTGGTTAGATTCTGATTCTTGAAAATGGAAGCAGTTATTGTATCCCTGTGAACATACCCACTTGGACAAGGCTAGTGTTATTCCGTTTATGTTTCAAGATAGGGTCTTGGATTGTCGAGGGAAGGCAAATGGATTTGCTCACACACTCTTTTTCCCCTTAGGAACCAAACAAGATTTTTTTTCTTAGGTGGTTACATCCCTACCCTAACAAAAAGGAGGCTAATGCACTGGACTTCTTTCACACTCTTTTCTTTTTCAATCTTTTCCATTTCCTCTTCCTTTCCTATTGATGGTGTTGCGGCTTTTTTTATTCCCAGGGGACGATGGTCACACTGTATCAGGTCCATACCTTCAAGAGGATGTCTTGTCTTTGAAAGGTTTGGAACTCATCCCTGAGCAACAGGAGCCAGTTGAAGCTGCCCTGGAACCTGCAGCGGCCAATTCCTCCCCCGTGGTCCCAGAGAGAAAAGCTGCTGACAAGAAACCCATTAAGCCGAAGTGGCTTAAACTGTGACTTGCTTCTTCTACATGTTAGCTCTTGTTTTCCCTTTTGGATCTTTTGACCAAATTTGTATTGTATAGTTTTTCCTGTTCCTACACTTCCAATTCTTAGTTTTCTTTCTTTCTTGCATAGGCTTTGACATGTAACCGCGATGGGGCACTCATACAAGATATATGGTGCAGTGGGAGTCAAAGGATCAATGTCTGTCAAGAGGAGATTCTTCTGATAGCCATAGTTTTCTGCTGTTCAAGATCACATTCCCTAATTATTAAGTTATAGTCTATTGTTGTATGCACTGATATTTCTGTTCATATTCTTGCTGGATATTTTGGATACTAATGGGAATCTGTGTGATATGGCTACCAGTTTTTAGTCTCTGATCGCTCTCTAACATACCTTTATTCCTTTGGTGCAAGCAAATATTCCATCTGGGTGGGCCAGTGGCATCTGTAGACGATATAAAAGGAATAATGATTCTTTGCTAGGCATCGCCATGTGATGCTCTTTGTTCTTTTTCCACAACACATTATGGTGGGCTCCATATACTTTGTATTGAGCACCGCCATGTGGAATAACTTGTATTTAATATCGAGTTATGAAAGTCATCGATATTGATTGGGAAAAGTAAAAGATAAGGTGTACTGAAAATGTCATAGATTATTTGGTGAACAAATATTTTAAACTATGATGGGCGACAGTAATTGGGTGGATATAAAAATCTCTTCCATTATTGTTTTCGACGGTGAATGTGATTGAGGATACTAATGGCAATAATTGAACTCCACTGCCATCCATTAATCTCTTCCGCTTGCAATCGAAAAATGGAACTCTACGGCCGTTTCTTCCATTTTGAAATATGAGTAGCGGGTCAATGGAAGGGGAAGAACTTTCCATGGATTGATCCATTAGGTTCTCCATTGAGGGAGAGGTGAGGAAATGGCGAGGGGAGTGAATTTATTTTAGAGCCAACCCTGGGCATAGGTCGACCAAGTGGCCGCTTAGGGCCCCTAGTTTTAGGTCAAAAAATAGGGCCCCCAAGTAAAGGAAAATAATAAATATAATGTATGTCAAACATTTTAATAGCCGGCGATTGTAGTGTGGTGCTAACGCTTTTGCGTCTCAAGCATGAGTTTGGGAGTTCAATCCTTGCTTACTGCGAATTTTTGTGTGTGAAAGTTTTACAAAAATTTGCTTTGAAATGAAGGTGCTGGGCTCGAGATCACGACCTTCAATGAGTAACACAATTAACTTAGCACCTAACTTGAGGTAAACGTGCTAGTTTCTAAACAAAGAATATTTATATACTCAAATTAA
Organism: Vaccinium macrocarpon; assembly: GCA_022606695.1. Taxonomy (NCBI): domain Eukaryota; kingdom Viridiplantae; phylum Streptophyta; class Magnoliopsida; order Ericales; family Ericaceae; genus Vaccinium; species Vaccinium macrocarpon. Next base: position 6,094,944 of record CM040172.1, on the reverse strand, counting down.
AGGGTCTATTTTAAAAGTCCACTTAGGGCCCTGAAAATCTCAGGGTCTGGCCTGTGTATTTTAGGGTTTGAGGTGGAAGGTGAAGACTAGAGGAGAGGTGAAGAAGAAGAGAAACTGAAGCTCTGTTTGTCATTTTTTTCTTTTTTGAATGTTTGGTGTTGAAGAAGATAAGGATAATGAGACAAGGTAAAGGATTTGGTGTTTGTACTAAATACATCCAACGAAATTAAGAGGCAAAATAGATTTTGAACACAAGGGTATTTTTTTTCTTAGAATTGATTAAGTTTGAGTGGCTAGGATGAATTTAGCCAATTCACGGTTGTAAATAGAATTTCCTTGTCCCCTAACAAAGCCCTAATGAAGGGACAAAATAGATTTCATACACAAGTATGTTTAAGTTTGAGTGAGTGGGATGAATTTAGCCAATTCACAGGTGCAAATAGAATTCCCTCGTCTCCTAGCAAATCCCTAGGCTCTGTTTAGAACTTAGGGGGATGGAAAGGAAAGAGATGAAAATTTTTAAAATTTTCCTTTCTCTTGTTTGGTTCCTAAAGAAATAGAAGGGAAAGTTTAAAAAACAAGTATAATTTTCCCTCCAATTTCTTCTTAATTTTCCCTCAGTCTTTCCTTCTTATTATTTTCTCTCTCATTTTCTTTCTATCCTCAAGTTCCAAATAGAGCCTTAGGGATGGAAAGGAAAGAGATGCAAAATTTAAAAAAATTTCTTTCCCTTATTTGGTTCCTAAAAAAATAAAAGGGAAAATTTTAAAAATAAATATAATTTTCCCTCAAACTTTCCTTCTTATTATTTTCTCTACCAATTTCTTTCTATCCTCCGGGGCCAAACAGAGCCAAAATGTATTTTTTACAATGCTGGCCTCAACTTCACAGCAGCTGCTATTCTACGCCCTGGTCATCGACAGAGCTTGCAATTCTTCAGCCTTGTGAGGTTCAATGGCGGCTCAGTTACGAGCAAATTCGGCGTGTTCTTCCACCGATCACATCTTTAAGGGAGGTAATTGTTTTTTCAATAGAGTTGCAGACCTGAAGCTCCTTCAGCCCCTTTTCCGACAGCTTTTGACCATCTTGTGGTCGTTGGATTTGCACACCATATAAAATAGAAAAACCTTTTCCCCTGCATTTCTGCCCATTCTCATACCTAGTATAATCATTAATACCCGTTCAACACCGTTCTTCACGGCCAGAATCATATTATATGTTGCTGTCCGTGGACATTTTGATCCGGTGTTTGTACGGTGATTTCGATTTTTAAATTTTTTTTTTGGGTGATTCTGTTGATTTTCTTTGAAAATGACGAATTGCCAACAGGAGTAGAATCATAATTAAACAAGTCGATTGTCAATCTGTGGCTTTTCGTATAGTTATCATCATCCTTTTGTGTTTCGTGTTTCATTCACCAAGAGTCAACCTTCAGTTTGCAATTCCAGTCTATGCTGTCCTAAGTGACTATACTAACTACACGTTTCAATTTTGTAAATATAGTTTCAGGACTTTCTTTTCGTTCTGTGTTCCTACATTAACATGAAGCAAGTTTGGGAAAGACTCCAATCTCGGAGTCAATTGTATTGTGTTTCTCAAGTGCATATTCTTTGTTATTCCATTTGGAGTTCCTGAAGTTGAAGTTTTTTTGCTATTGTCTATTGAAGTTAGGTAACTTAGGGTCGTTCTTATTTATCATTCATTAATGTGATGGCCTTAAAAAACTGCAGCAACTCAAGCTGCTTTGGCCGATGAAAAAGAGACAGGAGCTTCTGCTGTTGGGAGTGGGAGAGTTTTACGCAAAAAATTGAATAAAGTGGTCCTAGCATATAGTGGTGGCTTAGACACCTCAGTCGTTGTGCCATGGCTAAGGTATGCTGTTTTCTGCTTTGATCAAGGCGTTTTTACGATATTACGTGGTAACTGGAAAAAATGTTGTTACTTGATCTCTGCTTTTACCACTGGAAAAAATGTTGTTACTTGATCTCTGCTTCCAAAGAGCTGTTGCCATACAAAAGTTGTAGTTTCATCTAAATGTTATGCTGATTCCAATACATCTGGCAAGACAATGAAAGCCTATATCATGATTCGGGTAAAGTTTATTACCAAAGTGAAGCTTATGTAGTCACCATTTGCTTTTGTTTGAATGAGATGCAGTCCATCCTTTAAAGGGTGTTGTTTAGAGAGGGGCCCTTCATAGTAAGGGTCTTGGGGAAAAAGTGTTGTAAATACTTGAGTTGAATGTTGCAGATTGCACTTCTCTTCCCTCTTATTGAAGCCTGTAACATTAATATAGAACAAGGCTACCTAGTGCACGAGGTTCCTGCAATTGTACGGCTGGGGAATGGTTGGATGCATGCAGTCTTACCTCCGCAAGTGGAGAGGATGTCTTCACCTCTCGAACCCGTTAGCTCTAGATCACATTGGGGCAACCTTACTGTTGCAGCCAGGCCACCCTCTTCTGATGCCCGCAACATGTTCAATATTTGTTGTGTCTACGAGTTATGGTGCTTATAATTTTATACTGATCTGGGTATTTATGTGCTCTTTCTGCAAGATAGTTCTTGGTTGTGTATTGTAATTTGGTATCTTTTTCTGGATGTAGGGAGAATTACGGTTGTGATGTTGTTTGCTTCACTGCAGATGTCGGTCAAGTATGTTGCTTCAAGTTTTCTCTTGTCCTGTGGTGCGGATTTTGTTTATTGGAAGATTAGTTGAAGATTGTGTGATTTCATACAGGGTGCGATTGAATTAGAAGGTTTAGAACAGAAGGCCAAGGCAAGTGGGGCTTCTCAATTAATCGTCAAGGATTTGAAGGAGGAATTTGTGAGAGACTATGTATTTCCTTGCTTGCGAGCTGGAGCAATCTATGAAAGGAAGTATTTGCTGGGTACCTCAATGGCCCGCCCTGTTATCGCAAAGGTAAGCAACAAATACAAATCAAGGAACATGGTAAACATGTGAAAAAAAAGGAACATGGTAAAATTGAAAAGTAATAGTTTCTTCTTTTTTAGTTGTTGTTTACTTACCTAGATGCATGTGTGTGTATTATAAGTCGTCCCATTCAAAACCATCAGCATTGACCGTGACCTGCACCCCTTTCCCCTTAGCATGCTCATTCGTCATCAAGCAAAAAGAAAGAAAACTCTTCGATTATTAGCTTGATTATCATCTTTGAAGCTAGTTGAGGAAGTTTCCTTTTCTTGAAAGACAACTATATCTCCATTAATTGATGCATTCTCCTTTTTTGTTCAGTCACCTTCACGCAATGGCTTCCTCTTTCGTCCATAATCATCTAATTGGCCTGCATCTTGCTAATTGGAGAACTAAAGTAGCCATATTTGTACGTGCTATTAAAAGCACTCATATTTCCATGGTCCTAGACTCCCAGCCCGTCATCTTCCTTTTTATTTTAAGTGCTCTTTTGGATAGAGTATAGACTTAAAAGGGGAATTAAGGCATTGTTGTATGATAGATATAACATCCATCAGGTACAAGTACTTACTAGACACATCTCTCTTCATAGGCATTGAAGTTATACCCTGTCCTACTAATGGGCCTGAAGTTTGGCTCTTAAGCACATGATATTATGCCTTTGAGATAAATGCAGCACCCCGCGATGAATGGGTACTTGAGTTGAATTCAGATGGGCTTCTTAGAAGCCTACGTGAACATCTGGGAAGGAAACATAATCCTCTCAGAGATGACAGGTAAGATATTTTGACATAGGCCTACAACTTCGACCTTTCCCCATTTAGTACTGTTAGCATTGGCAACTTAGGCATAACATAAGCCCTCTTTCCATTTCTTGTGCGTGCAAATAAAGGAAAGGACAATAGTATTATCTGTCAACAGCTGTTTGGATGCTCCATTTTTCTGTTATGTGAAATTGGGTTTCTGCCCCCTTGTTAACACCTTAGATAAAAAAAGTGTGAAGCAAAGTTTTCTTATTCAGAGAACGATCCTATTTGTTGCTGGTGTTCTATGATCTCTCAAGTTGGATTTGTCGTACAGTTGTTATATCTGTGGCGGTTATACTTATCAGTTTTGTCATTTTGTGTTATATATAGTCTCATATCTACTTGCAATAGCAGGCCATGGTTGATGTTGCTAGAGAAGTTGGAGCTGATGCTGTTTCTCATGGATGCACCGGGAAGGGAAACGATCAAGTGCGCCTTCTAGTAATCAATTCTAGTTCTAGTTTCTAAAATTTACCATGGCATTTCTTCAATAACAAGACGGTTGCATCTGCTCTACCTTCATCTATGCAGGTTCGCTTTGAGCTAACCTTTTTTGCTTTAAATCCTGAACTCAATGTTGTGGCTCCCTGGAGGGAATGGGAAATCAGAGGGAGAGAAGATGCTATTGAGTATGCCAAGAAACACAATGTGCCAGTCCCTGTGACAAAAAAATCCATCTACAGCAGAGACAGGAACTTATGGCACCTTAGTCATGAGGTGAAAATCATCATTTATTTGTATTGCTGCACTCATTTTACGTTTGAGGCCCACGTAGTTGCATGAATGATGATTTCTGTGAACTCTCCAATTTGCTTATGGTACATGTGCCAAGACTGTTTGGGCCCGTTGCTTCTTGATTGTCGCTGCTAGTTTTTTTAAATTGACTTATGTAGTGACATTGATTAGGGATCTAGCTCAATAGAATTAGTTATCATCAAGTGGACATGGTGAAACCCTTGATCTTATTAGATGCCAATCTTTTGCCCTTCCTCTAGTTGTTGCTCAGGAGATGACAGGAGAAGGATAGATTATCAAACTCTAAACAAAAGAAAGAAAGACTCATCGACAGCATATGGGTATTGACATGTCGAACGGGACTTGGAGCAAGTCGAGAAAGACTTATTTTTTAAATGGATAGCTCTACTAGAAGACTACTTCACCAGGTTGATAGAGTAAACAAAATAGAAACAAGCACGCACAAACCACGCTCAGCCCATAAAACCTTTTAAAGGGTCTACAGTTGGAATTCTCAAGCAAGGGTAAATGTGAAACAATTGAATATGGTCTTTAAATGTATGAGCAACCAAGTAACTTTGGCAGCATATTTATGATGTTTAAAACATAATGTTTGATATTCTACCTTTTGCTGAATTATCTGGTACAAAGTGCTTGATTTCAGCTACTTGATATCTGGACATAACATGATCTTTTGTGTATTTATTTCCTTAGCTATTTTACTTCCTCTGCCTTACATAATGAATAATCAACTTTGTTCATCTTTTCCGCGTGATAAAAACTGATCTTTGTTTCCTCTGTCTGGTTGTGTGCATCGTTTGTGTCCATGAAGGGAGACATTCTGGAAGACCCATCGAAGGAGCCAAAAAAGGATATGTACATGATGAGTGTTGATCCAGAAGATGCTCCCGACCAACCCGAGTAAGTTTACTTGTTTGCTTTTGTTTCATTTCCTTCACAACCCTTCTAGATGGTGAGAAAAGAAAAGGATATTACGGTCATGTGAAATGACCAAATAAAAGAGATGAAATTGTGGAATTTTTTAGGTCCGTTTATGTCTCTCCCCAATATGATGAGATTTGGTGAGAAACTTCAATCCTTTCTTTTCTTGCCATTTCTCGCTGCGCAGAAAGGGCCTTAATTTGATTGGGCGCTGCCTTATTCTCTTTCCCATGGTCTCACCTTATTCTCTTTCCCATGGTCTCACTTTCACATAGATACATAGAAATTGGGATAGTTTCCGGACTTCCCACTTCCCTCGAAGGAAAGGAGCTCTCCCCCGCATCTCTCCTCTCAGAGCTTAACAAAATCGGCGGGAGACACGGAATCGGCCGCGTAGACATGGTCGAAAATCGCCTCGTCGGAATGAAAAGCCGCGGGGTCTATGAAACTCCGGGCGGGACCCTTCTCTATACTGCGGCACGCGAACTGGAGTCTCTGACACTTGACCGTCAAACCATACAAGTAAAAGACTCCCTTGCCCTTACATATGCTGAGCTGGTCTACGCGGGAAGGTGGTTTGACCCTCTTCGCATGGCGATGGACGCTTTTATGGAGAATATCACGAAAACCACCACTGGATCGGTGACTCTCAAGTTGTACAAAGGTTGTGTCACTGTGACCGGTCGTACAAGCCCTTATAGTCTATACAGGCAAGATATCTCGTCGTTTGAGAGTTCTCAAATTTATGATCAGGCAGATGCTGGTGGATTCATTCGGCTTTATGGACTTCCGACGAAGGTTCGAGCTATGCTTGAGAAGCAAGATTGATGATTTGTGGTTTTAAGTTAATGACACCTCATAGTTCATCCTCTTAATTTTGCTCTCAACTTGTTCCGTATTAGCAAAAGGATGTTCCTTATGCTTAGTTTTCTCTTCTTGCTTCCTACTATATGTAAGTATTTGTTTATTTTAGTCGTACTGCGTTATTGCAGCATTTAAATGTGAAATGTATGCAGAACCATGATTTGTCAGGATATCTGGTACTATAGCTCGAACAAAGTGCATTCCGTTCTTACATACAAATTAAGGATGTTCTTCCATGTAGAACGCTTAGAGCAACTCCAATGGGGTTGTATAAGTGTTTCTATACCCATATTATAGCACCAATTATCCAACTACTGCCTCCAATGGTGAGTTAAAATTGGATGAAAAATGGAAAATTGGTTCTATATGTGGAACATCATTCTTAACAATTCGCAATCCCAACTGAAATTTACCAGAAAGTGGACCAGAAGTGTACCTGAATATTGCAGGAAATTGGCCGGAATTTACACGAGGGGATTCTTATGATAGCTCACAGTTTTGTGGCGTTCAGGATTACATTCCTTAATTATTAAGTTATAGACTGGGTGTTGTATGCACTGATATTTCTGTTCGTATACTTGCTGGATATTTTGAATACTGATGGGAATACGTGTGATATGGCTACAAATTTTTAGTCTCTCAAGTTTGATCTCTCTCTGAACATACCTTTTGTGCAAGCAAATATTCCATCTGGGTTGGCTAGTGGCATGAATCTATGGACGATATAAGGAATGCCCCTTGCTCCTTTTCCACCACACACTTTGCTGAGCTTTGTAAACTTTGTCTTGAGCATCGCCATGTGGTGTGCGATATCTAGTTCTATATCAAAATAGTAGGACTCAGTGATGTTTAATTGGCATTTCATAGAGCGGGCTCCGTAAAACTCACACCGCGCGTATAACTTAGGATGCAATATCAATTTCCATATTGAGTAATAATTTTGAGATCGATATCATTTTGGCAAGGACCAATAGAGCACTGCTACATACTCGAATGGGTAACCAGAAAGTTCCCAAAAGTGGAACTCATAAAAAGTGTAGTGATTATGTATCCATAAAGAAAAAATATGAAAAATTATAATTATTAAAGTGTAATGAATCCATAAATAAATTGAATTTACAATGAAAGTCATCGATATTGATTGGGAAAAGTAAAAGATACGGTGCAATGAAAATATGCCATAGATTATTTGACGAACAAATATTTTATAACTATGATGGATGACAATAATTGACATAATAAATGTTTTACCATTTAGAGATAATACTCCCTCCGTCCCTATATAATACTAGTAATTTATTTTAGACTATCTCTTAATAAGTGTCTACTTAGAAAAGTTAGTGGAAAAAATAGAGGTAAATGTTGATGAGAAAGGTTTAATGATAAAGTCTCTTTAATAAATTAGAATTACAAATTTAAACACTTAAAAAACGATGAAAGGAGTACATATCACTAATTGGGTGGATATAAAAATCTATCTTTCATTATTGTTTGCAACGGTGAATGTGATTGAGGATACTAATGACAATAATTGCATATAATCACAATATTTTTATTGTTTAACATGCTCGTATGTACAATTTATGTTAATATAAAAAATTGGGAAATGATTTATTTACAAGCTATTTATGCAATATAATATCTTTGTCACCAATAATTTGGAAAAAAAAATCCTCTGTGTGACCACTTGGTGGCTCAATCTTATATGCATAAGAAAGTTCCACGTATCTTTCTTTTTCTTTGAGTAAGGATTTCTTTTTTCGGAAAAGCAAACATAATTAATAAGTGTTGGATATGGACATTCCATCAACTTCTACAATATTACCTACACAACTTTAACATCACATGAAATTATTTTCATATGAAATACGACAAAGTACTACAACCCGAATGATTCGCTTGGTGCATGTAAACATCAAAAAATACATCTAATACTCACATATATCCAACGATTCCAAACACATTTATGCTCAAATCTGTGTTTAGATCATTTGCCTTTATTGAAACTTTCTTCGTTCTCTTTTATGTGAAAAGTCCCCTTTGAACCAAATGAAAAGTGATACCCACATAAGGATTGCGAGGTGTGCAGGCAAGGGACATCTTCAAAGGAAGGTCTAGAAAAAGAATAAAAACCAACCACGAAGTTTTCAAGTATCTAATTGTTTTCTTTGAATTAGATCGTGCTAATCATAAAGCATTATGATCGGGGTTGCATTTTGATTTTGATTTTTTTATTTTTTATTTATGTAATTCAAGCTAAAAGTGTAATGTAACCTAGTTTTTGTTCTTGTTTTATTGTTTAATTATATGTCTTTTAATTTTGTTATAATTTAATACTAAGTGGACAACCAAACTAATGTCAAATTTAGGCAACCCAAATGTCGGGGTCGGCATTGAACAAATTAACCCAAGGACAATTCAAGATTTTTTCCCACGAAAAATGAAGATCAAATTAATTCCATTATCATGATTTATGAAACATGTGTTTGTTTAGGGTGCTAATGGTTCTTATTATTACAACAACAATATCTCCTTAATGGAAATCTTTGGCATGAAGAAACAGCTATAGCGCAGTGCAAGAATTTGATGCAGGGTATAAAGATGCCTTTTGTTAACTTATTCAATTCAACAAGCAAGTAAAAAGGTGAAATAATAAACACACTCAAGTATACTTTTTACACATTTTAATGTACTTTCACACACTCTTATGTATTTTTCACACATTTCAATACATTTTTTAAATCTTAACACAACCCGGTGGACTAATTTTAGAATTTTCCTAGTTCTATAGTACAAAGGTAGTTTTAACTTCGTTGTTTTTTAAGAACTTAGAGTGTTCGGTGAGTGTAAGCTGACATCGACAAATTTTTGGTGAACAAATCTCACCGTTCAATAGCAAAGGCCCAATTAAAACTTGGACAAAACACTGACCATATTGGGATGACTCCATAAGAGTAAATAGCACTTGGAAAGTTTTGTACGTCAAATTTTAAGAGGGGACAAATTCACCTTAATTCAAGCACTGAGCGAATTGTTCGGGTTGTTATGATGTTAAAGTTGTTTAGACAATTAGTATAATAGAAGTTGATAGAATGTCGATATCCAACACTTATTAATTATGTTTGCTTTTCCGATTAAAGAAATCCTTACTTCTTGAAAATTTTCCAAGAGTTACAAGAATTTTGGTACCCATAGGCCCTATCAACTCTCAGATATTTGGAACTTTCTACCAAAAAAGAAAGATATGTGGAACTTTCTTATGCTTAAAGATTGAGTCACCAAGTGGTCACAAAAAGATTATTTTTTTCCTAAATTATTGGTGACAAAAGATATTATATAGCATACATAAGGGCATCCTTATCAGTCTCAACAAAAAAACACACCAAATTTAACCTCAAAAACATATTTTATAAATTAGTAAGTTACTTATAAAAAAATTCATAAAATCAGACTCTCTATTCTAACCACATATAAATAACATACTCATTTCTAAATGCTTTCTCTCTCTCTTCCAATTTTTTTCTTGTCAATTGGAGCAGCGGAAAGAGTAGTGCATAGTACGGAATAGATTAAAAAATTGGGTAACCAAGGAATAGTGCCTTGATATAAGTATTGAGGGGGTGTAGCAACGGAGAAAGTTTTGCAAAATAGCCAAATATTTGTTGAGGCTGATTTTGGGGTGTTTTTTTCCACTTGGACTCAACAAAATAAATCACATCCATCGATCATTTGTGAACCGTGACAGATTCTTAAGGAAAATTCTAAAACCAATTCAATGGGCTGATTATAAGGCTTAAAAAATGTATGAGAATGTGTGAACAGTGTATAAGAACGTGTAAAAATGTATGAAAAAGTAAAAAAAAAAGGACATTAGAATATGTTTGTTTTTTTGTTTTTCTTTTAGTCTTATTGTCAGCCCAATGGACTGAAAATAGAAAAACTCTAAAAGATAGAAACCTTTATAATTGAGAAGGTTTTATAATTTTTTTTTTATTCTTTCTACAATGAAAGTTGATGGTAGACAATATCTACGGTACAACTAAACTATGCATGTGATTTATTTACAACTAATATTTATATTTTCACCTGTGCATGATTAGATTCTGTCTTACCATTATTTTTTGTGGCAATTTTGCATGCTTCCACAGCACACTAGATTTGCTACTTAATTCGATAACAGAGTTGATAACTAAGTTTCAGTTTTCCAAACATATTTTGAGAGTAATATATTTAGTAAAAGAATATTGCAAATCAATGATCGGGACATAATCACTATATTTCTTTAATGGATAAAAGTCTATTTAAACTAAGGCTACTTTCCACTAACTGATTTTTTGATTTTTTACGCTTTACAAAATAAGTCATTCTTTTCACATATAACAATTAAAAAAAGTTTAAAAAGTCAAGTTTAGTGGAATGGGGTCTAAATTGCCATGACAGATGATTCTGAAAAACCAAGGCATGTACTGGACGATAGAATACAAAAATCAATTGGGTGTAGTGCAACATATGATCAGCCGTTCAAAAGTGTTTTCAATGATTAGACTTCACTACTAAAAGACTCTTCTAAAAAAGAGTAGTTTCTTGCTTGAAAGAGTCATTTTGAAATCCAATCCATTGGTTGTTGAGTAAGTGGACGCTGAAATGCTACAATATGCCCTTGTAGTGCACACACAGGGTCTCCGGATCTGTCCTAACCCGGATTCTCAAAAGAAAAAGAGAAATGAAGCCAAATAACCATCTAGCTCCAAGTTTTCTATATGGATAAAGAACACGTGTCAGTAGGGGATCACACATGTAAATTTCATGTATAGAGGGATAAGAATAATTGCATCGCAAGGTAACTTCTGTTTCCCCTTTTACAATATATATATATATATATATATATATATATATATATATATTTGTCTTAAATGACAAGAAACTATTGCAGAAACTCTATAAGAGCATCCACAATAGTCTAACCAAAATTGGATAACCAAAAGTTGCCACGTAAGCTTTTGGTTATCCATTTAGAGGTTGCTAAAGTTAGCAATGTCAAGTCCCACATTGGTGTTTTTTGTCCATAACCAAAAATAATGGACACCCTCCATCACTTATTCAAATGATAAACAAAACTTGCCACATTACTTTTTCAAACTACAAAAAATAGTTTTGAAATTTTTTTTAAAAAATATTTTGAATTTTCTTTAAGTACAAAACGGTTTTAAAAAAAACAGTTTTTAAAAATAAATTTTGAAAAAAAACATTTTTAAAAAATAAACTTCTGAAAAAAACAGTTTTTAAAATGAACTTTTGAAAAAAAAAAACAGTTTTTTTTAAAAGAACTTTTGAAAAAAACAGTTTTTTAAAATGAACTTTTGAAAAAAACAGTTTTTTAAAATAAACTTTTGAAAAAAACCAATTTTTTAAAATTAAACTTTTGAAAAAGAAAAAAAAATTTAAATTAAACTTTTGAAAACATTGTTAAGAGAGGAGAGAGAAGGTTTTTGTCATTTTGTGTAATGGTGGGTGTACTTGATTGGGTAGATGTGAGGTCCATTAAATTTGGTTATTGGCAAAAGGTTGCTAGTTTTGGTTATCCAAGTGACAAAATTTGGTTAGTTGCTAAGAGGTTGCTAAGTTTGGTTATTCTAATGTGAGCACTTTTTAAACAAACATTCTTAACTTTTAAGAACTTTTGGTTTTGGTTATCTTGACATGTGGATCTTTCTAGGGTATATCGATGAGAAAGAAACAAAAGAAATAAAAGCTAAAGAGAGAGCCAAACAAAGATAAATACTCAGATCTTGAATTTTGCGATAAACTCCTTCCTATAAAGCATTGATGCACTTATAATATCCACGGTGAACATGTCGGGGTCATCCGGGGTACATATAAGACACACCAAATGAGTAATAGAATATATATAGTTTTGTATGACATAAAAAAGTGGAATGTCAATGTGGGGGTGTCCTCGCCGGAGTGAGTTCTCTGAACCTTTTGGGGGCTAAAGTGGATTGAGTGGTGTGCACGTGAGCCTTTTCTTCTTATCGGTGGGGATGACCTACACACGTTGATAAACGCGTCAATGCCTAGCCCGGACGGTGGTGGTCCGGGAAGGCACTCCGACGGTTAACTCAGTCACCGGAGAACAAAATGCCTTAAAGGATTTAGTGAAACAGAGGAGTTAAGAGGGTAGCAAATGAGGAGAGAGATGTGTCTTTAGTGGTAGTTGTGAGTGGGTATTTATAGGCAGAGAAGAGCGTCGTCCCACGCTTCCGTTACTTCCACGCCGCGCCATTCACAAGAACGGAATGAAGCGTGAGTGACTTCTGCCCTCGCCACGCACGGCATGCCTAGGGTGACATCATGGCACGTGGGCTCGAGTAGTCCAATCACCCTCGAGACATTCCCCATCACCCACGTACTGCTGTAGGCGGCGGTAGCTAAGTAGGTGATTGCCACATTTAATGCTCCATAGGGGAACGTGTAGCGTGCCTGATACGCTTCCCTCGAACCAAGTGAATTCCAAACCCCCATGTATCCGCAGTCGACCGACTCGCAAGACGCCGAAAGTGGCCCAAATTTCAAGACGCCAAAGACGCCGGAGATGGCGGAGGTCCCTGGAGGGTGTTCTGAGAGCCAAACGGAGAATGCCACACCTTGGGCACTTCTCGCTCGGCAAAGATCGTCCAAATCCATATTCGTCTAGAACCACGCCAGACGCGTGTTCCTACCGAGGGTGCCATGCGCCGGCAAATAATACGGCGAGAAAGAACCGTGATTCAACTCTGCTGACTATGGGACAATGACCCCTTTTAGCTCTTTGTGGTTGTAGGGAGGGTCCTCTGCTGACCCTCATGAACCCGGCCACTACAGTCAAAATAATTTTGGGCGTCATCAATAGCTTACAAGTGATAACCAAGAAACACCGCTACTTCGTTCCTAACCTATTTTAATTTGACCTTTATTCTCACAACCTCACAATACAAAAGTCCAAAAACATAGTAGTATTTAAATAATAAAATCCAAATACTACAAAATCTGCTAATTCTGACCCTTAAAATCACGGGGCACCGATCCAAGAGCCCATGTTTTCTAGGGCACATGCCTACATTAGGAACCATCTCCTCTCCAATTTGCTTCTCTCCTGTTCCTTTCCAGTTTTTAATTTTGTGGGCTCATAAGCCTAAAACAATGATCGAAATCGTTAATATTGTGAAGCTCGTCAAGAATTTTAAGCATACCAAAATTTATATTGATTAGATACCAATTCATATTCGATCGGCACATATTTATATTGAAAAAACACTTACAAATGAGATTGAATTCAGTGTGAGAGAGATATTTTCTTCAATATAAATATGCACCGATCAAGTATCAATTAATATCCGATTAACCTGATTTTTGAATGCGATAATGGCTCGGTTGACATCTACAACACCGATGGTTTCAATCAATGTTGTGAATCTATTATGGACGCACAAAATTGCAAACCGGAGAGGGACTGGTGAAAAGCAAACTGGGGAGGATCCGGTTCCACATTTTCACCATTTTCACCCTAACGACACGTCTACTTGCTTTTCAGCCTCGCCACAGAGAGAGAGACAAACGGCCTCCTCGCGCCATAGCTCTCTCTCTCTCTCTCTCTCTCTCTCTCTCTCTCTATTTTTAGGGATCCTGGTTTTATATCTCTGTGGTTTTGTTGCCGTATCACAATCTGTATTAGATACATCAATCTGTATCCATCGTTCTTTCTTGTTCTTGCATAGTATATTTCCTCTCTCCATCGCCCCATTTTTCGTTCGGATTAAATATATTCGTTTGTCGCCTCTACTCTTTTTCTCCGATTTATATCTTGTGTTGCTTCTTGTTCTCTATTGTATACCAGTCTCTCTCCTCCATCACCAATATGTGCTTCCTTATTCGTACCTCTTCACCAAGGGTTTCTCTCTCCGACACCCTTTTTAATAATTGATGATTGAAATCTTCATCTTTGGCAAAATCACAGGTACGCTCTCTCTCTCCAATTTACCCATTTCATTTTTTCTCTTTTTGACACTTAATTCACCTATTTTCTTGCGTTATACTTCAATTCATTCTGTGTGCATACGTATGTGAAGAATCTGAATAATTATATGTATAATATGATGATATTTGTATATGTCAAGCTTTTTGATTGTCATGATGCCGTTTGAAACCTGGCTATTTTGTTTTCTCTTTTGGTTCATTCCTTCCTGATTGGTGGGTTTTCTCAATTACATTAAAAAGACGTTTCCAAATACTCGAGAACAGGTTCTGCTGAGGGATATATAAGGTATGAAAATTGGTTTCCTGGTTAAAATGGTAAAGAAAATGGGAAAAAGTTGGCATTTTTTTGTTCTAATATTTGCTTCTTATATGAGTGTTATGCAAAATTAATTTGACAGTAATTAGTTAGTAATAAACAAACTCAAGTTTTTCGAAAAGGGTTCTGCAAAATTGATTCCGAAACAGACATGTACAGTTAATTTTTGTCGGTGCTTTGTTTTGGTTTGCAGTCAAGAATTGAGGGTTCTCCTTTGGATGTTACATATCTATGGATGCAACTACCGCTGTGGCCTGTGGGATTGGTGATGTAATTGTTTATGAGAAGCAATGGCATTGAATCTTTCACGCAACTCCATCTTTCCAACACAGTCCATGGATAATAGTTTGTTTTCGGAGATTAATATTATTAATGGATACCTAATGGAGGGATGCCCAGAAAAGAATTCAGCCGGACTTGCCAATTTCCAAGAGAATCCCCAGAATTGCTCAAGGGAGAAAAATGAGAAAGCCTCTGATAATATTGTTGATTTGTTGCCCCTGGATCCTTTTGGTATGGACTTAAGTTCTACATTTACAGCAATTAGGGGTTGGATTGAGGATATTGAGAATGATTTGGACTTGGAGTTAAAGTCCCTTGGGTTTGTTACTGATCCAGTTGAGGTGGAGAGAGTGGAAGATCAGTTGTCTGCAGGACTGAATTTGGTTTGTAATGGAGTAGTGAAGTTTCGTCAGAAGGCTGATAATTCAAAGATCCAAGAAGGGTCAGTTGGGTATTATAAAGATATAGGGGCTGGACTATTTAATGGTGACATAGAGGAGTTTATGCATTTCAGCTACGATAAATATTGGGTCTCAAGCGATGCTGCCAATGAATTTCATGGGTGCTCTGAACCCCATTGGGAGAGTGATGGAGGTGCTCCCCATGATGCTTTGCTTTTCACTCTTGGGTATCTGGGAGTGAGGGACCTTCTTTCTGCCGAAAGGGTTTGTAAATCTTTGCGTGATGCAGTTCAAAATGACCCTCTGATCTGGAGGAATATTCACATAGATCATCCGTTAAGTCATGGGATCACTGATGATGCACTATTGCGGTTAACTAGCAGGGCTCAAGGGACTCTTCAATGCTTGAATCTGGTGCAGTGCCTAAGGATCACAGACAGTGGATTGATGCATGTGATTGAAAGCAATCCAGGACTCAAAAAGGCTAGTTTTCAACAAATCAACTGTGTTTATGAAATAGTTGTAAATTTGTTTTAGTTGGGTGTATGAATGTTGTCCCACATGAAACGTGATCAATCTAATTATTGTATTATTCTTCATTTCACACTAACATGACACAGCTTGATCCTAATACAATGGAACCTCGATGCAACTTGTGTAGGAATATCTTAGGTTCTAAATTTATAGTCGCTGGTCATTGTTGACATATTGGAAATGTGATGGGGAGTGTTATTCGTTTCTATATGAATTATCTCCCTAAAGCGTACTTCTAAATTTGCTTTTGTTCCATGCAGTTAAGTGTTCCAGGATGTGCAAGACTCAGTATTGAAGGTATCTTGTGTAACTTAAAGTCTTTGAAGGCATCAGGAAAGCTTCGAATTAACAACCTAAGGATTGGAGGGCTCTATGGTTTAACAAACGAGCAGTTTGAAGAACTGAAATTTATACTTGGGGGAGATAACCCTGAGCAGCTCAGTACCCACAAACCCCGGTTCTACAGTGGTGGGAAATTGTATCTGTCATGTGATGATGATCGTGCTATTGACATTGAGGCATGCCCAAGGTGCCAGAAACTAAGACAAGTCTATGATTGTCCCGCTGAGAGATGCCAGGCTAAAAACCAATCCTCTCAGTTGTGTAGGGCATGCACAATTTGCATCGCTCGCTGTATCCATTGTGGGTGCTGCATTAATGACTATGATTATGAGGAGACATTCTGCCTAGATTTGCTTTGTTTGGATTGTTGGAAGCAACTTCTGGACTGTCAGGAGGAAATGGACGTTCACTCGCCCAAGTGCACTATTTTCCATCAGCAGGCAAGGTACCATTTTTGCTTTTGTGGCTAGAAGAAAGGAACTATATCATGGGGTTATGTGGACCTATAAAAATCTGAAGCCAAAAACTGCTTCATTGATGCAGTGGAATCCCGCAAGTGCTTGAATGCTCATGGAAATGGATAAAAGAGCATATAGAACATCTTTAATTGCTGCTTGAGGTAGGGAGTCCTGTTTCCCTGATGCTTCGGGGTTTATTGTGGGGTTGGTAAAGAATATACGTGATCACCCAAAAAAAGAAAACTTCGCGAGGATGGGATGCATGTATCCTATCCATGCCTACTAAGGAAATGTGAAAATGGTTGTTTTGATTCGTCATTGTTCGGAACTAAGGGTTGTCATTTCGTGCAATCACAAATGACTATGGGCTTTGCATCCTAATAAAATGCCAGACGCCTGATGAAGGTAGAATGGATGCTTGTGACAGTGAAGTGGTTTATGTGTTGTTGGGCTAGTGCTCGGTGGAAATAACGTGCTGCTGGTGAAGTAGGTTTTCGGTTATTTAGCAGATGAACTGAAGGAGATGCTACGCCATGATGTCAAGCAGGAAGTGTCCGCCGTGGAAGGATACTTAAAAGGCAATTCTCTTCCTTAATTCTGTACTTATGGTGAAGTTTAGGGCACTACTTGTGTAGCGAAGTCTAGATAGTTCATCAATCTAATACATCTACCACTAGCTGTAATGAATTAAATTTGTACCGTTGACTAGTGGTACCCATACTGCTGTGTACATCTTACGGATACTGTTGTGTACATCTTACGGTCTATTTATCTAACAACTCTTCCAGTGTTCTGTTCCATGTGGTTAATTTAGCCTTTAACTTCATCGAAGTCAAAGCCAACATTAGGAGAAGGGAGTCACCGGCAGCTTACTTCTTATCTGTCCATTTTGATCGAATTTGGGCAAGGAATTTGTCAATTCATGAGAATATGAAAGGAATTTTCCTAAAATGGAGCAATTTTTCAGTGCCGAGCGGGTGCCTGCGCGCGCAATCTGGGCCGTCCATTTTGGTTTTGGACGGTCTGGATTATGGAGAGAGAAACATGAGAGCTAAAGGGGAGAGAGGGTTTCAATCTGGACCGTCCAATACGCTTTTGGACGGCCCGAATGCAATGTTCCGGTACCATATAGGTTCGGCAACGTGATACCCATTCGGTACTCAAAAATTTTTCCCTAAAATGTGTACTGGTAAGGGGTTCCTTCTCTTGAATAGGGATGGGAACTTGTAAGCTAACTAGGGAGTGTTTGGAACAATACTCGAGTAAACATATACTCCTAGAATATAATTTTGGGTAGGCTTTGTTTGACTTGGTTATTGCTTATTATTGGATAATCTTCGGCCCTTCCAACTTGGAGTTGTAAAAACCTGTAATAGACAAACTCAAATCTGGAGACAAATTTCAGTAAAAGCTTCATGCCAGCATGATCATAAATTTGATAGAGCTAGGAAATACACTTACAAAATTTGAGAATTTTTTTGAGTCTCCCTTGACTGGAGTAAAACTAAATTTGATAATAAGTTGAAGTTAAAGAATGAAGTGAATTTTAGGGGTTTTACTCAAATTCTCGAGTTTGAGTTAAAAAAGGTGAGAGCTATCCTACTCTTAAACTAAAATAATACAGTCTTCAAATCGATGTTCTCTCTCTACAAGTTTGTTGGCGCATGGGAACTAACCCTCAAATACTGCAATAAAATATTTTGATGATCTTTAAGCATATATACAATCACATACGTATATAAATAAACATGTATGTCTTATTTATAAATAAACAAATATAATGTATATACATAAAAACACGCGTGTCTGTGCGTGTGTGTTGAATTATGGATTCACAATATATAAGTAATATCAACAAAGTTTATATAACTTACTTACAATAATTTGTTATGAAAACAAATTTTATTAGAAAATATTCTATAATATTTTATTTAAATAAAAGATATAGTTAATATATATGCAAACATATACATAATCAAATAAATGTGTATAGTATAAACATATAGGCAAAACTTCTAGTCCAAATCTCCTGAAAATAAGGAAAAAGGATTTTTTTTGTGTTACCAATTGTTTTTGGAAAAACCGAGCCGTCCAATGTGTTCAAAAGGTGTTTACAAGGTTCCATGCGGGAAATCTTCAAAAAAAAATACCGGGAAGTGCTTGATCCAAACAGTTTTTCGCAAAAACTGTATTTATATATTTTTGTGAAAACTGTTTGGATCAAACCCTTCCCGGTATTTTTTTGAAGATTTTTCGTGATAGATCCTTGAAAACACCTTCTGAACACATTGGACGGCTCGGATTGTCAAAAAAAATTTGGATCATGGAGGTCCGAAAACGGGAGGTCTGGACTAGAAGCCCTCCCTAAATATATAAATGTAAATAATGTGTATGAAACAAGCATATATGTGTATGAGTAAATATAATAGTAAAATAAATGGATAATAATATATGATAGGTATGCATAATATTTTAAATTATTTTCAAATTTAACAATAGTACAAAAAAATATGAAAACAGCAATAGAATAATAAAATAAACATTTATAGATTATGTTAGAATGTATGTTTACTAAATCACCCTTCAAATTTGTAAAATAGTACTAGTAAAGTATAATTTTGAAGCAAACTTACGTTACTTCAGATGGGGTTGCTCGTTAAAAGATTCAAGCTCATATTTTTTTATTGGTTAGTAAACGAGTCGAGTTAATTGTTTCCCAGCTGGCTCGTTTGTAGAGCCTCTACTCGTTAATAAAAACTTGTTTGACCAACAAACCAACTCGAACACTTCAAATACAAAATGACATCAACTCGAGCTTATTTATTTTATTTGGACTCCACTAGATTCGGCTCGGCTCAGTTATGCCAAGTTATGAATTGTCGTATTGTATTGTCTGGTATGTACCGATTTTGTATAAAAACGGTACCAACGACCTCTAATACCCTATTGTGTCTAATACCAGGCCATACCGGTTAATTACCGATCATACCAGCAAATATTGGATATGTCAGACGGTATCAAACAAATACCGGACCAATATTAAATTTATTTTCCCTTCTACGTACCAACAGGGACAATACCAGGAGGTACCGGATGGTACTAGACTAATTTTATATTTATTTTTCTTTTTCAATAACTGTATTTTTTATCCTAAACTTTTTTATGTTAAAAAATAACAATAAGAGCGATAACTCCGAAATGGTACCCGCTATTTAGGTCCAGTTTTTCAAAAGATTTTAGAACCCAAATGCTAAAATCTTAATATTTTAAATCAAAAAATAAAGTGGATCTATGTATCATTTTTCAATTTTCTTTTGCACCAAATTAAAGTACACGAGTAGTACTTTAATTTGGTGTAAAAAATAAAAAAAATGCATAAAATCACTTTATTTTTTAATTTAAAAAATCATAATTTTAGTATATAATACCAAAATCTTTTAAAAAACTGAGGTTTAGAACCATGCCACTGCGTTTTTTCCAACCGAGAAATCCCCCAAGGATAAAAAAAAAACTACTCTCCCCAGCTTCTTCTTCTACTTCTAGAGGTACCCAGCTGTTCAACTCTTCCGAAACACACCAAACAATCCCCCCCCCCTCTCTCTCTCTCTCTCTCCATATCTACACACTTCCTGCCCTCTCTCCTCCAATCCCACTGTAAAACCATCAATTTCTCAACTATCAAACCCGATAAACCCAATTAGGGTTTCTGTTGCATGACCATGTACCTATCAGAAAAGCCTCGTCCAATCGATTTCTACAAAGGAGAGAGAGACATGGTAATGGAAGTCTCCTCCAATGGCGACCTCCCACCTCACCACCCCCACCACCAACAAAACCAACTGATTCTCAACGAAAGCAGCGGAGGCGAAGACCAAAACGAAGTGAAAGCGCCCAAGAAACGGGCCGAGACGTGGGTCCAGGATGAAACCCGGTTCTTGATAAGTTTTCGAAGAGAAGTCGATGGGTTGTTCAATACCTCGAAATCGAACAAGCATTTGTGGGACCAGATCTCGGCCAAGATGAGGGAGAAAGGGTTTGATCGGACGGCGAGTATGTGTACGGATAAGTGGAGGAATCTGCTGAAGGAGTTTAAGAAGGCGAGTAAGGATAATAGGAGTTGTTCGGGTAGTAGTGGGGCTTTGGCGAAGATGTCGTATTACAAGGAGCTTGAGGAGTTGCTTAGGGATAGGGCTAAGAATGGTGGGCCGTATAAGAGTCCGACTAGTTCTTCCAAAATGGATATGTATATCCAGTTTTCGGATAAAGGTAATTGTTTCGCATGTTTTCGGTTATGGGTTGATTTGGGTTTCTGATTGTGTGTGGATACTGGTGTTTGAGACTGAGAATTGGAAATAGAATGTGGGGTTAAAGCATTAGAGAATAATTTTGAGAAATCGGCCGAATCAATAACACACAATGCATGAAGAATAATCTATAGTAGAAAGAAGAGATTTTTACCTCGTGTCCCGAATAGAATGAGGCTTCACAAACCCGAGTGCCCAACAAATAAAGTGTGTTATACTTGTTGATTCATTTTTCTGGAGTAACTTATTTGGCTTGTTCCACGAGAAGAGGTTTAATCTTCATTTCTGAGCTGATAAACCAGCTTAAAAAATAGGTATGCAAATTTGTTCAGGTTGATGAAATTGTTAGATGCTGTGTTTCTGGTGTAAGCGGATTTGGTTAAGTGGGAATTCTGATGTTTGAGCCAGAAAATTTTGAATGGCATGTTGGGTTGTTGGAGAACCGTTTTTTGGGGGGACAATTTCACTTTCTCTAGTTATAGTTGGATCTAGCCATTTGTGGAAAGATGAGGAAAGCAAATGAAAATGAAAATGAAATTGGAAGCAAAGAATTTAGCTTCTCTCCGTTCTATTCTCCTTTCCTTTTCCCTCTAGGGGGGGTTTTAGAACTAAACAAAACAAAGCCTAAAGAACGCTTCCATTTATGGAATGAAAAGGAAAGAATTTAGCCGTTTGTTTGTGTTCGGTTGTAATGAGATTTTATTATTCTGTTTCAGGTCTTGAGGATGGTGATATCCCATTTGGACCAGTGGAAGGTAGTTTGCTACATACTGGCATTACATGCATTTCACTCTTTTTTTCCTGAGCCAATTGTATTGAATTATTTACAGTATAATGGTGCTAGGCAAGAACGTCAGAGAAAAGGTTAACCAAAGGCAACTTGGAAAGGGTTTGCAGAGACTTAAACCTAGATATGGTCTTTGCATAAGGGAGCCGAAACCCCTGGGTGCCCCTTTGTCTCCTAGTCTCATGATTACATAAATCTTATGATGTCTATGTTACATCGTGTTGCTGCTTTTAGATGTCATGTTTCTTCATGTCCTTGTGTACCAAGTGCAAGGATAACATATAAGCCAATTATATTTTATAATGGGGGAGGGAAAATAGCTATACAACCACGTATTGCTCTTAGGCGCATATAAACCAAATTATTTCGAGCACTTGCAACCCTCCTTTTGATTTAGTTACTCATTACTTCCACTTTTGTAACTATACAATTAGAATATGATAAATGTTGTGTGACGCCCGCGCCGGCTGACTTGCTAACCCTTAGCCTAACCACGTGGCTCAAAAGCTTAAACTCGAGTTATACATTAACTGCTTGGGTTCCTTTATATATCAATTCATTTTCACTTCTCCCACCGATTTGGGACAAAGTGGGGGTGTCACAATCTCCCCACCTAATGATGCAACGTCCTTGTTGCATTGGCCCAACAATCTTCTCCCTGATGGCCATGGTGTGGCTCTGTATAGCACATCATCAGGCTCATACTAGACCCTAGAGGTGGCCCCTACCATGTAGACTAGGGTTGTGCTTTGATACCACCTGTTACGATCTCGTATCCTCAAGCACCACTAAATTAAAGTAAAAATAATTCACAATTGCCATCGGTATGAAACTGAAATTTTTAGAAGAAAGGGCACGAGGCCATCTCCACACGCTAAAAACTAGAAACTCCCTCCCCTTCCTATCTCCTATCCAAACCTAGAAACTCCCTCCCCTTCCTCTCTTTTATAATTCATTTCCTCACATTCCCCACGTAGCACATGCATGTGTGGTAGTAACACTCATTTTGCCACCAAACACACACCTCAACACTTGATGGACACTTGTCCAATTTTTCTTTTGTATATCCACCTATATACATTTTTACCATAAACATATGCACAAACCTACCAAACACGACATATTCATTCAAATTAGTAAAATAATCGGACAGGGTATCACAACCTTCCCTCCTTTAAAGAAGTTTGCCCTCAAAATATCACCCAAATGAAATAATTCAAGTATAGCTAGACTCTCATTGGTTATGACAAAAATCACATGCTCATTCCAAACAAAGCACAATCACAAGCACAACCACGGATAACTAATTAAACCACCACAATCAAGAATCCATTCTTTTTCTTAGGATACCGAACCGTATACAACCCCACATCTCATGGTAGTGAAGTCACGCCACTAAAACCAACAAAATCACGCCACTAAAGCCAATAAAATCACGCTACTAAAGCCAAAATCACGTCACTAAAGCCAACAAAATCACGTCACTAAAGCCAGCAAAATCACGGCACTAAGACAAAATTACGCCATCAAAACTATACTCATTGAGCCGCTAAGGCAATACTATTCATGCCACTAAGGCAATATCATTTACCCCACTAAGGCAATATTATCCACGCCATTAAGGCTATAGTATTCATGCCACTAAGGCTATACTCCACACCACAAAATGCCATGCCATTAAGGCTATAGTATTCATGTCACTAAGGCTACATAGTAAAATAGCTCCCAGACAATCTCAATAAGCATAACCAACAACTTAGCATATCATACCCTCCACAATTAGACAAGTACACCCACCATGGGGGCCCAATACCAACCAACCAACCACCATTCAATTTGCAAGTGAAGTCGAGGTATATGTTGTTCCGTCTGAACATACCATAATTCATAGGCACTAAGTGTATCCAATTAAAACATTCATCAAAAGGATTCAGCAACTATACGCTTGCGCCCACATTTGGATTCACTAAATATGACCGCATTCTCCTCTTTCAACATCATTTCCATATCTCAATCTTACCATCAAGGTTGGCCAACACTATCACCAAAATCCACCACTTTACAACTTCAATATCCATTTCTGCAGTTATATCTTTAATTCCAACACGCAAGCATGTAAATTTTAGCATCTCTATTTCAATTTTAGTACATTCCAGCTCTTGGCACCGTATTCCACCACTTACAAAGAGTTTTTTTTTTTTAATACATATTTCAGCATCTAATCACAGTTTTAAGTTAACAACTAAAAAATTTATATTTCTAGCATTTAGAACCAATTTCCTGCATCTACATCTGTTAAAACTAACCCCAAAATCAGGTTTCACACGTTGAAAAACATAAGAAAGGTCATTTGCATAATAAAGGAGTTACCCAATTAGACATGTTTACAACTAATGTGCACGTAAATTGATGACTCTACTGCATTGGATTTTCTTCCAACTGAGCTAACCCTGTGAAAGAAAAGGAAGAAGGAAAATGTAGATTGATCCATGTAACTTACTCATTGATCTCCACAAATTAACTCATCGAAACTTATGTTGTCCGAAACCAGCAAATTCATGAACCTTCCCCACAATGGCAAAAATGAGGACTAGTAATGGACAAACACAGCATTTAAAACTCAAAACACGAAATTATTTTGACCCCGTGGCACGATTACCATACGTGACTCATAATCATTGTGCCTGTGGTCATCCCTCAAAGGTAATACACACTAAATACTTTCCATGCCAACGACCAAAATAGCTAACATTGCAAAACTATGTAAATAAGGAGATAAAATCAACTGGTTGTGAACACCTTTGCTAATGACCTTCACATGTGCTATAAACATCGTCCAAAACTTCAGTTCATATGTCAACCCTCCTTGATTTGTTTTCAATTAAATGAAATATTTGAATTTGTTATTGGAACTTCCCTCAGCACTATTGCTCAAACCACCTGTTTGCAAATATCATTACAAATAAATCCTGGTATGGTCTAAAGAATCAAAAGACCTATTTTTTTGGTTAATCTCAAATTAACCTTCCACTCGATCCCATATAAGAGTTACCGCCTACGCTTTGATACCATTTGTAATGCCTCATGGAGACAATTGGTCCAGTATCTTGATTTGTCCAAAAGCCACATCACATGACCTCAAATGCTTAAGCCCAACATATTAGTAGGTCGTTACATGGTTTGTTATATGCCCAAGATCACCCATGTAGACTTCCAATGTGGGACTAAATGCTCTTTATCCCAAATCTGGGGTATTAGAATCTTTCCTCCTTTAGGGCCTTGCGCCCTCACAAGGGGTTGAGCACTAGAATCACCACATTTCAGTTATGTTCCCTAGTGACTAGAGTCACCATGGCGTTCTACGGGTCTGTTCTCTGGTACAGTAACTCACATGGTCGTGTACATGGGTTGCTCTGATACCATTTGCAATGATCCGCGCTAACTGACCTACTAAGCCTTAGCCTAACCACTTGGCTCAAAACGTTAACATCAAGTTATATTGTAGCTGTTTGGGTTCCTTTGTATATCAAATCATTTTCACTTCTCCCGCCAATGTGGGACAAAGTGGGGGTGCCACATGTTGCTTCTGGCATTCTGTTTTCCTCCTCATTAGCCAGTCATCAATTCTTCTTCTTAGGTTATTTTTCTTACTGGTAAAGGTCAATCTTAATTATGCTATGGAGTAGTTTATTGCATTCAGCAACAATATCCAGTTAATGTACAGACACATCCTATGATGTTTGTTTAAAGGAATTTGCTTTAACGTTGGGCTTAAAAAATTGACTCACATTTGACGTAGGTGCATTGTTACGAGGCAGGTTCTTTTAGCCACTGGACGTCTAGGTTCTCCTTGTCATGATTCATCTGACTTTTTGAGCTTTAGGACCTTCTTATTAATCTGTTTAACTAAATAGAATTGCTCTTGATGCAAAATCCTTAGAAGTTGGATGCGATTGTTTTATAGTAGTATTCAATCTTGTAATGTTGGTAAAATTGTCATAGTACCAGTCCATTTGGATTATGTTAAGGCCTTAACTAGGCCCCTTTTTTTGGTATCTAGTTGATATGCTACACCATGGCCTTACAAGTTTGAATTTGTATGGTTTGCATGCATATATGATCTATTACATTCCTGATTGGGTTTACAAACAAGCTTTTGCCCTGTCTCCTTTCAGCTGGTGGTCGGTCCACGGTCAACCTTGAAAGAGCTTTGGATCATGATGGTGACCCTCTTGCCATTACCGCAGCTGATGCAGTAGCAGCCAGTGGTGTACCCCCTTGGAACTGGAGAGAAACCCCTGGAAATGGTGTCTATCTAATTCAGTTTTTTCTTTGTCGACACTTAGAAATGGTGCCTGTCAACTCTGTTGTGGTCGTGTTCAATCTTAAACCTGAAATTTTCTGGCCAAGTATGATTCAGATACTTATTCTCCCACTCATCAAGGGGAAAAAATGACCTAATCTGATTCTTCATTACCTTACCTTAAATTTGTGGAGAAGTATCCTCATGCAACTTGGAAAACTGACTTTGGCGTTCATTAGATTCTTCGACCTGACATTGTTTGCCAATACTTTAGTTTGAAACATGAGTTGCCCTTGTATATTCGTATTCTTATTCTGTTGCTCATGGTTAGGTGGTGAGAGCCACTCTGGTTATGGTGGGAGGGTCATAGTAGTCAAGTGGGGTGAACACACAAGAAGGATAGGAATAGATGGAACTGCAGACGCAATCAAGGAGGCAATCAAGTCTGCTTTCCGGTTAAGAACTAAGCGGGCATTTTGGTTGGAGGACGAGGACAATGTCATTCGCAGTCTTGATAGGAATATGCCCTTGGGAAACTACATTCTTCATCTTGATGAAGGTATTACACACACAAGCTTTATAGGCTTCTATATATATATGGGCAACTTCAGCTTTAGGGATTTTTGTGTTGTGACATTTTCTTTACTGTTTGCAAGGAATCTCAATAAAAGTATGCTTCTATGATGAGCCTGACCGCATGGCAGTCCGAACAGAAGACAAGACTTTGTATACCGAGGATGAATTTCGGGATTTTCTCGCTCGTAACGGCTTTACAGGTTTGAGGGAAATAAATGGGTATAGGACCTATGGTAATTTGGATGATCTCCGGCCAGGTGCAATTTACCAAGGGGTGAGACTTCTGGGTGAATAGTGCTTTGTTATCTAGGAACAGAAGGCTTTAGAATGCCTTGTTTTGTATTTTATTCTAGTCACAAAACCGCCAATCGCAAAACACCATGAACTTGTAAATCGCCATGAACTTGTTTCTTCTTTTATTTATGCTGTAAATCTGATACCGTCTGAGACTCTTAAGTTGTACCATCATGGATGCATGCTGGTTCTGAGACTCTGAGTTGTCACAATGCTTATCTTTGTCTTTATTTTGAGCGCATTTCATGGAAATTTGGTTCCTACTGCGGAAACTGGGGCTAAATTTGTCTAGGAAATAGAACAAGCTCATTCTTTTGATCAGGCGGCGATTGGGTTATTGACTTTTAGGCTGTTCAAAACTTGTTAGTTTTACACTCCTATGGCATACTGCCCACCATAAACAAGCAAACATCTACTCAGGAAAGATTCATTGTTGCAACCTTTATTCAGAAACATGTTCTACTGCACTGCTTCTGCGAAAATCTCTTGGAAGATATTACACGAGCAACTCCGATCCTCAAACATCGAATAAACGATACCCAAATAATGGGGTTTGTTTTGTTCCTCGTTAATTGACTCACAATCAGAATAATGGGGTTTGTTTAGTTCCTCGTTAATTGACACCATGTGTCCGTGCCGGAACACCCAATCTAACACTTTTGGACAGCCCAGATTTATTTCCTCACTGTCTCTCTCCCGTGGTGTCCACCCAGCATCCAAAATTTGCTCCAGAATCAGAACCTCCGAAAACTGTGAAATTTGGAACATAACCAAAAACGAGTAAAAATTAGTACCAATGACCAACCTGATTGGCTCACTACGCTCTAGTGAATCTATCATATGTAAAACTTCCAATTAATTAAAATAAAAGAGAGCAAATCGTATCAGATAACAGATGCATATGAGCAACCAGAGACATTCTAATTTCCCAAGATGTACAAAAGCTAAGTTCTATGTATAAATATGTCCAAACTATGCCATAAACAACATTCTAATTTCTAACCAGTGACTCATTTTCAACACCACAAAAGCGGAATCCCTCCCAAAAGAACTTGTAATCCCGGTAAATCTTCCAAGTCTCATATGTGCAAAAGCGGAAAATACAAGACTCAAAGTGGGCACCGTCGCCATGGATTAAGCACCAACAAGCCCTGCAAGCAAAGATTAAGGCAAAAGAGGAAAATGTTAAAATGTTGTAAATAATACTTATCATACATATAAGCAAAAATGACCCCCCAAGGGCAAAGGGAGATTGAATTCAAGCGCAGCATTAAACAGCACGTTAAGTATCCAAGGCCGAGGCGAAGATCTTAAAAATGAAGTCATAGGAAGAAACACACTCTGAATTATTTCCTCAGAAGAGTGAAAATTTGCAGGAAGTTATTGTTCTGCCTTTTTCTTCTCAGGCTTGTAGAAGGCTCAGTTGAACCAATTGGGAAGAAAATGACAATGTTAAAAGATCAAGGTAAAACACTAGAAGCTGCAAGAAATAAAGACTGACAATAGGATAGCCTTAAAGAAAACAAAGCACAAGAAAACCAATATAGTCCTTTGTTATATAAAATCACTTATTTGGCTTTAGGCCCAATAATTTCATCACTTATTAAATCATTTCTAGTAGGCCTTGAGGGGCAGAATGCAGAAAACAAGATCTAAGTATATTAAGGTAAAATTCAATATATCTCCCCGGTATGTAAAATTCAAAGTACCATTGTGCCGCCAGTTTATCAACAGATTGAATCAACAGAGATACTGTAGAAGTACTTCAAATCAGCCAAAGTTCGTTCTCTTTCCCATTAGTTTCCAACTATTTTCGGTTGTTAAAGTAAACACATTTAAACTCCAAATAACATGATTCAGGGAATAATTCAACCAGGTCCATACACAAACCAATTATTTCCTCGTATTTTTTAACATTGAAAGGATTAGAAACAAAGAAACTACGCTACACTGAAGCTTAAAGATGCAAATATTCTTGTGGTAAATGCTTGGATCTTGGAGCAACAGTTATGCACCTTGCTTCTATGCTAAAATGTTAGAAGCCCGAAACTTCAATGTGGTGAAAACAGAAAAACAATGTAAAGGAAACTGCTAAATTCAGGTCATTCTGTAATAGCTCCACGACCCTCTCTCTCTCTCTCTCTCTCTCTCTCTCCATAGTTGAATCCGCTGATTTGAGTGGTATAGAACCCTTAAGAAGGGCATGGATTGGTAGCTTCCAAAAGTGTGGCCTAACCCTGTCATTACTAAGTACAATTTTGCGATCATTGATGAAGCCTCCTTTAACCCTATCCGAACCCTATTAGATTCTGTATTTCCCCCTTACCCTACCCATTACCCAAAAAAATTGAAAAAAACCTGGGGCGGGGCAGGTATGATTGTCATTCCTGTAAGTGTTGAAGTCCTCCCACGGTCCTAAACAATCGAAGAACACTAATAGAAACAAACCTCCCAGTTTTGTCGAGAACAATCATCGACCGGATAAGGTAAATGATATAAACCTTAACATAACGCCCAAACGCTTTAGGATCAGGATCACCCAACACTTCTTCCGGGACTTTTTAGAACTCATCCCTAAGCCATTTTAGGCTCACATAGCCAGTAATTCCTACCAAGTACTTCGTACAGACTCGCGCATAATCCCCACCGTCCAAAACACTTACTGCTGAGCCATCTACCCGCGCAGTCCAGTTACATACAAAACATCCTCCAAGTCAAATAAGACTCGGTGGTCACCAAACTGAAAAACCCAATCATCGCGGTTGTAGCAATTTAAGATGGCATCTAAAAGGGGAATACTGTGCTTGAATGAATGTGAGTGGTCGTGGAGCTGTGCAAGTTGGTAAAAACAAGTGCCTTCTAAAGCACTTTGAACTTTCTCATATGGTCTCCTCAATTTAAGATTATTTGGGTGGTCTTTGACTGATGTAACAATCACCCTCTCCATCTGCTGCGTTAGAATGATGGCAAAGGCGACAAAGATCTCATCCATCGCTGCTGAATTTTCATAAATGCAGGTGCCACATTTGCAGGAGTGCATCCAAGTCTCTTATAAGTCCTCAAGGTAGACCTCTTCGAACATTTACTATAAGAAACTTGCAAATCCACTAAAGTTGTGACTGGAGGCATCGGCGAAGGCGTTGACTTAGCAATCGGCAAGGAAAAAAAGCTAAGAACTAAAAAAGCTGAGAGTTCCACATCTCATCGGCCGCTGCTTCTTCGAACCCATCCGCTGCTAATTTTTCATATGTGCAGCTGTCACAATGCACTACCAGTCCTGCGTGTATGAGGAGTTTGACCAAAGGCATTGACACAGGAGGGTATTTAGCATTCAAATATCGGTATCGGTCCCTTGAAAAACCGATACGTATCGGTTGAAACGTCATGTATCGACGGATATTTAAATCCTTGGGAAGAAGGGCTAGAGAAGTCATCACTCGGACTAGGAAAATGGCCAGCATTCTGATCAGGTGAAGAAAGGGCAGCACTCTAGTCCGAAAACTCCACATAAGGCATATTTTAATCATCATGGGCAGGGATTTGGCCCACATCCTGATTAGTGGAAGAAGGGGTAGAATTCGAAAACTCCTCATAAAGAATATTCTGATCAGCATGGGCAAGGAAAGTAAAGTACAAGATGGGCCACTTAACCCATTCCAATTTAATTTCTCACAACGATTTTTGAGAGTTCAGAGCTAAATTTTACAATTTTAACCTCGCAAAAATTTCATAAATTGTCTCAACTTGCTTAAAATGTATAGAATTCTCAAGTTTTTCTTCTTTTTGAGAGTTGATAGTATTAAAAAATGAGGTTATCGTTCATTGCTTCTGAAATATAATAAGTCATTGGAACCAATTATAAAGTAAAAATACAGGTATCATTGTATATTTATGTTATAGTTAATTTCTCTAATTAGTTATTTCTTTGCATAAGTAAATAGAAGAAAATAACTTGCGCTTAGCTTTAATTTTTGACCCCAATAACAAAAAAATTTGACTCCATCCTGTGCACATCTTAATCACGACAAAAGTTTTTTTTTTTGTAGTTCAATAATAAATTTTAGGAAAACACCCATTGGGTCAAAACCCAAATAACAACTTATGGGTCAAACCCAAAACACTCAAAGGCCTGGCCCAAACACGGCGTACCCAATATCAATGAAATCCAAACCCACAAAACCCCTAGAAAGACACCCTAGCCATCCAGCAGTCGCCGACCCCATCCTCAAAACACTGACCAAACGGCAACCACCACGGCACCACCGCAAACCTCCACCGCCGCAACCACCTAGAAAAATATACCAC
Organism: Vaccinium macrocarpon; assembly: GCA_022606695.1. NCBI lineage: Eukaryota > Viridiplantae > Streptophyta > Magnoliopsida > Ericales > Ericaceae > Vaccinium > Vaccinium macrocarpon. The sequence continues at coordinate 6,063,748 of CM040172.1, read as the reverse complement.
CTCCAGAGCCTGCCACAAGCTCTGATCGGACGCTAAGGAAGGACAACCAATATTCATTGGTAGTAACTCGATGGAGACGAGGAGAGAAAGCCCAGCGAAACCAGGAGCAATTGCCATGCGCGACCAATCGCCAACAAAACATCCACCCTTTTCTGTTAAGCTAAAAACCAGTGACATCCAAAAATGAAAACCAGTGGATAGACAACCAACGGAGGCAAACCAAACGGCAAGAGGAGGAGAACCACCAGCCACCACAAAAGCACCACCACTAGCCACTAGAGATGAAGGGGAAATCAAACTGCATCCGGCATTTGCACTGCCATGAATATCTCACATGTTCTAACTATGGGTGAGCATCGATCAAATTGGTCCGGTTTTATGATAAACCAAGAACCAAACCACTACCTACAGATTATGAATTTGGAAAACCAACCCAACCCATAAAATTCATAGAACCAAACTATTCCAAAACATTCATTAAAATACATTTTGGTTTTGGTTTTGAACCACGGTTCTCTTGAAATTGAGATATTATCTTCACAAACAATTTAAAGTACTTAAAAATTACTTAGATAAGTTAACCTATAACTATATTAAAACAAGTTCTTTTAAAATCGTCGAAACACACTAACATCAATCAACTAAAAAGAGTAGAATACTATAATCAGTAAAGAAATAAGCTCATGTAATAGAGTACTAAATTCGAAAATTAGTTAACGAGCAAAAAGATTAGGAAATCAATTGGCTAAACTCAAGCCGTGTATGTTTTATGTATTAAAATCATAGAAACAAGTTACCATATATAGAAATTTAGGGGTTTAACCTTGGAAGTGATGAATAGGGTGGTGGAATGAAGCATTAGATTAAGAAATTAGTAATTGACCATGGGGAAAAAAAATTAATTCTATGTATCTAAACAAATTTCACATATAATATGTAAGCATTGGGCTTATCGGAAAGGGAGGATCAGGCAGAAATACAATACACAATTGGCAACCCACAGCCTACTTAAGAAGAAAGTTAACGCGTAAATCAGTCCACAGTTCACGACTCCAGTTCCTTTGGATTAGTTTAGGATTTGTTTGTCTAAGATGACACCAGAGAGAAATTCATCTATTTGTAAGTTTCAGTTATTTTGTCCGGGCTTGACCCCTCGATAGATAGTAGATGACGAGATTGATGTCGTCCAAAAATTAGTCAGGTATGCAAAAGCTAATCTAAACGCTCTAAGTTATAAAAAAATTAAGTTAAGCTACATGATCAGAAATCCATTTAATCACTTGATAACATTATTACAAAAAATTTGTAATATGCATGTTTTAAATGTGTCTTATTTCATTTTGCATTTATTTTCAAATTCTTCGAAATGTAACATTTTACAAGACTCTCGTTAATAAGATTGAAATTGATACTAAGCCAATCTCGAATGATTTTTGACGATCCAAATACATACCTACCTCTGCAAGCTCGATTTAAAACTTAAAAAGAGATTAAAACGTAAATTTAAACTTGTTTGGTTTATCAGTAGAGACTCTGTGAATTACGTTTGAATCGAGTTGAGCTTGAATAACTTAGTTGTTTAAAGTAAACTTGTCTACTCTGAGTCGGCCAGTTGATTGTACATAAACTGCTTCAAAAAAAGAGTTTAAGTTGGTTTATTTACATACTAAGCTAACCTCAAATGATCTTTTAACAAACCATATATTAGTTGAGCTCATATGGCTTTTGTTCTATCGCCCCATTTGTAACCATCTGTAATGCAGGGGTGTCCTTTGTAAGTTTGAGCATACCTCGAACTAAGCTGCTATGCATTTTATTTTTTCTATTTGCCTGAAAATATTGTTTAGATGGTTTTAGCTTCACGGTGACCTTAGCATGAATTTGAGTATGTTTGACCAAGTAAAGCAGTCACACTCCACATGATCTCATTGGCTTAGCAAAACCATTAAAAGGAGATTCTATAATGCACAAAAATTCAAAGTTTTTGAAAAAGAAACCCCCGGTAGCAAACAAATGAAATTCATCAAACACACATCATCAGGGTATTTCCAAGCACAACAGTCCATGACTGGGGCATCAAAGTCAAAGTATGCTGTTTTTTTTTTTTTTTCTTTTCTACTAGCTAGATTATTTTTGACTTACCATTTGGATATGGCCGAATAGTTGTATCTTCTTGGAACCGAATCCTCTCTGGTTCTATAAATGGACTGGGCGGTTCAGTTTTGACCCATTTTGAACCCTTTTTGTCCCGCGTTAATGATCTAAACTGTTTATTTTTTTGATCCATCGAAAACATGTACCATGCAAAAAATGTAGTTGAATGGATACTGTTTGAGATAATTTCAAATTGAATTGATTTCGAGATAAACATGATTAATAGGTTTTGATCCAGTGTGTCCCTCTATTTATTTGGCAAGACAAAAGCTTTTTAAAGCAATATCAAACGGTATCCAATCTAGGTGATATGTGGCGTGGATATGCTCTCAAGTCTCAATATGTTCTAAAAAATAAACGGTTTAGATCATTCATGCAGGCTTGTAAAAGGCCCATAACAAGCTGAAACTTGGCCGTCTTGTCCATTTACTAGACTAGAGACCCCATTGTTTTTGTCCATGGTTTCTTGGATTAGGTTTAGAAAATTCCACCATTTTTTGAGAAGTTGAAAATATCCTTAGGCGGTTTCGATTATGCATGTCTTTGTACGAGTGTACGACCACCTCTACTTGCAGTTGGATAATAACTCTATTGAAAGTTTGATGATGTTAAACCAACATGATAAGGACTGATTTGGACGGAATCGAAAACCTGTAGGGCAACATCTGAGTCATTCTCACGCCCAATCCCACCGTCCCACTTGCGAGGAGGTCAATTAAAGTCGGAGCAAAGCTCTATATAGACTGGCCGCTCCGAAGGAGTTGATAGCCCACAAGTGATTTCAAACATAAGACTTTAAGAGAGAGCAAACATTAAATAATAGGTCTTGACCATCAAGCCAACCTCTTGGGATTTATTAAAGTTGAGCCGAAATATAAATTGAATGGAGCCAGAGAATTGAGAAGATTAATTTTATGTAAATCGAGATGAGCGTACACGTTAAAACCAAGGACCGAAACAAATTTATATTGATTGAAGATTTTGAAAACCAAACCAATCTGATACTAGTAATTAACAAGCATTTGAGGCAAATGGGATGATCAAGTGGTGGGCAGAGCTGGGCCCTAACCCAGGGCTGTGAAACAAAGAAGGCCGCGCGTGGGCGGGTCAACTTCGGCTAGCCATAGCAGGGCCGACATTGTTCCAAAGAAGTCGATGTGCGTTACGGCATGTAGCATTGACTTGAACCCACTTTTTTATAAGTCCAAGTCGTCTATTTTGTAACTACTCTGAATCTTCCACAATATGAGTCCCGCGGTACTATCCATTCCAACTTAGAGAGAGAGAGAGAAAGGTGAGTAGCCCGGGTTATTAGTTCCGTTGGTTGGTGGGTTAGCTTAGGTCAGGCAACAACTAAAGTTTTTTAGCTTTTTTTTGGGTGAATTTCTTAGTCTCGGCGTGAATAGTTTTTTTTTTACGGGATGAGAGAGAGAGGGAGAGGGGGAGAGAGAGAAAGAATTAGCCGAGATGCATGTAAGCCAGTTTGGACACCCGGTACCTTTGGGGAAAAAAAGAGAGAGAGGTGAGTGGGTGGGTGAAGTCATTGCACAAGTTGCTGATAACGGCAGCAGCAAAAAAGGCAAGTTTCCACATATAACGCTTGTAAGAGTAAAGAGTCTCCCACACTCGGAACTTTCAGTAGAACGAACTCGGAAGATTCAGTATGAACGGATTAGCTTCCTTTTGACTATTTGTTACGATGAAAAAGAAAATATGATTTTTCGCACTCCTACTTATAGTGAATGTTCAAAATTTCGTAAAATACGATATATAATACAAACTACTTTTATTAGCCAAATTTTAGAGTGTGTTTACGAGAATGTTTACCCTCCTTTGAATTCTCTTGTGGTGTTATATGCCATGATGGGGTTTTGAGCTCACGGTATCTCAACCGTGCGTCCTTCATGAAAGGGAAGAACAACATAAATTAATTTGCGCCAAGGAATGGTAGAGAACAATAAAAAGGAGATTTTTGCTTTTTTATGGTCTAGATTCTTGAAGGATAATGATTTTTGCACTCAACTTTCTTATAAATGCACTTTAATAGTTGCCCTTTATTGATTAAATTACACACAACATAAGCCTTAAAAAATAAAATTTTTAGTGCATTTAAAAAAAATAGAGTACAAAAATCATGTTCCTTCTAAATTTGGTTTTACATATATGCATGACAACGTACCAAATAATAAAATGAGATAATTTCGGTTTCACAAAAAAAAATAAAAAAAATGAGACCATTGTGACTTGTGAGAAGTATATGAAAATTTATGAAATCCAACTTTTTTTTTTTTTTTTTTTTATAGTGAATGCAATCTTCTGGTCCCAGGTAGACTAGGCAAGCCCATCAGTGAGGAAGGCTTAGGTCTTCCACCCCCAATTTTTCCTAAATTAGGGGCTCCCAAATTTTTATACGGTGTTATATTAGGTATAAAAAATAAACCCATTATGAACAGAAAAAATTGATTATGCGCTAAAAATGTAGAAAAGTTATATTTATGTGATACTTTTACCTTTTGTAAAGATCTCTACTTTCGAAAAATTAATCTACCTACCGTACGTATATTAGAGTGTGTGCCGACAAATAAAGTGAGGAATCTATTAGAGTAATCTTTTACATTTTCACCCCTTATTGGGTTTTCTCCCCTATAACTTTTGAGCACCTCTGAGGCTACTAAAAAATTATCCCTTTTATCCCTTTTACCAAGCCCCATCCTCCATCTCTGCACTAAAAAATTCCACAAACAAATACAAAAAACAAAATCAGATTCATCAAAAAATACATGAGAAAATACAAAAAATTAAATGGCTATGTTGTAACTTAAGGTTAGTTAATATTTAAAAATAGAAAGGATATCATACAGTAGAGTGTAATACCATTACTAATACAGAGTAAAAAAAAATGAAAAATCTTGTCTCGTTATTATGTACGGGGCATAGGGTTTTTTTTTTTAGTTTCTCGGTTGAATATGACAAAAAATTTCAATACTCCTATGAGTAATACCCTAGTTGATTTCCTCTAAAAAAATAATAGTTTATATTTGAATGATATGATAATCAATTTTGATTTATATACATAATTTTTTTTAAAAAAAATATGACAACAAACCATTCAAATGTAATTATTTAAAAAACATTTTTTAATAAAAATTAGTCATTTTTTTTGAATTAAATAAATTTACATAGCTTGAAATTATCCCAAATTTATTAAATAGATTAAGTTTTGCAATTATATAATTAATTTAATACATAATTAAGATTGGTACACCACAAGGGCAAAAGAGTCATTTGATAGTTTTTCCCATCATCTATCCCTCTTATTTTATAATATTCAAACAATGTCAAAAGTTATTCCCCTGATTAATCCATTATCCAAACTATCTATATTTTTATTCTCTCCTTAATCATCAAATCAATATAGGTCAATTCTCTAAAAATAATATTCTTTCTTATTTTATCCTCCCTCCATAACTGATCCCCTCAAATTTTAGCACCATCTTGGATGCCTAAGGGGAAAAAATCCGTGTGGCTTAGTGGCTTTACTTGCTTGTTTTTGGGCGCAACAAATTTCTGCGGTCAAATAATTAATTTCATCATCTGTTGAGAATTTCTAATCCCACATATCTATCTCTAACAAAATTCAACGATTTTAGTGGGCCCAAAACAGAACTAGTCAACGCAGAATTTCAATACGCCTATGGTTATTGAAAAAATTATCACGGCAATTAAAATCAAAGCACGAATTTTGAATTATCGAAAAAAGTGGGTTGAAATGTCTCTCATCCAACAACGTTCACACAATAAATTAGGCAAATAAATTGGCAATGCATGTGTTGGGCATGTGCAATGATTCAGCCCTGAAAACTTTTGAAAGTGCTTAGTACAGGATTCATTGTAAACCGTATATGTTGGCCCAAATTTAACAACCCAATTTTGACTCGGGTTTTGCCACTAACAGTAACTTATGATTACCATAGAAGCAGTGGCGGACGCAGGATTTGTATCTAGTAGGAACTCGGAATCACGCGTGATTTCATACTCTTAGTAACATAATAAACTATAGTACATTTTATGAAGTGTATATATTGCTACTCACGAAGTCCGAAGAAGAGACGATGTAAGGTCCATGTGCATAGATACCGTTTAATTTTATACACATAACCTAAAAAATAATTAATAACTTGAAATTTTGGGAATTTTTACCTCATGTGTGTATTTTTAGCATGGTGTTTCCAAATTTCAGAATAGTGATATCAATAATATCTGTTCAAAAATAAAATAAAATATCAATAATACTAATAGAAATCAACCCGAGTTTGAGAGGGCCAACACACCTGTTTATGCTTCGACTTTAATTGGATCTTCCACAGTTGACGATTTAGGATTAATTCTCTACAAAAGTTGAGGTCGACCAACAAAAAAAAAAATGAATACAAAAAGGAAAGTGAATATCTTGTAAATTTCTATATAAAGAAGGAAATACATTAAAATGTATTTATGAAAAAAATCCTCTTCAACCAAGAAAAGGTGGAAACTCTACCGGATTTATTTTAATTCATTACATCCTGGCTGACATTGTTGACTCAAAAGAGCATCTCTAGTGAACTTCTAAAATGATTCCTAGTAGTCTACTTGACTCTATAATAACTCCTAAGGTGGCCCCCAATGATTTTCTTTTGGTTGATCGGAAAACCTTTTTGTTTTTGGAACTCGACAAAAGGCACATTGAGATAAAAGTCAAAACTCAATCACAAAGCAAGGAAAAGACAAAGTAACCACATCCTATGAAGATCATTGTTAAATACTTAGACTCGGTAGCTAGATTTTGAAATTCAATGGTTTAGATGTAATTGAAGTGAATTTGGATCGTTGAATTTCAAATTCTAGATACTTTCTAAGTATCCATTCTGGGCATGTAGACTTTTTGCTAATCATAACAAGTGTCTTGCCGCCAGTGTAACAAATACACTCCAGTGTTGGTAAGTTGGTTAAGGATTTCTCGTTGTTGTTGTTTCTGCTGTGTTATTTTCCTATTTGCGTATCATAAAGATATTTGCTAATTTGATAGGCTATTGAAAAGGTATTTACGGAAAATAAGGAGGAAGATTCATACAATACTAGTAATTTTAATTAATTACGAAGATTCATATTCTCCTCACCATTAGTAAATGAATTGCTTTATTTACATAGTCAAACCCTAAAACCTCGCCTTCTCTCTCTCTCTCTCTCTCTCTCTCTCTCTCTCTATAAAATGTGTTGTCGCTTCATATCTGGACACCACACGTACGCGGAGTACTACAGATCATCACGTTTGTGTGTGTATATATGTATGTATATTCCTTGGACCCCTCGATAGTTTCTCAGTTTCAAAAACTCTGTGGGCATTTCCCATAAAAATATCGGAGAGGAGTAAATTACTCTGTTTTCCATTTCGACCTCCTCTGTTTATTCATCGGGTATTCTCTTCTCTTCTCTTCTCTTCTATCAAAGGCCATGGAAACTCAAGGTCCTGCTCATCCAAACTATATCTCCACCAATGTAAGTCTCTCTCTCTCTCTCTCTCTATATATATATATATATATATATATATATCTGTGTATGTATCCGTGTGTGTAGGTATGTGATGTGACGATGCTCTGTTAAGTTTAGACACATTGAGAGATCGTTGCTTAATGATTCCTTGGAATCTGGAGGTTACTTTTATTACAAATTTTTCTGGGATAGTAACCAGAACTAATGAAATTCAACGAGGCTTCGATTCACCAGTGCTGTATATATCCATAAAATATATTCAGAATTTGAAATCAGTTGTTCAAATTTATTATGCCAATTTTCTGAGCAAATTTTCTTGTCCTTGGCATTTCCCGGCTCGATATATCTCACATGCTTCTAACACCACTCACACGTGATAGTGGTGTAGTCGGCACAAGGTTTAAAATAGAGGTAGCAAAAGGGGAGCAGTGGTTGCGGGGGTAACGAATGGTACATGGGGATAATCAGGTGTCGCGACTACGAAATTTTTTTAAATTGTATTTTTGCACTCCGGAGCATCTGAAGCGGGCGAAAAATTGGATTAGAAGTGATACATAGCGGGAATCGGCTAATTCGGGTGTGAATTTTCAGCATTGTTGATACAGCGGGTGTATCAAAAACCTTATGCAGCGGTCCATTTTTAAATCTTTGGTGTGAAGGGATACTACTCCTTGGCAAGAGTGAAGGTTTACCATACCTACACTCCCATGTTTTGCACCCAACAACAATAAAAAAATAAATCTTGTTTTGGCTTGTCAAAAACGGATTTTACCAAAACTCTGGTGAAATTTGTTCGGTTATTACTATGTTCATCCAGTGATCCAAATCCCCCGCTCTCTATATAATTCATGCAGGAGAAAAACACACATAGAGTTTTGCTAACCTCCACCCTGTAGGTAGATGATACTAGGTATATAATGACAAATAAATTCGGATATCAATACACATTTCATAGATATCAATATTTTTTTTTCGGATATCGATACACCCTCTACACATTATACTCCACCCTAAGAGCTGAGATTAGCATTTTCCACACACAAATGATTATATGAATATATGTATGCATGTTTGTATAAGTTCGTCCATGATATGGAGTCTAAGGAGTCCAATGGTGATCTGTAACTGTTTTATCAAGAAAATCTAGAATTGATTAGGCACAGGTAAAAATGTATGTGGACATGGCAATTCCCATTATTTTAAGGCATTGACTCTGGTTCATGGCTTAGATTAGGAGCCAAAATTTCCAACAAGTTCTGCAATTGTAGGGACCTATGACATGAACCATAAATTTTCACCATGCCAGGTTGAGAAATTCTCTAAAATCCAATAACAAGTTCAAAAATAAGAAATTTCAACAAAACAAAAAAACACAACAAATTACGTTTATTTTTAATCCCTATTATCTACCGAAATAGGAGAATTCAATGTTGTTTTTAATCAGAAAAATTATTTAGAATGAGTCAATGCTTATAGACCATGAATATGAAAGATCAACACAAAAGGTACGTGTCCCGTGAAAATGCATAAATAATAATTATACACACGGTTTATATCATAAATAAATAACAAGATACCAACAAGATGCATCAATATTGATTTAGTGAATGGTTCATTTTATCAAATATTATTCCTTTTAAGAACCAATCGCAAAATAAAAAAGATAACAAAAGTACTTTACTAGGCTGTGGCTGACCAATTCAAATTTCTCGGTATACCAATTGTTGTCAAAATTGCTTCTATCTCGGTATACCAATTGGTCAGTCAGGCAACCAATTGGTCTGGTGACTCTGGTCCCAATTGCTATGAAAATGACAAATTGGGCTTCTTTCATCATCCCAAGAGATTTGGGTATCCCAGACTCCAAATCCAATTTGAAAAGTAACAATGATATGCGCACGCCACACTTGCGTATAAGTGCACACCAACAAATTTCAACCTCCGGATTTTAAATAAACTGTTTGCGCGAATAGTTTAAACTCTTCGGGCTAATAGTTTGAAAAAAATCTGTGAAGATGTGCTGGTTTGCACTTAGGATACCCAAGTATGGTGTATCCATAGACGACTTGTTTGAAAAGCATGTACCTCCGATTCTTCTAGGAAATTCCCCCTCTTCTGCTTTTTTGGGTGGGTTATCATGGGGGATTTGTCATCCCCAAAGATATGGTGGGTTCCAGATGCCAAAATTTTCTTGAAAAAGTATGTGACTCGGATTCTTCTGGGAAGTTTCTTCTATTCTGCTGCATTTTTTGGTAGGTTATCTCCAAATTATGACTTGACTACCGGTAAACCCGTGCTCTACATTGAATTTGTACAAACGTATCAATAGGAAAGATGATAACGTTAAGTTTTTCAAATCCACAAAATTCAATTGGAAAAGTATGTATCTCGGATTCTTCTAGGAGAATTATCCTTTTTCTCTGGATTATAACACAATAGGAGGACACAAAACAGACTAGTTTGCAATAAAATTTGGCAAGTATAATATAAGCTACCTGAATATCTTTTTCAGTTCCATAATAGTAAGAATACGGGATTGGCCTAGTGAATAAGGTGCTTCCTTACTTGGTGAGATACCTATCTTTGAGTCTTACCATTGCAAGATGCAGCTTTGATTCCCCTTTTCCCCTCCTACAGATTGCCAAAAATAAATCTAAGTCTAGATATTAATTACCATGGCATATATAACTTTATTAATTGAATAAAAATTACATATCAAGGAAACCATATAGGTATAATCTCTCTCTCTGGAATCACAAACTTCTTATATTTACTTTTCATATTTGTCTCATGATTTTTCCATCAAAAGTTTATACGCTGATGACTCTAGATGGACCACGAGAACACTGTAGTAGTATTGTGCAATTTGATTATTTTTTGTTAATCTCTAAAACTATGTCTATCTTTCCTGATGATTTCATTTGAAAAGTTGAGTATTATTATTCCTGATAGGGTGAAACACGGTCAGCGAAAGAGAAGGCAATCGATGATTGGCTTCCAATCACTTCTTCTAGAAATGCAAAATGGTGGTACTCGGCTTTCCACAATGTCACTGCCATGGTTGGAGCTGGAGTTCTGGGTCTTCCTTATGCAATGGCCGAGCTAGGATGGTATGCACTTCCCCACTAACCATATCTCTTGATTCAGTATATATATATTCCCTAGAATCGCCACTCTTGGTTTATATATATATCTCTTTTCGATTTTTCAGGGGTCCTGGAGTGGCTGTGCTAGTTATATCATGGGTTGTCACTTTATACACATTGTGGCAAATGGTTGAAATGCATGAGATAGTACCTGGAAAGCGATTCAACAGATACCATGAGCTAGGACAGCATGCCTTTGGGGAGAAGCTTGGTCTCTACATTGTGGTACCACAACAACTTGTTGTTGAAGTGGGAGTCAACATAGTCTATATGGTTACCGGAGGAACATCACTCCAGAAATTCCACAATTTGGTGTGTAAAGACTGCAAAAACATCAAGCTTACCTTCTTCATCATGATCTTTGCCTCTGCCCATTTTGTGCTCGCCCATCTTCCCAACTTCAACGCCATCTCCGGTGTCTCTTTGGCTGCTGCTGTCATGTCCTTGAGGTACACCCAGTTTCCTTTTTGTTCGCCCTTTTTTTTGGATCTTCTTATGCTACAGAACATAATCGAAAAACGAGTCTTCAATATTTACGTGCAAGTCATAACATGTAAGTATTAACATGTTTGATGCTGATTTTTTGCTCACAATAGTTACTCTACTATCGCCTGGCTGCTTCTTGCTAAAAAGGGTGTGCAACCAGATGTCGATTATTCCTACAGAGCCACAACCACAATTGGGAAAGTTTTCAACTTCTTTAGTGCCTTGGGGGATGTGGCCTTTGCCTATGCAGGGCACAACGTGGTTTTGGAGATTCAAGCAACAATCCCTTCCACGCCGGAGAAGCCTTCCAAGGGTCCTATGTGGAAGGGAGTGATTGTTGCCTACATAGTTGTGGCCTTGTGCTACTTTCCTGTATCTCTAATCGGGTATTACATATTCGGGAATAAAGTCGACGACAATATCCTAATCACACTAGAGAAACCAACCTGGCTCATCGCAATGGCCAACTTGTTTGTCGTTATTCACGTCATTGGAAGCTATCAGGTGCGAACCAAAACAATTCCTTCGTCTTCAGATGAATTCTTCACCCTTATGTTGTATCTCTATCTAATTTTGATAACTTCTATTGATCCAGATTTATGCAATGCCGGTCTTTGATATGATTGAAACTTTCCTCGTAAAGAAATTGAACTTCAGGCCCACCATGATGCTTCGCTTTATTACACGAAATATATACGTGGGTAAGTCAAAGCGTTATATGCGTGAATTCATTATTTCTATTTAAGGCAAGGTTTCATTCATGTCTTAGGAGTTTATACATCATCTTTCTTTGGTTGCAGCATTCACAATGTTCATTGGCATGACCTTCCCTTTCTTTGGTGGCCTTCTATCATTTTTTGGAGGATTTGCATTTGCCCCAACCACATACTTTGTAAGAAACTATTCAAGTCTCCTTTATTATTGAGATGTTTGCTTAAGAATGCATGGTTCCACAAATATGATACTACAATTTTTTCTTATTCTATCATTCTTTTTCTTTCCCCTTTTCTTTTCTTCAGCTGCCTTGCATCATGTGGCTTTCCATCTACAAACCGAGGAAGTTTAGCTTGTCTTGGTGTGCTAACTGGGTATGACTGAGCAACACAACGTTTTTCACACCGTTTTCTCCACTTTTGAAGATTAAAGCTCAATTAATTTGATTTGATTTTGTGTGTTTTCAGGTCTGCATTATACTAGGAGTTTGTTTGATGATTGTGGCACCTATCGGAGGGCTAAGGACTATTATTATTCATGCAAAGACCTATAAATTCTACTCTTAAAAAAGAATCTTCTCAAGCCAAGAGGAAGTGGTCTAAAAACCCCGAAAGAAGAAACAATAATATATAATGATGCTTAATTCGCAATGTTAAAATGGATGAGAGTTGGATTCATGAAGTGCCAGACAAGACCTCAATAGACTTCTCTATTGCAAAGGGAAAGTTCTCCATGGAGCCAACTATGAAAACTTCTTGGAGGCCCCTCTATTGTTTGCAACTTATGTTCATATATACAAAGTGTCTATTTGTTTTTCTTGGATTTTTTCTTTTTCTTTTTTTCTTTTGAGATTGTCTTAGATCTTCAAGTTGAGTTTGTTTTTTTAGTGAGATGCAACTGATTGATTATAAATCTTAATGAACTGTTGGGATGAGGTTGAAAGTTTATTTCCAAATATGCTTAGTTTCGGTACTTGTGCTTATTTTACATCCGCAGGATGGTTTGAGTTTAATTTTACACTGTTATTATCATTTCCGATCACAAAATGTTTGCACCAACCAAGCAGAAAAGCAAATATCAAACTAAGTGGGCTACAATTAGGGCAAATGAACGAGTTGAACAACACAAGCAATTAATTTTGCACGCTTAGTTTGAAAATTTAACAAGTTTTAACAGTATACTCAAGCTTAAACAAGTGAGGTGAGTTAATCATCAAACTAAATTTGAGTGAGTCGTCCTCGAGTTAACTTGGATTTTTATGCATAAGTGAGCGAGCCAAGTAATAGCTTCTTCATATTCAGAACTTGTTTTAAAGGTTAACAAGGTTTAATAAATGTTCACATACCGATCTTGAACGAGCTTTTAAGAAACAAACATGAATAGTTTGGTTGTCTTATTAGCCCTAGCTACAAATCTAGAATACATTCAAACCAGGAACATATATACAAGTCAGAAAAACAAATGAGTTTCTGAATTTATTCCTCATACCCAACAACTCAGTTATAAAGACGGCAATCCGGCATTCATTCGGGAGCTCGATACATAAACAACACCAGTTAGAATTGAGATTATCTTCGATGTCTGGGAAGAAATTCTTGATTTATGATCTCTTGGTCAGTTACTTGGATATCAAGATCTTTTACCCCACTTCTCACTTGCCAACAAACTTATAGTGATGGGGAACAAACTTGTAATTCCCCAAGTCAGATTATTTCACTCGTAATTTCAAGGCACTGCAACAAGTAGAGCACTAAGTGACAACATGCTTCAGAGAAAGAGGCAAGTAGAAACATCTTTTGGTTGTTAGACGGTTTCTAAAGTCTGATCCTTTCAATAAACTGAAATAACAGTCATACCCTTCATAAGATTTAAACCGATAACACATCTGGGTGAAGCCTCATCACATTCCTAAGAAGTTTCTACATCAAGAGAGTAGGATCAATTGTACTCCTTCCATTAAGAAAAGCTGCTTTAGTTCTCCTTATTCTTTTTGGAAGGTGTTAAAAGTGTTTTTGAGATGCTCCATAGTAATCGTAGCTAAGTAGCTACAAAGAAAAAAACCTAAAAATATAGTGGGTGAAGGCTGACTTGTGAGTTACTTATTATTTGTTGATCCTAGGACACTGCCATGTTATGCTCTAACACCCTTCATCATCACATATATGGTGAGACTTGTACATTTAGTCTTGAGTTCCACATGAATATGTTGTCAAGGAGGGTATTGGGATATTATGTCACAGTGCACCATTGATGTTTATGTGGTTGTTGTATGAACTTGCATCTTCTAACTCTTGGTTCATACTGTATTTGATTTCCTATATTTAGGTGTGGGTCACTAGATGACTCAGATTGGACTTCAAATCCCATGGAAATGCAGTTCTGGTGTTTTAATGAAAACTTACTTTGAAGGGATATGTTATCGCAAGTAATGTTGGCTAAGGGAAAAAAACATCGGAGTTCAGACATAATCTTAGGTCTGTAATAATCGCATGGCGAGAGAGTTTCTTTTGAATCAATCATTTGGAGGTCCTTGGTCGCAAGAGTATAAACAATTCGGGAAACTGGATAAGAGAATGTTGTCATTCATAGGTTTTTGGCTTTGAAGACACGGGTGCTTGTGATATGGAGTTATGATCAGTTTACTCATCACTTTAAGTAATCTTGATTTTCTCCTTTCTTAATTACTTTGCACTACAATTTCTCTGTGAAGTGTGAACTACCTTAATCCATTGGTAGTTCAAATTCCATACGCTTACCATTTAAGTGGGGTAGGAAGGGGTTCCAAAAGGGGTACTTTATTCAACCATCAAGATATGTGTAATGGCAAGCTCATTCATAGTTTCTCCAAGTTTAGTTCAGCTTATCACTTAGTTTCCTGAATTTATTGCCCCCTTCATCACATATGAGTTGTTACATACTTTTGTGTTATCTTGCATGGACTCTTCTTACTATACAAAGTGTATGTGCTGCAAGACACTTGATACTCATACACTAAGTATTGTTGGTAACTTGCTCCCGGTTGTTTAGTATTCAAGGATAGGAATATGTCTGTGTCTAAGTTTTATTTGGGTATCATAATGTATTGTAATACTACTAGATTGTGTACATCCAATAAAAGATGACGCCCTTACCAAGAATTAAAGAATTGGTAACGCTTGTCATCATCACTAAGATAAAAACGTAACAGTGTCACATGCCAGAAGCAATCATAATACACAAGACAATGTTCACAATCACCGGCGAGGCTATGACTGTAAACATCAAAGCTTCCATGTCCTAGGAATTCCAATAAATATGGCAAAAGAAATGAATAGTATAAATAGGATGGAAACGAAAATTATAATTAAATCCATCTCATTATTTCCCACATATTGTGCTAACTTGTGCACACTCAATAAAAGATGATGCCCTTACCAAGAATAAACAAACTAGTAATGCTTGTCATCATTACCAAGAGAAAAACCTAAGGGTGTCCCACGCTAGAAGCAGTCATAATGCACACCGCGATAACATTTACTATTGAGACTATGACTATAAACATCAATCCTTTTGTCCATGGAATTCCAATAAAAATGACAGTAGAAAAGAGTACTATAGATAGGATGGAAATGAAAATCATAATATTCATTGGTGTTAAGCATATGATTTACAAGATTATCATCTCCAGATTGACAACGAAATCGTAATAGGCCCTTCAATAGCGCTTTTGATGTGAACAATAGTTGTAAAGAACAATTTTGAATCGCCTTGCTCACATTGTGTTGGCAAAGGTGAAACATCAAAATCAATAATGGAAGGAAACAAGTCATCTTACTATTTGAAGATGCCAACATGCAAGTATGATGTAATATGCATGAGTAAAAAATGTGTATATATACATTTGATTTTTAATTGGTGGAGTTAACCAAGTCAAAAACAGAAAAGGGATTAATTACCAATATTTTTTTTGACCTAATTAATTGTAAAGATACCAATGATTAGAAACAGATCATGAAAATCATGTAAAACTACTTTTATTTTGAGGAAAACAAAATTCCTTCTTAATGGATTGTCAAAGATTTTGTATGGTTATCTGTCCTTTCACTTTTTCTCCGACCACTTATCAAAATTGATGATACTTTCTCTCTCATAGGATATGGTGAGTTCTCAAATCATAAACTATAACTAAAAATACTCCCTTAGACCCTTTCTAATTAAGTGTGTTGCTTTGTAAATCTAACTTATTAAAAAAAAGGAAAATGCTAAAAGAAGCCTAGTGGCTTTTGTTAGCAAGACCGTTAAAAAAAATTATTGTCATTACTTCTTTCATATCAACTTTTACCTTCTTTTTATTTATTTTTTGAAAATGAGTCAATTCCATTCATATACAAGCCTAACGGTAGTACAGATTTCATCACAAAATACAAGACTGAACAAAATCTAGGCGCGAGCATATACACTAGTAGGCTCAGCGGCACCCATGCAAATGTGAATGACAGAAGAACAACTCGGCTCCTAGGCTAAGAACTAGTCCTCGATCTGAAAGTAGAAATCCCGAAGGATAACAACTCAAACCCTAACACTAAGCACAAGATGAAATCGAAGAATCAACTAAGGTTATTTATTCCAAAAGCCAAACGCCGACCAAATTAAGAGAGAGCAACCTGAAAATGTAAGGGTGTCACCATGCAGTCATAATGCACAAGACAATGTTCACAATCACCGGCGAGGCTACTGCCACAAGCGACTTTTTGTTGTTGTTGTGGAACGTTTCCCCGTGAGGCGTTTGCGACTCCACCAAGTCCAAACCACCTTAATCCCACCTTCCGAGTGTTTATCATTCCCCCGTTTCACCTTTCCAGTGCCCAATGCTTCGTTAAGCAAGAACAACTCTCGTTAAGGAAGTCCCATCTCACGAAAGCCAAGCAAAGACTTGACGTCTCCCAAGTCTCTCTATTCATGGCAACAGTAGCATCCTTGCACCACACTTGCTCATAAGTAAAACACTCGTCTATCTGAGGTCCTCGTTATCAAGGCTTCAAAGCGACACAACCTATGCATAGCAAAGTTACCCAACTTAGTCAACAAGCAACCATCATCTATCGGGTCATCCTTGTAGTGCATCTCGTTAGGTCACGAGACGTCATCATTGTCTTGTTAAGCATCGAGGGTCACTTATGTGCCCATGACGTAGCTGTTTACATATAAAATCAACCAATCCAATGATTAATTGACACGTAATCAAGAGTGCCAAACGTTGGCAATTACTCGTCGATACAGACACACTGGATTAAAAGAGCATTATTTGAGTAAATACGATGTCGTATCGTGTTCAAATATAAAAACGGTTTAGCAGTTACGAACCATCATTATTGGAAAGAATGAACCTCAAAGCTATGGGATTAACTGTTTAAATATATAAGTGCCACGTGTGAACTTGGGAAACAAGGCAAATTGGCAGTTATAACACGTGGAATACTTATAGAAAGGCAGTTATTCATCTTAACGCTTAATCATTTAAGTTCGTTTGAACAACTGTACAGATTCAAAATCAAAGCTTTTAGAGGAAGATTTCAGAAGAATTCAAATTCAGACGTGGAGGAAGGAGCAAATCGCCAACTCGGTGAGTGGAAGTTAGAGTTGAAGCAAGTCGATGTTCAAATTCATTGAGCGGGAAGTTCAATCACAAGCAAAGATCTATAAATAGAAGAATTCAAAGAGTAAAAAGCCCCTGACAAATCTTCAACAAAAAAGTATCAAAAATTGATGCTTGGTTTGTTCATTGGCAAAGTAGTTTGGGATTTCGAACTTCGGTTCAAGTAGATTAGAAGTAGATTAGATTTAGACTAGATTTAACTTCGATTGTTCTTATAACAATCACCCCTATCCCGATTGTTCTTGCAACAATCACCTGTTCGAAGTTTTGTATTTGAAGTTGGAGACAATTTCGAAGTAAGTTTATCTTTGATTTATTAATCGAAGTGTCTTGTTTCTTTGTTGTTCTTCGATTTCCTAAGTTTGTTGGTTTACATTTCTTCACTTGTTGAAAAAATCCTCTTAATTGAGGTAATTGAACCAATAAAATACAATCGCCTGATTAGATTTGGTTTTTCCAAAGTTAATCTGAGGGAGGAGATTCAAACTTTCTCTGGCACGCTCGCACACAATTATTTTTCAATTGCAAAGAAGTAAAAGAACCAAACAGTAGCCCTATTATGACACAATAACATTGCACTAGCGTGTCGCACAAGTAAGGCAATCCATCAATCTGTAGCCAACAAGGAGCATTACACCTTTTAACTAGCCAAGCATGCATTATGCGTTACCAATGCCTTCATGTAGCATGTCTTAAGCCACTGATCCCCACAAGCATGCAAGCATGGTTGAAACCGTACTGATGCCTATGAGTTAACACACGAGGTCATAAGGTGGTACCTCGATAGCTCGTTCGTTCTTGGACGGTAACCCAAAGGGTAAGCACGTGGGACATAGCATGCACGTCTTAAAACCTCTACCCCTAAAAGACCGCGTAGTATTGGCACTTCTGCCGTTGATGGCAATGTCTATGGGGCTCCAAAACCCACATGGAGACTCTTAGGCACTCTTTTGAATGTTTAAAGTCCACCCCTAGGTTGCCCACTTTTGTGCCCAAAGCTGACACCCAAGAGGTTGGTAGGTTGCACACCACTCCCCCCTTATATATGCAAAATGGGATTTTCCCTAAGTGACAGGAAGAAACATCTTTTCATCCCAGGAGTGTACGTGGCCTTTTAAAATTCAATCAAACACCGAATCGCGTAACGTTAGTTGCTTTGGACTCTTAAGGACCTCTATTACGTTAGAAAAATATCAAAAAAATGCTCGTACCCTCCCATAGCCAAGTTCTCAATAATTACGACAATGCCATTGCATTGAATTTACGAAAATGCCACTAGCCCATGCTAGCGAACCAACAACCCCATAGCTTGCGAAACATTTTCCCCCTTGTGCCACCCACATTAAAGTAAGTCACGAGCAAGACCGTAGTCAAACTCGTAGCTCATGACAGTATGAATGTAAACATCAAGGCTTCCATATCCTTGGAATTCCAAAAAAAAATGGCAGAAGAAACGAGTAGTATAGATAGGATGGAAACGAAAATTATATTTAAATCCATCTCATTATTTCCCACATACTGTGATTGCTTGTGCACGTTCAATAAAAAAAATACCCTTACCAAGAATAAACCAACCGGTAGTGCTTGTCATCGTTACCAAGGGAAAAACCTAATGGTGTCACACACCAGAAGCACTCATAATGCAAACCACGATCACAATAACTGTCAAGATCGTGACTATAAACATCAATCCTTCTATCCATGGAATTCCAATAAAAATGACAGAAGAAAAGAGTACTATAGATAGGATGGGAATGAAAATAATAAGATTCTCCAATGTTGAGCGTATGATTTCCAAGATCATCATCTCCAGATTGACAACGAAACCATAGTAGGCCTTCAACAATGCTTTTGATGTGAACAGTAGTTGTAAAGAATAATTTTGTATCGGCTTGTTCACATTGTATTGACATGCAAATGAGGTGAAACATCAAAATCAGTAATGGAAGGAAATGAGTCATCTTACTATTTGAAGATGTCAACATGTAAGTATGATATAATATGCATGTGTAAAACATGTGTATATATACATTTGATTTTTGAATTGATGAAGTGAACCAAGTCAAAAACATAAAATGGCATTAATTACGAATACTTTTTTTTGACCTAATTAATTGTAAAGATAGCAGTGATTAGAAACATATCATGGAAATCATGTATAGCTGGGGGTGTACAAGAAAATCGAAAAAATCATGTAACCGAACTGATCTATTTGGATTGGTTCTATGGTTTAATGGATTGGTTCTATAGTTTAATGGATTGGTTCTGGTTCTAAAAAATGAGAACCGGATATATATGTAAAATATAATATAATAAAATATATACACTCTTATATACTCACACACACTTGATAATTTTGCTAGCTTTAAGTTTTAACGTTGCATCGCCATATATATCTATAATGATATACGAGAATATTCTAATAGTTGTTTTAGTTATTGTTGGAGTTCTTAATTTATTTGTGGATTGGTTTAATGGTAGTAGTTTTACGAAGAAATTGCAACAATTTTGTGGACAATTTTTTTTGGCAATTTTTTTAATACTAACATGGTTTAGAACTGAAAACCGAACCAAAGTAGACCAGTCTAATGGTTTGGTGTGGTTTGGTTCCATATGTGTAACGGTCTGGTTATGGTTCTCAATTTTTTGGAACCGTAACCGTTAGATATGGTTCAGCCCCTAGATTTCTATAAAACCGGTCTAAACCAGACCATGTACGCCCCTATGTAAAACTACTTTTATTTCGAGGAAAACAAAATTCCTTCTTAATGGATTGTCAAAGATTTTGTATGGTCATCTGTCCTTCCTCTTTTTCTCCAACCACTCATCGAATATGGTGAGTTCTCAAATCATTACCTACCAAACCAAACCAAACCAAACCAAGCCTTACGTCCCAATCAATTGGGGTTGGCTACATGAATCCTTTTTTTCCATTGAGCTTTGTCAAATGCTGTTTCATCACTTAAACCTAGTATACTCAGATCTTTGCATACTATGGCATCTAATGTCAATTTTGGTCTTCCCCTCCCTTGTGCCTTTCTACCCAAAGCTATCATATCCACTCTCTTAACTACTGCATCCGCTGGCCTACGATAGACATGCCCAAACCACCTTAGCCTATTTTCTTTTAACTTCTCTTCTATAGGTGCTATACCTACCACCTCGCTAATTGTTTCATTTCTAATCCTATCTCGTCTAGTCTTACCACACATCCACCTCAACATTCTCATTTCCGCTACACTTATCTTATTCACTTGCTGCTTCTTAATAGCCCAACATTCTGTCTTATAAAGCATCACTGGTCTAATGGCAGTTCTATAAAATTTTCCTCTCAAATCATTAACTATAACTAAAAATACTCCCTCTGACCCTTTTTAATTAAGCGTGTTGCTTCGTAAATCAACCTTATTAAAAAATATCATCATTACTTTTTTCACATCAACTTTTACCTTCTTTTTTTTTTTGTTGAAAATAAGTCAATTCCATTCATGTAAAAGCCCAAAGACAGTACAAATTTCATCACAAAATACATGACTAAACCAAAAACTAAAAAAATCTAACCATGAGGACATACACTAGTAGACTTAGTGGCACCCCTGCCAGTGCCAAACCAACAACTCAGTTGCGAGGCTAAGAACCAAATCTAGATCCAAAAGAAGAAATCCCGAAGAATAATAGCTCGAACCCTAACACTAAGCACAAGATGAAATCGAAAAATCAGCAATGTTTATGCAGTCCAAAGTCCAAAAGCTAAACACCGGCCAAAGTGAGAGCAACTAGAAAATCGACAGCCTTAATAGGGTGCTTACTCCAAAGCGAGTTGCTTCTGACACGCCGGACTCTATGCGAAGGTAGCCATGTCGATAAATCGACCTCCAACGCAACCACGACGAGAAATGGAAAACACAACCATAGCCAAATCAAAACTAAAACAGCAAACTGCTTAATACAAAAAAAGGTATTGAAAAATGAATAGTCGCAAGTTCACGGTACGAAAGTTTTGTAGTTTTTTGAGACTTAGCATATTCGGTTTTGTTGTTTTAACTGGCCTATCTTCAGCAATTGGAAAAAATCTTTTGAAGTTATCTGATTGTTTCGTCGGTAACTTGATCCCGGTTGTTCAGTGTCGTCGGTAACTTGCTCCTGGTTGGTAATCAAGGATAGGAATATGTCTTGTATTTTTCGGTGTCTTAGATTATGTTCTTCAAACTATACTCTTATCGATACGAGTATAAAAACATATATAAACCATTAATTGTCGAAATGGATGGCTCAGATACTTACTACACGCTTGCAGTGAGTGATAAGCACACAAATATGTAAATATTAGTGGGCTTAAGTCCTCAAGTTTATTTTAATATTATGTTTATTATTAATTTTTATAAGATATTGCATGTAAGGTTTGATTTAAGTGATTCAGGAGAAAACGGGATAAAAATGGTGCATTCGATGCTGTGCGGAGGTGTGACATGCCACTCTGGATAATTTTCCAAGGCAATAACTCCACCAAGGAAAAAAATGCAAATGAGGAAAAGAAAGTCAGGAAGTTGGTGGACGGTAGTGGAAGTAATAAATTGAAACAAATATCGCGGAGTCTGGATGATATCGTTTTGCCCCACGAAACACGTGTCAAGCACAAAAATTACAAGATTTATACCGTTTTATTCCCAGAATTAAAATAAGAAATTTGATTTTTCCGGCGCTCGAATCAGACACCGTTTTGAACATCAGTCGAGAGCGTTGCGAACCCAGTCAATGCAAGTATCACAATCAGTAGCTCTTTCCCGTAGCTTTTGTTAGTTTCTTTTCTTTGACTTTTTCTTACTTTTCTACTTCTGTCTCTTTCTTTTGCTTATATAAGGCATGTAGTACTCTGTAACCTGGGGACAGTAGATTGAGAACACATTTTCGGGTAGCAAAATTAGCAGTCTTTTTCTTTCTTTTTCTTATTGTTTTGTCTTTCTCCTTTCTGTCTCACTTTCCAGCCAAGAAGCCGAGAGCTTCTTTCTTCAGCTCTTCCATTCCCCAGTGTATTTTCAATTTAAGCTTGTAATTAAGCTAAAATAATTGTTGATTGCAGCTCTTTAATTTTAGTTTCAATTTCAATCTTATATTTCCAGTCTAATTTAATTCTTAGTGTAATTTTGCTTAATCAAAAGATTGAGGTTTGGTTGTGAGTATGCGCAAACTACTCGGCTGTTTCTCACACCAAACCCGAATCTAAGATTAGTCTTACTTGTGGATTCCTTTGAGGTTGAAAGGAGGATACCTTTGGTCTACCCTCCTGTACACATCTCATCGGTACACTCTTAAGACCAATCTTTTTAATCACTTTAATAAGCCGTAATGTTTAGTGTAATTTTATCTTTTCCTTGGCGAGTTCTTCGTCAATGGAGGAGTAGTCGTAGACTCGGTCTAGGGTGATCACCACCCAAATGGCCTAAATGGATTCGTGATTCTCACACATGTGCTAACAAAGTTTGTTTGTGACTAATCCAGGCTCGTAGCAATTGATTTAAAACTCAAGGTTGTTAAGTTTTTTATTTTGCGTCGACAATGAAATTGGCACGCATAATTCTTAAATCGATGTCATTTTGAGGGTTTAACAAATTTTCGATCGAGCCTTGATTAAATCAAACACCGAAAGAAATAGAATTTTATTAAATTATCTTCCGAGAGAGGGCACAAATACCGTGTGGCTCAATTGTGTTAAATTGTGAGAATCATGGATCTATTTAGGTTATAGGTGATGTGAAACTTGGCCCGAGCCTTTTAATTTAATTTTAATCAAAGCCATAGTTTCAATTTTAATTTGGTAATTTTCCAATTTTAAATTCACAAAACAAACAAGAAACAAAATGGTTGGCTACCTACAGCTACAAAACACTATTTAAGATCGATAGGTCACTTCACTCAAAATAACTATTCTCTGTGGATTCGACCCGGTCTTACCGTTTATTATGCTACCGCTAACCTAGCCCTACACTTGGGGCGATCATCTACAATACAATCCAAGGTCGCAAGCAGTGAGCAGCTTATTACGGGCCCCCAGGTCGGTGGAAACTCAGACCTAGTTAGACAAGGCCCATTGTGAACATCACGCGGATCGATGTCCACGAAAATCAATGTTATGATTTCAGAAAATGATTTGATTGGTTGAATGGAGTCGCCACCCAGGTTTGAGGACCATACCCGAGAAACCATTTGAAAAATGACTCTTTTGCCCTTGATATGGAAAATATTCTACTGGCCTTGCAAAATGAGATTTCTCGAGTCTGGGAGCTAGGTTACGCGAGAGGAAGGAATTTAAAGCACCCCTCACGCCCGGTGAAACCACCGGTCTCTACTAAATGCTTAAGTGATTTTGAAAATGTTGTTTGAATGGACTTTGTACACAATATTCATGTGAAAGCATGCAATGCTCCTAGCTTGTCCACACATATTCTAAATGATGTTTAATGACATTGTGGGTGGAATGGACCTCAAGATCAATTTCATATGATGATAAAAATCTTGAAAAGCATGGTTTTTGCCTTTGAAACACTCAAATACCCCTTATAATGAAGATTAAAACATGAGATATGATTATCCTAACATTAATGCATGTAGATAAACTATCATGAACTAATTAGACTGCAAGAAAAACAGAAAATATGGTAAGAGGGAAGGGGATCCAGGCGCCTGCATAGAGTGAATCTAGGCGCCTAGACTCAATGCATGCGCCTGGAAAGTGATGATCCAGGCGCCTGGATTAAGAATTGATGCACAAAATAGATTTCTTTCTTGATTGTTTTCAAACCTCTCCCAAGCCCTCTACTGGTATAGAAGACCAGTGAGAACTTGGTTGAGTTTCCCTTAGGGCCTTTTTGAACACTTTGGTAGATGAACTACCTTTTTGAACTTGATTGATGAACTTTGCATGGGTTTTTGAGTAGATTTTGTAGGTTTATGGCTACTGGATTTGGATTTACAAAGCCATTGAGAGCTAATTATAGTGCTTTGGTGGAGTTTGATTCATGGAAGTGAATGGATGTTGGGTTAATGTGGTAAAAGAGTGGGTTTTAAAGTTGAAAGTGAAAGGAATTGAGAGGAGATGGTTGAAGTTGGGAGGGATCAGTTTGTGGATGAAAATTCTAGTGTGATTTTGGTAGAATAACAGTATAGGAAGGAGGGAGAATTGGTCTCTTCTACAATGGAGGAGGGATGTGGCTTTATATAGGTAAGAAAGGGTTCAAAAGGGCCATTAGAACCCTTAGGGGTCAAGGTTAGGGGCAATAGGGTACCCTATACTCCCTCCACTATATTACTGCAGAAAATCCCCGGAGAATCCTCCAAGACGCTCCTCCCCACTCACTTGACCTTAGGGATCAAGTATCTGGAGTGAATCTGGGCGCTTGGAATTGGGGAGTCCAGGTGCCTGGATTGAGTCCCGGCGCCTGGAATAGGGGAATCCAGGCGCCTGGATTAGGAGACAGCACAACATATAAAACTTCGCGGGGCCATATTATATATCAAAAAAGAGGGTTTTGAATGTATTAGAAGGCGGTGCAAGGTTGGGTTTATTTTGGAGAGGTTTAGGAGGGGTTTTCAAGTTCACAATCAAGCCTCGCGTGCTCTTATCAGACATTTTCATCATCAGAGATAGCCAAGGATTTTCGTGGGTTCAAATTGGGGTGTCTACACCCATATTTGAGTCCCCATAGGCTTTATGCTCTTAAAGCCACCGATACATGGTGGGACATTAGTTTCATCTCTACATAACTACAGTGGGATCCCTACAAATACTAGTGAGATATGACGGGACAATATACCGGAGGTTATGTTTGGATGACCGGAATCTTGAGAACAAATTTGAATATGATTACGGGAAATCTAATTCCGATGAATTTTCTTGGGTAGGAATAGAAAAATAATTACTTGAAATCTAATTCCCATAAATGTGATACCAGAAGTAATTTCATTTCTATGTTTGGATTAAATTTAGTAATCTTTACATGGGAAACAATTATTTTAATTTATTAAAGTCAAATTTTCATTTTCTTAATGAATGAATGAGCCAGGAATCTAAGATTTCTATGGAGTAATAGGTGGATCAAATTCCTACTCAATTTGAGAATGTCATTTCTAGTTGAATACGTTATCAGGGATAGGTAACAGCAGTCAGAGATAAGAGCTCTAAGGTGGTGTGTATCCTTTGAGCTGTGACTAAGAAGATGGGGATCACAGAACAGGCCCGAGCAATCCATCCATATTGAGTTTGAAATATGCTTCTGGAGGCATTTCCCAACCAGTGATATTTGCCTGATTTTCAATCATTCTATGCATGCTGGAATTGGCTGTCCATTACCACTTGAAAGCTTTAGCAAAGATGTTATGAGAACTGCTATCAAAAGTGGTAGCCTGTTGTATCTTCAGACAACGAAATTCGATGCAAAATTTATGTACGCAAAATTGCATGCAGATTTTTCTATTGCATCAGATTTTATCAAGGCACATACAACTACAAGGCACCAAGGAACCAAAACGAGAGGAGAAAAAAGAAAAACAGCTATTCATATGGTTTTCCCCCAACAAACACCACCCCAACCTAACAGGATGAAAGGCCAAGAATATGCTACAACTGCAGAGATAAGATTGGAATCCAACATCACAAACGTATATTTTACACGAGGAAGAGACGAGTTGTAATAGTCCACAAAAAAAATACCATTTCCATCATTCCTTCTTACTCCCAAATCAATTACAAGCACACGAAGCTTCTCAAAGACATTTTTTCCTTCCCCTCTTGGGGCATGCATCACTTACCTTTGGACAGCATATAACCCGAAGAACAAAAAAAGTCCATTATCCAAATTTGTCGTACCCCTCTTTGAAAAAATCCATGGCATGTCTGTTGCTGTAATAGATATCCTTGACGGAAACAGCAAAATTCCACCATTCTAAACAGTTGTCCGCTCAAACCCAGGAATAATCAATCGCAGCATCATTCAAACCCAGAACTCATAGCAATGCCTCAACAGATCCACTGATATTACACTCAATAGTAGATGGCTGCCACAAACAGGAGAGAAGCACTCTTTAAACACCCCCCCTCTTTTAGTTAGTTTTATAAATAAGCACACAGCCACAAACATTCCAAAAAGCACATTATTTTCTTGCTATATAACTCATTAATAAGCAGCAACGATTTAATCAATCTCCCCTTCCTCTACATCCGCCATGATATTTGGCATACTAGGTGGCTCACCTTCTTCCTCCTCTTCATCCACTTTCATGTATAACCCAAGTTGTTCCAACGGATTACTGCCTCCAAACTTGAAACTTCCTAAACCATCTTGAGAGTGATCCGGGCTTGTCTCGTCCACAGAGCTTGGCAATTGTTCAGGAGGGACAGCACTTAACAACTCCAAGTCTTCAAGAAACCTAGAGTTCTCATTAATTTCAATTGTCTTTTCCATCTGCACAATACCACAGACATTTCCAGTGAGATACATGGCGGATTAGGCCACAAGTGGTTCTTTTCTATTTCTATAAACCCAGACCCTGTGAGCTTGACTTCAAGTAATACAGGTATACGTAATCCAATAGCATAGTAATCATACTCCTACCAGATAAGTAGTGCTGTGATCAATAACAGCACATACCCCAAGGCAATATACATGCTTTGTGGGATGTGCAACTGTTTTTAATTGTAGCCAAAAAAAGTTCCAACTAAATCTGGAATATGTGGTCTCCTTGATTTGTAAATTATACTCCAATCCAATGCCTTAGTCCCGGCAAACAAATAGACTCCAAGGTACTTTTTTGTGTGGTTTATTTTCTACTTATTTCGAGCCACAAAAGTTCCAACCAAACATGGAATATGTGGATCCCCTTAAATGTAGAAGTCCGATACAACAATGTAATCCAGACAAACAACTGGGCCCTAAGGTATTTTCTTTTACCTTCTGCAGTGCCTGCCGAGCTGCTTCTCTCTCAAGCTCTCTCTTCCGTTTGGCTTCTGCTTCCGCCTTGGCCTCTGCTCGCCTCCGAGCATCTTCTGCAGCCTTAGCTTCAGCTTGCAGTCTCGCCTTCTCTGATTACACAGAAAACACACAAAGAAAAAAATGATGCCCATATTCCTTCTAACTCTTCAAGAACATATCAAAGTGAAAAAAAGGAATGACAAGGTTTCACTACTCTGAAGGTCAATACCTTTCCTTTTCTGCATTTCAAGTTCTTCCCTCTCACGACGTAGTTTCTCCGGATCCCCTTTTTCACCCTAACCTCAGGCAGAGCAAATGTCAACCGATCATAACCAAAGCAGAAAAAGCTGACCAAAACGGACGGGGGACACATTTAGATTAAAGGTAACTAACCTCGTTAAGTGTCTTTTCTCGAGCTTTTAATATGGTATCAGCAAACCGGTTTCTCAAAAGAGCAGCCCTGTAGAGCTTATCAGGTGAAAGTTGCCTTTCATTTAGAGCACTCTCCCCTAGAAATTACAAGAATGGATGAGACACCACCCCTAATATGCACAGGATACCAATTTTATTCACACGTCATGCTTACCATCATGATGGCAATCCGACTCGACAGAGTTTGGCTTCTGAATAATTTGTTCTAGTTGATCCAGCTCACTAAGAGATTCTGCAAAGAGGACATGGGCAAGAGATTCCAGACGTAAGACAACTGTCTCTCAGATTTCTCAAAAGATAAAAAAACGATTTGATAGCAATACGTGTTCCCAAAACATGCAGTAAAACATAACTAGACCTAGAAGATATAGTTTTCTTTTATGCCCATGCTGCATACAGTTCACCCTCCAATAATATAGTAAAATAACATGATCATATCTGATGGGCAAGAGATTCCAGAAGTAAGACAACTGTTTCTCAGATTTCTCAAAAGATAAAAAAACGATTTGATAGCAATACGTGTTCCCAAAACATGCAGTAAAACATAACTAGACCTAGAAGATATAGTGTGCTTTTATGCCCATGCTGCATACAGTTCACCCTCCAATAATATAGTAAAATAACATGATCATATCTGATGGGCAAGAGATTCCAGAAGTAAGACAACTGTTTCTCAGATTTCTCAAAAGATAAAAAAATGATTTGATAGCAATACGTGTTCCCAAAACATGCAGTAAAACATAACTAGACCTAGAAGATATAGTGTGCTTTTATGCCCATGCTGCATACGGTTCACCCTCCAATAATATAGTAAAATAACATGATCATATCTGATAATAGTTTTCTCTATGGACCAACTTGGTTCTGTAAAATAAAACAATACTGAATATGTAAGTTACAACAACATTTAAAAACCGTTTGACTGGTCAACCAAATTGAATATAGTTTATAATACATTGAAAATAAGTATACATGGTCTACAAAATAGTGAAGTTTTTTGGTCCGTAAGAACCAAGGACAATTATCTAAAAAACACTATTAAATCTTTGGAAATGATTTAACTTCAGCAGTCAATGTAACTGAATGGTGCAAAACTACAAATGTAACTGAATACAATGAACTGTCAAAGCACCATAATGAAAAGAGAGAATAAATAATATTCAGAATTTCCATCAAGCAAGTCAATACACCTGTCTTTTCATCTAAATGTTCTCCAGGACCTGAGTTTTCCTGTAAAAAAGCAAGCATGGAGAGAGTGAAACTAAGGTTATAGGGGAACATACAAGAGAAACTTCGACAGAATCCAATGACCAGTAGGTAAAGTACAATCATTCATCGAACATCATCGCACACAGTGTATGTACACAGTCAAAAAACCAAACGTCAACCACCCTCACCTTTGGTCGTTTGGCCAAGGTAGAAGCTTTGTTACCATCTAATTCACTCTCAGAATCTGCAGATTCAAGCCATACAGGAATGAGAACAAAAATAAACATACTAAAAAACTAACTTAAAATTTTGACAGCAGTAAATAAGTAGATAAAAACCAAAAGAAAATCAATACAGACACGGCAGCAATAATTCAAGTAAACTTACATAGTTGGCTTCTTAAGCAGGTGAAGGAGACTTAGAAATCTAAAATGCTAACCTACCATTTCATAGAAAAATAGAAACACAGGAATACCAACCGGAACTGCCACTGGACCTTCCTGGACTGATACAAGCATTGGGTCTACAACCTACATCTTTTTCTATCTCTACTGGAGGATAACTTGAGACAGGAGGCTCATTCCCACCAATATCAACATCATCATCGGCAGGGTCATTCCCTATTAATGTACAATATAAGGCAAAAGATATCAGCTAGAAATGGCACCTCCAGAAAGGGTAGGTATCTCTTAGAGTTGGATTATGTTCCAACAGTTGGAGAGCAACCAAATGGAATCACTATTACCTTTGCACAACTGCAAGGACGAATTGCTAGGCCCTGAGTCATTTAGAACCTGCAGCAAAGATAGAAAACAAATTACTTATGATATGTAAACTTCAAACAAAAATTACAAATTTTCATTTACACGAGGAAACGAAGCATCAAACACAAAATACCTCTATTTCGCAAGGTTCAGCTATTGTCTTGTTCTTTTGTTTCTCTCGTAAATGGTCATCTAGAAGCTTTTGTAACGTGAACAAGGCGTCGCTACTGAGTTTGTCAATATCAATTTCAATCTCATCCTCTTCAGTATCCATTCCGTTTGAAAACTGTTCTTTCAGAAACACAACGATTTTGTCTGGCAAATCTCCTAGTGATGCCTCCAAATCTCTACTTAACTTATGTTTCTCCTCCACTGTCATTGTTCGCTTTACAGGGGGTGGAATAACATCTTGGGGTACTGAGACAATTTTTCTCTTTTTTGATGGAGGCAGGGGCTTAACTACCTCCTTTTCTTCATGTAAGCTGGATTTCTCTAGAGATGGTTGGGAAGCCTTGGGAAGTTTCTTCTCAATAACTTTCCATCTTATCTCGAAAAATTTACAAAGAGTATCAGCCATGAAGTGGACATCATTTCCAGGTTGATTGTAGGTCATGGCATTGGAGAAAGTAAGTCTGACATCAGCCGCAAAGTCCAGTGGACTAGAGTATTGACTTGAAGCAATCTTGCTTTTTATTGTCCCCAAATCCATTGGATTCTTTATAACAGTGAAATAATCAGGAATATTAAACTTTACCACATCAACAGGAGTATTAAAGACCCAGCTATGCTGATGTTCCATTAACTTTTTTAATAATCCTTCGCACTGTTTCATCAAAGCTGCATTTAAAGCGCTTGGTGTTGCCGACGCCTGACGTGCAGATTCAAACTTTCCTGAAGTACTACGGTTCAAACCTTGCCTCTTGGGGTCTGAGGAATGTACTTTTTTCCCAGATCCAGAAGTCAACCCAGATGATTTCTTGATATTCTCCAGTAAAGGCCCATTTTGTTGTGCATTGCTACAACTGAGAATATCACTTGATGATGAGACTGAAATGACATTCGTTCTTTGCGTCTCAACTCTCTTCTGGAGATTCCGAATCCTTTCAAGTTCAGCTCTCAATCTTAGTACTAGGTCCTTTCTTTGAGAAGATGACATTTTTGACAATGGGAGGGCTTGTATAGGGACAGCAAAACCATCGTGTATGGGGTAATTTAGACTAATGCACTTCCTCATTGGAGCGTTCGAGTCCTCAGAAATGACCATCTCCGTATCAACTTGTCCTGAGCTACCAGACCCTTCCGATACAAATGTAGGACCAAAACCAGACGAGCCCCATCCAGGTAATCTATCTTTCTTTGCCATCATCCACGGTTAAATTAATTCACCAACAACTCCTGCTATACCCTTCAGTAGAATACCTAGTTCTGCGTATTTAATATTGCGGAGATAAGTTTCCAGATCCATGTGCTTCGATACATCACAATGATACACATAGGTACACTAGTCCTTGCATTTTGGATTCAACTAAGTGAAGGATTTGCTTCATAATTTATGTGTTCATTATTTTCGGTATCGATTCCATAACCTTGGTACAATTAAATGAATCTTTATTCTTATTCATGTATTCATTTGAAACTAAATCCATTAATAAATTTCCAGATAAATTGATTAACATTTGTTTTGCGATTAAGTTCATAAAGACTTCAAAATTCAGAAGACCAATGAGTAGGTTTCAAGTACACAATCCATGTCCACTGAATTCCGTCAAACTCAAATTCATACCTCAACAGACACAATTCAATTTGATCTAAAGTAATCGAATTTTTTGGTTCTTCTAACTTGTATATTTTCACGAAATCACAATTCACTTGAAGTGAAATTCAACGAACCAGGAACTATGTTTCAGGTACATCCTTTGAAATCCCCTGATTTTTTTCAAAATCCACGTCATACCCAAAACACTAATACCAACAAAGACGATGCAAACAAAACCCTAACCTTAGAATCTGGGCTCAAAAGTCGTCCTTGAGTAGAAAAATCATTCAGCAAAACTGATTCCAGAGGGAGAATAAGTACCATGAACCGGCAGTAATTCTCAAATGAATCGGTGAAAAACACAATACCCAGCAGAGTCCAGCAGTAGAACTGTGCACCAAGTACGAAACCCTAGGCCGATGATAACTCGAATCAAAACTGAAGCTCGAAGCTATATAACTTAGAGATAGAGTAAATCTGCAATTGAAACAGTAGAAGAAAAGGAGTGATACAGTTGAAGAAGAGTACAGTGGATCTTGTGACGGATCGAGGGAGGTGGATAGGGGAGCGCGAGAGAGAGAGAGGATCTCTTATTCTGGCTTGGAAGTCTAGAGAGAGAAACTAACTTCGAAGAGAGAGAGAGGAGAAGTGGAATGGGCGTCATTATAAAGCCCGATTGGGTGTTCCTCTGACCGCCTCCGGAGAAATCTGGGCCGTTGGATGGATGGATCCGGGGGATCTGACGGTGGTAAGTAAAACCGCGTGTGGGTACCGGTGTGACCGACAAATTTAATACTCCGTAGTACAAGCTGTCACCTTTTCATCAACATATACTAATGTTACGGATTAACGTAAACCTGGTAATTAACACGGCTAAGAAAGAGATAAGGGCGAATTTCAGTGTCGGCCCCGCTAGTTTGGCGGAATTTCACTTTGATCTCTATGTTCGATTACGATTTCCTCACTTAGGGTGAGTTCTGCAATAGATTTTTCAAGATTTTGATAAAATCAACCGCTTGATTTTATCTATTCGTGAAGACATTTGATAAAATCTGTAAATTTTTGAGATTTTTTAATGCAAAAATCCACAGATTTTATTATATATTTTCACGAATGGATAAAATCTGGGGTTGATTTTATCAAATGTTGATAAAATCTATTGGAGAACTCAGCCTTATTTATTTATTGGATTTTATGAATGCACCTTATGAATCTGTTTTTCATTAACATATATGAAATGAAGGGCATTCATAAAAACAATGAGAGTGTAAAAATCATCTCCCTACCAATTGACACCTCATAATTTCGTCTTTATTAGTGTAATATTATTATTAGAAAATTCATGTGGCATCTATATTAAGGGACGTGTTTGTAGCTTCACTAGATGAAAAATGCTAATCCATGTAGGTATAAATATGACATGCACAAGGGAGTTTATTTTACGTCCAAGGCTATTTTAAGGTCACTAATAATATTTGTTTGCCTCTAATTTTGCCAACGGGATTATGGGAGACACAAAATGATATCGTTTGCAATGGGATGTAATGTTGTTGCAATAAAATAGATTTTTGCCGATGGTGAAAACTAATGATGCAAATGGATTGACAAAAATGGTCTTTTTCCTTGTAGTTTGGTTATAAGCTTATAATCAGTATTTAATTTTTTTTTTTAAAGGTGGAAAGTTATAGGTTATCGATCAATATGACATCGAATGGAGATGTGACAGGAATAGCATGAATGAGATGCAATCACAATGGATGTGCTAAAGGGTTCTGATTTGTTAACGCATATAAGTTGGCGTGATTGAAAGTGACTGGTAATTGCACGAAAAATGGTTTGATGGCCTCAACGGGAAATTCTTGTGTGGGCAATGGAGGTCCACAAATTGCTTGTAAGCGACGATGTTGATTTATATAGTAGACAGTGCTATAATATGCAATGGTAAAGTTTGTTGTATAGACATGTGTGAGGGGAAAATAGTGAAATAGTTAAAAGAGTAATTTTACGGCATATCAGGGAGATTAGTATTTAGGATAATTTCAAAACCACACAAAAGCAAACTAAAAGTTTTGCTTTTAGCACCTCCGGTTCTTATTTGCTAAAAGTAGCAGAGTGATTTTAAGCAAAAAGATTCGTATGTGAGAAAAACTTAGCTTTTAGCCACTTATCTTATATCTAATGGGAACCAAAAGTGATTTTAACAACTTTGCTAAAACTCAACTTTTATGGAATTTCCCATTTTAGCAAATGGAAAGGTGAAAACATAGCCTGAATATAACTTAAAAGCTTTTAGTATAAGAGGTAAGCGTAATAATGCAACAAGAATGTAAAAGATCGAATAAAGGAAAATTGAAGGGTCACCGTGCGGGTCAAATATTTAAGTATTCCAAGTATTCCATATGGGTAAAATCCTAGGTTATTGGGCTACACGTGGGTGGGGGTGGGGGGTTGTTCTAAAATTGTACTCCATCCGTTCCTAAATAAGTAATCTCTTATGAAAAAATGTGCAATTTTCAAAAGAATAAATAAATTACTTTTGTTAAAAAAAATTCAAATTTTAAGATGTAAACATAATTGGCAATGACATCAGGGATGAGAACATAAATAGAATAGCTAAGCATGATGACTAATTAAATTTCTCACTTAAAAATATGCATACGAGTTTGTTTTTTATTTAGAAAATTGAACATCTTATTTACTTAAGGGATTATTACTTTTTCGAATCAAAGTAAAAAAAAAAAAACTAATCGAGGTCTTATTTGATGAGAAGAAACTAAAAAATCACGCGCAAGGGATTATTACTACTACTTCCGTACTAAATTACTTGGGCTTTGCGTGTATGCGGGTCATTTTTCAATTGTTTATATCTTTTAACATGAATCTCAAAATATATATACAACATGAATTTTATTTAATATATCTTAGCTGACTCTACTATACAAAACTTTCAAAATTGTAAAAAACATTATCAATATGGGTTCTCAAAATATATATAATATGAATCTTGTTTAATGTATCTCAGATAACTCTATTATACAAAATTTTCAAAATCTTTTTTGGATAACTAAAATTTTCAAAATCATGAAAAACATTATCAATTAAAAGATATAAGCAATAAAAAAATAACATGCAATTTTTGTAATGGACAAACAGTGGGACAGAGAGTATTTTGGGAAGAAGGGAGCAACACAAGTGGATGGAGGGACGAAATAAGCCTTGATATGGGTACACCATTTAGTGCACATCAAGTGCATACAGGGTGTGCACAACCTATTTCAAGATTCCACACAAATAATCGAAGATACACAACTTATTCAAAATATGTTTTTATGAATCCCTGTAGAAAATTAGCTCATTCGGATATCAATAAAAGGGATTCAGGGTGAGTGTTGTGCGGTAAAACGACGTTGTTTTCGGCACACCTTTGAAGCTTCCAAAGACCTTGTTTTGAAGAAGGAGAAAACCACTAGAAAGTGCATAAACCCAAAGTACCTAAACCCAAAGTGCCTAAATCCAAGTGTCTAAAACTACTATATCCTAACCCAAAGTGTCTAAATCTCCTAAAATTGAACCTCAAAATTAACTCTCTAAACAGAGCCTATTGAAGTGTACTAAGAAAATGAACAAAACTACATCGTTTTGCTGCACAACATGGCGCGCAACTTTGAACGCACAACACCTCTCCCCGGATTCCAATAAAAGTGGGATGGATTCTTTGGTCAATTTCCTGTCAGAAAATTAAGCCAAGAACTGATCAAGTCTCTACTAATATTTGATCGAACTAATTTTTTTCAAAAACAGCCCTTTCAATCCATATTTCAAGCACAACAAATCAAACAAACAGCCACCGCGAGAGCATTATCCTTATCAGTCACAAACCGTAGCAGGCGTAGCACATCAAGAACACAACAAGCCTTATAGTGCATCAACACAACCGTAATAAGGACAGCAAGCACAACACCAATGAGGCTGAAAATATGTAGGCTGGTGGATGTTACAAGCTATTCTAGTAAAAAATAAAAAGGCTTGTCAAGAGGTGAGTTGTGGTGTCTATGTTTCAATCTTTTTTTCTTCTTCCTTGTTTTATCAGCACTTGGTGGACGAGGATGCTCTTTCATCTTAGTTTCTGAACCGTCAATTTCATCTTCTTCCATGGCCGTTTTGAAATCACCATTTTTAATTGATGAAGATTCAGCTTTCATTTGTAGTGTATGATCTTTTGTGGAATCACTTGCAGGAAGTTAAGCAAGAGGCATTTCTTCTGCACCTTCTAAAATTTCAGAGATAGACTTCAAC
Source organism: Vaccinium macrocarpon (assembly GCA_022606695.1). NCBI lineage: Eukaryota > Viridiplantae > Streptophyta > Magnoliopsida > Ericales > Ericaceae > Vaccinium > Vaccinium macrocarpon. The sequence goes on along the minus strand of CM040172.1, from coordinate 6,027,662 downwards.
GCAATGATGGTGAACAGGAAGTGGACTGCTTCTGAAAGTCCAGATTTGTGTGCGCGAAGTTGAATAGCAAACTCCATTGACATTCCAAGTATTGCCTTGGCATTGTTTGATAGCTCACCCTGTATTGGAATTGTATCTATGTCAGTGTTTTGAATCTTATTTTGTTACTTCTTGTGTGTTTCTGCTTGTCCTCTCCAAAAACTGTTGCAACTATGGTCCCTGTACAATCTGATATCATGTGTATAGGTTAGAAGCATCCACCACAATCCATCTACTCATAGCTTTTACATGTCATGTACTTGTAAGCATACGAAGAACTAACAAATTGAAATAACACCTAAGTCGCAAGTTCACGCGAGTGAGAGCGCAAAAGCGTCAATTTTTAAAAAAGAATTGAGATTGAGAGCACCTATTCATATATTAGAATAATAGTTTATTTCACCATTTCTAACAAGTATAAACATCTATTAAGGGTTTTGTCATATGGATAAACTTTACTCAGAATTCCTTTAGACTGGAAGTTTGCAACGCAAAAGTTACCCAAAAAAAAGAAGAGAAAAATCAAGAAATTAGGAATCCGTACTTTGAGAACAAAAAGCTCTCCTCTCTGGTCCAATCTTTGTAAAGCTCTCTTCTGTGGTCCTTATTTTAACCGTTCACTTCTAACTCTTTCCCTTCAAATGGATGAGTAATTAAAGCAAAGACTCCAAAAATTGTGAATGAACAGGACAAGCAGCTTCTTGCAGCCACTTGTTATCATCCGGTATTCTTCTCAGAAGCCCCATCAGAACTTTATCAAATTGCTCATAGCCTTCTTGATGGCCAACACCCTAGAAAGATTATCAAAGAACTCAACTACAAAATAAATTTTGACAACTAAACGGCCAAGCAAACAAATGTGATGGCAAATACAATAAACTCAAACCTGAGCAATGTATTTACTAAATTGAGAAACTGTCCAACATGAGATTCTCTGTATCAAAGGGAACTTGCCATCCGGAAGTGGGATAAGAAATGCAACCATCCTCACATAATTTAAATCCTACTTAGTATCCGATATGAATGGCATTAATACAATATACTGGAGAATAAGAGACAACAAAGCACCGAATTGTGCTGCTTCTAAAGGAAAGGAACCTTTCTGTATAACTAATATCATATAATGAAGAAGCACAAAACAAGCAACACAAACAAAGTGTACATAACCAAGATTAACCACAAATTGGAGATACGAACTCCAAGAACCGCACCAGAATAAGAGATACAATTGACTAAAACCAGAGGGAAAAAAGCATTGTCCTAATCCTTTAACTCATTATTGCCACTTTCGAAACCAAGTGACTAAGAACCAAACTACAAGATAAAGATTACCTCTGATAAATGGGGATAAAGACCACTGATGCAACTCTCTGCTATGGCACCAAGAGTTAAAACTGCAGCTTCACTTTCTTCCTAGGTTGCTTCTCGGTAGTGGATAACTTAGCCTCTGGAGATTCAACATCTAAGAATAAGAAATAATGTTTAGCCACCAGTACATGGTTTGCAGGTAAATAATGTAGTTTGAAAGAACAACCAATGAAAACTCTTTTTCCACAAGTTTCAGAACCAATCAGTATGAGAATTGTAGAGTGAGGTGAAAGTTATAATAAACACTCCTAATATGTTACATGCCTTTTCAGAAATCACTTCGATTGCAAATGAGTTAGCTTCACAAAAAGAAGTTTTGTGGATTTCAATGAAAAGTCAGAGATCAAAATCATTATTCTCATGATGAATTTTTTTTACGGCCAATCAAATAGAGCGTTAAAGGGGATAGAAAAAGAGAGAACAGAGGAAAGGAAATATCACATTGAAGCCACCATATTCATAATGGGAAAAATAACATTCATGTAAGAAAATATTAGTCATAACAAACATGAAACCAACCTCCATCAATCTAGAAATTAATGGACTTCTTTTTTTTCGCTAACTTATTGAAAGCTGAGATTTCTTGTAGCTTTGACTCTAAGTGACCACAAAAATAAAAAATAAAAAAATTCACTCAATTAATTCACCAAAGTACAAACTATAACCTGTTAGAACACTTAAATGTGGCTAGAAAATCTAATGCAACCAGACCAGCAAACTTCATCAAAAGTAGAGATCAAGGTTTCAAGCTCTGCCTAAAAAAAACAGCACTATATTTTCAATAGCTGGGGTAACTCAAAAGCCTAACTCCATAATTCTCTGCATCAACCAAGTTTAACAGATTCAGAGGTGATGGTCTTGGCATAAATAGAGATTAAAAATTTCAGTCCTGTCTTCAAAAAGCTTCATTTCTCTTCAATAAAACCAAGTTTACACCCGCTTGCATCCTATGTTACACAGACTCAAGTACATGTGTTGGGTGCTGGTATGTGTCTACGTGCCAGACTCATGCATTTTCTACATCAAGGACACGGAGACACGTCAAAATATTCATATTCTTTAGTACGTATCTCTCATTTTCTACGAGAAATGATGTTTACAAGGTGCCTTAGGGCAATTCATGCATAATATAGGAGTCTTACAAATAATTCATAGTAAATTTAAATTGCAATATGTGCTTGCTAGATGAATGTCCAACTAAACATGTTTCAGATGTGAATCCCACACCCTTATCTAGGTGACGAGTATCCGACATGGGTACTATACACATTTTGAGGGATCCATGTAACATAGCTTGCATTCATCCTTAAAAATTATTTGTCTGCAACAGAAAATTAATGGCAAGATTAAAGAGCATATGGTTTTAGAATATGTTCAGCAACAAATGCATCCCAAACTTTTTTTCTTTGCACGAAACTGCGCGCTCACTGATATTATTGGAGGAGTTTTGATTGATAATTAATAAAATTATAGTACCTTCTAAGAAACAAACACCAAAATTAGCAAAATAATCAATGAAACCTCTGATATTCAAAACAAATTGATAAATCCTCGCATTTTTTTTATGAGAATGGCTGCTAACCTTTTGGAGAGAATTGCATATCCATGGCCATTGCTAGGAGAAAAGTGGCATAGATATGCTTCTTTTCCAAACTTTTCATTTGCTTCTTTTAACAGATGCAAGTTAACTCAAAACACAGTAAAACACCAAGCAAAAAATCTAGAATCCCATTATATAAACTCATGATCAAAGAAGAAGAAATCAAGAAACACATAATCAAATGTCCTAGTGGGACGACAACTTTAAAATTGTAGAATGAAAGTTTTCCCAAACTTCTGCACAATTCCCATGCTTTTTCCATTATGTGAAATCATTTCAACTAAACCGACTCTTTAGAAGTCACAAGGTACCAAACTGACTCTGCAAGTGAGCTCACCTCCCCAATCTGTAAGGTAAGTGGCTGCCAGAGAGGAAGCCAAACTGGCCTAAGGGCAGCTAAGCTAATATGCGCCGGAGAAGCCAGGTGCCGTAGGTAAGCTCTATGCGGCCCGGAGAATTGATTCCTACCACTCTCACTTTCCATTTTTCGTTTCCCAATGAAAACTTCACATGCATATCAGAAACTTATAGAAAGAAAATAGAGTATTTGACTAACTGATTGAGATTGATGTTTCTCTCTCTACCATCTTCAACATCTGGATGAGCAACCAAACAAGCTTCCCAATGTTGGTTTCCTTCTGTAAATACTCCTCTTTATGGCACTCCCACATTTCCCTGCTTCCATTTGCACATATTTAGGGTCCAATATCAAATATGACCACACTTTGAAGGTGGAAATGTAAATGTAAATTTCCCAAAGAGTGAAGTTAAGCTAAATCTATCAATGAAGGTATTTAAGAAAGTTAAGTTTGTGTTGTAAACTATATTTTAATCACATTACACCAACATCCATCAAACTTTGCAAGAGGCAACATGAATAGTACTAACTTTAAGCAAATAAATCAGGAGCATTTGATATAGTGTAGTATTGTAACTGAATTACAAAAGTGATATTCCCATGGGTGTTCAACAATTGTGTGGAGAAAATCCAAAAGAGACTAACAATATGGCTAGGATAATCAACAAAAATCCACTTAATCAGATTGAAAAATCTTTTAAATGACCCTATGGTAAATGCTTCAATTGTGTATGGTGGCTCAATAGATGAAAGATTGTTTGTTCATTGAGCCAACAATCTTTGTTATCCCCCACTTAAGGCTGCAATCATGAATGAAGAAATATTTGGCCCTTTGCTTTAAATAATTACTTTGGAGAAAATTGAAGATAGTATTGAATTTATGAAATCAAGGCCTAGGCCCCTTACTATTTATGCCTTTACTAAAAATGAAAAGCTCAAGAGAAGGCTGATATCGGTGACGCCATCAGGAGTTTGACATTCAACAACGCTATTACTCAGTATGCAACTGATACTCTTCCACTTGGAGGAGTGGGTGAGAGTAGTTTTGGAAGGAATCATGGAAAATTCTCCTTTGACGCATTCACGCACAAGAAGGCAGTGGCCAAAAGGAATTTTTTCACAAACTTTTGGTTTAGACTATCACCGTGGAACGATCTCAAATTGGAGCTCTTTAGATCAGCTAACCATTACGATTATCTTGATGTAGCTCTCATCACATTGGGCTTAAATAAGAAGTCGTAGTATGTTCAAAGAAACCCACTAATGTTTAATATGAAGCTCCTTTTTATTAGCTTGTAGTATCAAGGTTTGTTCCTCAGATGGTGTTTAACTTGGTGTAAATTTTCATTGCATTGAACTTAGATAAGTTTTCCTAATCCTGAAAACCTACTGATGTGAAAAATTCAGCTCCTGTATCAAAGCCTCTTTACATGCTTGTTCACCCTCTGAAAAAAAAACAGGTCATACACAAACAAGCAATCGGGTACAAAGTCATTCTTTATGGTAATTGACGGGGGAGGCAATGAAAAATACTCCTTAAATAAGACGAATACAGTCATCACCCAGAAATCCCCCTGCTCAAATAGGGAAAAATGGGATTTAAGCAAAAGAAAAAAGAACACAAAAGGATGAGAAAACAAAATCATGTCACCCAGTAACCACAACTTCAATAATTGGAGTTACAAAAAAAGCCAAATGCCATCTGTCAAACCCATCTCAAATTTAAACACTTACATAACTTGTAGAGGCTTTGGAAATCCCATATGGTAACCCAGTTGGTTGCTGAAAATTTGAAACTGAGCAAAAGATTGTGAAATCATCCAAGTATGAATATGAAACTGTACTTAATAGAGGCAGTTTGGAAACTCAGCATAGAAATACAAAACATTTAGAAAATCAGGCAGATGTGAATATAAAACTGGGAAGAAAGAAAATACAAGTGTCAGAGGCTCTCAAGGCATACAATGTGTCTACTGAGAGATAAGAACACCAATTCTTTGATATGTTAAGAGAACCAAATAGATTCACTTCTGGTGCATGTATCGGAAACCTCAAATTCTCTGAACATATTATAAGCATCTAAATTAAGCATAAGAACACCAAATAGATTTATAGAAGAGAGATATACCTGCTCGATTTTGGTATGGTTCTGTTTGCATAGAAATTGGCCAATTGGGAATGTCAGTATGTAGTAGCGACAACTACAAAGAAAAGCCTCCATCACCATCTTCAGCCGCCGCCCCCACCTTCTTTCTCTCTGATCCGCTCACTGCTCTCTCTCCCTCTTTCATGGCTCCATCCCTGTCACTGCCATCAGCAATCGGATCTCCTTCTTCTACCATTATTAGGATCAATCCCTAACTGTTCTACAAGCTGCATGTAAGATTAAGCAAAATCCACATACAAGGGTTATACAGGTGTACTTCCCAATTAATCAATTTTATCTAAATAGTACTCTGCAATTGATTTGTTGTCACTCAAAACCACGTGAAAAAAGGACTAGCATTAAAATACAAAAGCCAACAATTAAATACATTTACAGATTGAATAAGCATGCAGGAAGCAAGCAACAATTATCTGTTTTTATCAATGTTGCCAAGAAGGAATAACAATACTTAATGGAAATTTCAATGGAAGACAAGCCCTAGCCTTCGAGCTGAAATAAAAATCAAACCTGGAAAGTCCCAATTAATTTATGGCATTGCTCCATACCTAGATAAAACCGAAATGGGAAGTGGCGACCGACAACGTTCTTTCTCGCCGAAGAAGAAACCTATAGCCGCATCTACAGGAAATGTTTACATTGCATACCTACTTCCTAGCTTTTTAATGGAGATCATCACATCGAAGGGTACTTCCTTCAAAGCATAAACTCTCTTTTTGGAGGAGGGAAAGTGCTTCCTCCCCCGAAATCAGGAAAAGAGAGTACTTTCGCCGTCTCTGCCAGAAGCTCTGTCACATGCTTTGAACCTTGGCTTTTGAACAGTCAAGCTGAGTAAAGAGACATGCATCCCTCTGCACTCCAAGTACTGAATCCCCTTGTTTTCTGGCTTCAGAAGGGCCTCTCGCTGCCAAAGAAGAAGAGGTAATTAGGGTCTAGAAAAAAGGAGAAGAAATGAAGAAAGGGGGCGAGGCAGCTGCCCGCTGCCCGTTCTTGGGCTGAAGTATAGAAATGGCACAGAAGAAACTGCCCTAAATTCTACTCGCCCTTCCCTCTTATTATGATTAGGCTAGATTTACAAAGCTTCCACTGGATTACTTTTGGGTTCAAGCCAGACAATTTCTAGGTATTTCGTTACTTAAACAGCCAATACAAAGCAACTTTAGTATGAGCCATATATCATAACCAAAACAAGATGATGCTACAACAATACAGTTCTCTGACTATTTCTGTTGAAGTACTGGTGGAGAGTAAGAGCTGTATAGCTTTCTTCTTGATGAAGATTTCTCTCGTACGTATTTGGCTAAGACCTTTTTGATATTAATTAAGCGTTGTCAACTTGTAATGCCCAACCAAGTACTCTGTGTCTTATGATACTGCAAGCAATAAAGGATGCCATCAATAGTACTTTCGCCAAACAATCGTTATGAGCACTTTATCACGTAGAAATAATCCCTCAACCAGATAGAACCCACTAAGAGCTAGCCTTGGAAGGAGCTTTTCACTCATCACACCGAAAAGCACCATTGATAGGTCCCAATACGAGTCTTATTAAACGCCTTAACCTCAAAACCTATCAATTTTGAATGAATCACCTAATCTAGTCATCCCTTTAACCAACTCCTTCCATTCTATACACTACTCTGAAATTCCTCCAAATTCCTCAAAAAGGAAAAAGAAAACATTGCAATCATATTGCAACAAAATACTGGACTAGTGGAAGAAGTTTTCCCTAATTCAATATAAGAGCAAACAATAATTGCAAAATCAAGTAATGAGCACATCACAGATAAGATATAATTATCTGCAGATGCATCACAAATGCACAATTCTCATCATTAAGGTAATGACTTCAAATCAATTTCAGCATCCAACCCCAACAATTTCCGTCTTATGATTTCTTTTTTGGGTCCAATTATCAATACCCGTAACGTAAATGGAAGAAGCTGTAAACAAGGAGAATCTAGGAAAAAGGAAAGGGAAAACTTGCCTGTACTTTGGTCTCTTCCAAGCACAACACATCAAAATCTTCTCTTTGTGCAAGATGCAGAGCCTAGAAACCCTCTAGCTTCAGTAAAGCTCCTAACCCATTGACATTCCAAGACATTAACTTCACATATTTTGTATCACCACCAAGTGAGGCGGCCTCATAGTCCTGGGATTGTATACCGTCCACCTCTTCTGTGGCTTCTTGTGGGCCAAAACTGTCCAAGGTTCACTAGAAGCTTCAACTCCAGTAGCAATATCTTGGTTTGCTTTCCTCTTCAATCAGGAAGTTTATTTTCCTATAAACGTAACCCAATGTAAAATACCACCTTCATAACCATATCCCCCATACTTATGTGTTGACTACATTAACTCCAAAAAATAAATCCAAAAATGAAGCACTTGAAACTTCATCCCTTTTGATAGATAGCTTATGGGACGTTGCGAGTAGTGTAGTTTTGACTTCCTCATTGCATCCGCTGCTTGGACCTGTTTGACTCTTCTCTTAGTAGATTGAATTTCAGAGGCCTTCAAAACTAGGTTTAACTCCCGAAATGGTGAGCATGCTCTTCAAATGATGAACTCTTAGTCTTCCCTTTCAATGCATCTGTTTTTATCAAGGCTTAGGTTTTGTTCCAGATAATTGCTGATCATCTAGCACCAGAGAACCCTTCACACATGGGAAAACCTAACCATTGCAATGAACTTATAAAAAATGAACAATAATTTAGTACTTATGTAGAAGCCAAGAAGAAGAAAAGCACCAAGAAATTAGTGTTAGGGTAGAAATCAAACTGAAAATAACCAACATTTATAGCATTATAGATTAAAAATAAATAGTCAACAGAACAGTTTCTACTTTACTTTTTAGGAAACCCCTCAAGATGGACACAAGATCACTCTTGCAACCTTTGGTGGCGACCCCAACACTCCTGCAAATTTAAGAACCTCAATCTACAACAAACAAAATTATAAGTACATGATACTTTCTACGTATTGAGAAAGCACAATCTATGAAACATGATAACCGTCTCCAAAAAAAAGGACTTAACAAAGGAAGTCAAAAATTTCAAGAATTAGAAAAAAGAGCTGCTAATTCACACATTTAACACTCTCATTTCAATAGACCCGGATGATCCAAGAGAAGCATGTACTTGGCATTAGTTGTAGAGGTCTTTGTTTATTTAGCTCATCTCGCACCACTTGGTTTGCTACATCGTAAATTCAAACCGGGTAGATCTAATGTAGAAATCATCAAAGTACATGGTTTTAATTTGTACAAACTAGAAAAATCTGTATAAATCTACTTTGAAACCAATTGTATGCAGCCCGAGAATAAGACATTAAGGTCGTGTTTCTAATAGAGAGTTAAGAAGTAAATAACCAAAAGACATAACACACATATTTGTTCTTTGCTAAAATTTGATTCATGGTTGAGTTGTAAGTCTTTCTCTCTTCTTCTCTAGCTCCCTTACCCATACACATTCCAAATGAACCTAACAACTCTCACATATGTTGGAAAGTGGTAGAAAAAGGAACAACTTGCTTAATTCCCAATTCTTGCAAGAAAGCAAAAGGGAACTCCAACGAACTGGCCAAACATCTATCTGAGATAGTTAGGAGGACAACATTCCCATCTCTTGGTAATAAAAATCTTATGGAAACTCAACCTTAATTCTATGGCAACTGTTCCTCCTCAACCAACATCTATTACACAAATCAACTTATTACTCAATATAATAGAAAGCAGGTTTTAGGTCTATTCCGATACATACTTATGCTAACAAAATAATCTAAAACGCGTCAATGTCTTTACCCTTAAATTCAATGAAGTTAAGTGAACTCGCCATTCTTTTGATTGTACCCAAATCTTCCCCAATATTCTTAGTTTCCACTTTGCTACCTTTCAATGGACATTCCTATAAAAGCGTTCAAACCAACAAGTTATCTGCATTTACCTAAACACTAGAAGACAACAAAGAATGAATAATTCGAAATGCACATATCCAACAAGGTTAAAGAAAGAAAAAACCAACCTTCACTACAACCTTCCCAATTTTTGTTTCAATATCCATGGATTCTCTTTGTTTTGCGGAAGAGAATGAAAAACAATGGAGTTGCTTTTGAGCCAATTGTTATAGGTATGATAAGATCCAATGCACAAAGCCTTGGAATACCTGAAAACCATTTTACGCTCTGGTTGTTTTTGCCAAAAACCTTCTATGTATTCAACACTACCACCACCACCTAGGACTGATGCAACCCTCACCACCACGCCCCCCCACCGCCATCACTACTCAGGTTTCGCCATTAAAAAAAGCATTTCTTTTTTTTTGGGTGAAGGGCTCTCGGCGAAATAGCCGCATGATCAAGATCCCTACGATCGACCCGCATACGGGCAAGCAGCTTAGGTAAACTCCACGCAAGGGCCTCAATCCACATACATACATCAACCGCATTTGAAACCAGAATGTGTAAGGCATTAAAACGGAAACACGAAAATGGATTCTTACTAAAATATGAAACCCAATTGCGAATTATCACAGAGAGAGAGAGAGAGAGAGAGAGAGAGAGATGCGTATGTTCGCTGTCTGCTATCAGAAAAAATGATTTTGATAAAGTGTGGGCACATCTATTATCAGGGAAAAAAATTCACATAAATCGTTTTTGATTATGTACCATTCCATAATAGATTTATGTGATTCTTAACAAGATTAATCATCCGAACATGTTCTACAACATGAACGAATGAGATCGTATTAATAATCTTGTAATGAATCACAATCAAGCAATTACTCGACCTCATTCGCAGTGGGCATAATTCTGATGAAAAGGGTTGGATAAAATGTGGCCAAATTTATTTCCACGAAAACAAATTCACAAAAATCATCACCGATCATGCACTAATAAGAATTAAATTTTGCATAGTAATTAACAAAGTCAATTTTATTGACAAGATCTAAATGTTGAACAATTTCGATCACATCAAAAATTCCGGAATAAATCTCGAGCGATGAAATAAGTTGAATTCCCTGGGAAGCTTTAAACGACGTAGTTTTTCGTACATGACATAGGTTCAACCTATGTCATGTACCCCAAAACGTCATCGTTTTGATAAGCCATCTTCTATATAAACGGCTTGTCTAAGGGATTGCTAAACGATGTCCATTTTGAGTTTTATGGTTGATTACACCCAACAGCTCTTCTCTCCCCTCCTCCAGGCTCCAGAGTACCCTCTTCTCTCTCCTCCCCCTCACCACCAACAGCTCCGGTTATCTATGTTTAATAAGGGTCGATTTTGGGTTGTGGAGTCGATTAAGGGGTGGAATCGTACTGGGTTGTACTCTATTTAGGGTTGGTATGTCCGACGATGATGACAGACGATGGTGGGATGGTCGATTTAGGGTCTCACGATGTTGACCGACGATAGATGGTCGCCTGGCAGCAGCTGAAGGCGGGTTTGACCACGATTTTAGAAGTCGTGTTTGGTAACAACGCTTTCAGAGTATATTTTGCAAACACAATTTCAGTTTTTTATTTTATTTTTCATTTTATAAATCGTGTTTGCTACACACGTCGACCGACGATGGTGGTGGTAGGTGGCGATGGAGTTGTTTCATTTCTTGCGATATATTTATGTTATTTAGTTTTGTGGTTTCAGGAATTATTCCTCCCAGTGTATCATTTTTTTCTCAGAGATATAAATAGTGGAGTACTACGTAAGAGATTTTTTGTTCCCTGGATTTTAAGGTTATTTGTTAAGCAAAAACCCTAGGTAGGCAGAATTTGCAAGTTTAAATGAACAAATATGCTGTAAAGAGGGTGCTTCTTGTTGTTGCGAAGTTTAGCTCTATACACAATTCAATCTATTGAGGTAGTACTTTATTGAAAACTTATAAAGCTATCTTCCTCTGTTTCTGATATGACCGAGCTTTATTTTTTTTGAATGGTTGTAAGGACTTTAGTTTCAACAAATAGGATGAATGATGGTGTTTCAAAGGATTAGCTAGATGGTGGTGGGGAAAGGAAAGGAACAGCCGGCATGGTTGCCGGCATGGTAGGCATAGAGGGAATTGTTGGGATGGTGGGCAGTGAAGTTGCTGGCAGCGGTGGTAGAGTCATCTTTGGAACTGCAGGCATGGTTGGCAATGTTGGATTTGGCAGAGATGACGGAATTTGGGTGGTTGGCATAGGCGGCAAAGTGGGCTTTGGCAAGGTTGGAACCGTTGGCATCGTTGGCAAAGGGGTGGTTGGTAGTGGCGGCAATGTGGTTTGGGGAACACTTGGCATGGCCGGCAATGGAGGCATGGTGACTTTAGGCATAGATGGAACTGCAAGCGCCGTTTGCAGGAGGTGGCGAGCTGTGTCATATGGATGCTTGAAAGGGATAATGCTAGGACCAGAGGAAGAACCATAAGTTGATGAAAAAGACCCATTGTTTGATATAAATAGGAGGTTTTTGGAGCTGCCAAAGAAGGTGTGTTTTCTAACTTTCAAGTTTTCTCAGATGAAGAGACTAAGATGTTTTAGTGGGTATTAATAGAGAGAATTTATATAATGAATGAGAATCAACAGATTTGGAAAGACCAATGAGAGTTTGATGAGATGTGGTTGGACAAAATTTGGCAAAACCCTAGTTCGTTCAACTTCCAAACTTACCCTTGCAAATTATGTAACCAACAATACTAGCTGGCCATGCAACGTGTTATATATGTTGCCAATGACACTGAGTGGGACCCTAATCATAGTTTATGTGCGAGGAAATGAAGGAATGATACTTTTATAGCACAAAACTCTTCAGGAACATGCCAAAATCAAGTACAAACTAATTCTCAAAACAAGTAAAAAAGGAAAATAACATAATTTGCAAACAGTGAAGTAAAATCATGCTATCCTTTGTTGTTGGCCCAAGTAAGAGCTCTGTATTTGTTTTGGAGGTACTAATCCAATCAAAGTAACTGTGTCGATAGATTACACATTTGACCTTGGAGAAAATGAAAAAAAGAAAAGAATACCGAGCTAATTTTTTTTCTTCTTGTTATATCTCGTTGTCATGCTTACTCTATAAGTGCCTTAAGAGAAAATAAAAAAAGAAAATGCCGAGGTACTTATTTTCACTTGTAATATCTCACTAATTGATCTATTATTCATGTTTATTCACTGAGAGCCTCAAGATTGCAGATTTGCATTGAAGTTTGTTTTTGCTGAGAGAGAAATATTTTTGGTTCCCTGGGTTATAATGTTATTTTTGTTTGCTTATTTATATGAACAACTGTGCTCTAAAGAGGAGACTTCTCTGACCTTATAATTTGTTCTTGCATGGTTTGAACTTTGAACCCTTGGGTTAAACCAATTGATAATGAATTCTGCTACACCAACTATGTTGCGAAATTTAGTTAAATACACGATTCAATCCAATGGCATGGTTACTCATTGAAAATTTATAAAGCTATCTACTTGTGCGGCTCGATGTAACTGAGTTATGTGTTTTGAATGGTCAAAGGGAGTTAGTTTAACAAATAGGAGTAGGAGTTTGAGGGATTGTGGGGTGGTGTTCGCTCTTTGTGGGCCTAAACTCGACTTTCTCTGGACCTCTTTCAAATGGGCTTGGATATGAATTGCCCTTTTCTTCTTCTTCTTGGTTCCTAGATGAGTAGCAACCAATTAGCACTAACTTGTTTTGAGGGTGGGAAATATTTTCGGAACATTTATGTGATGTTGATAATATGCTCCCCACCTGCAATCCCCTGCCCCTATCTGCCGCATCGCTTGATTTTCTTGCTAAGTTTTGATGGTTACTGCTATTGTTTGTCAATGGGAGGGATTATTACAGCTGAAATGCATTATCTGCAGTATGTTTTCCTTGGTATACTCTGAGAGTGTAGAACTAGCTGATACTCTGAAATATTCAGTTTTTTTTACAAGTTGAGCTTATACTTCTGCTTGTTTTACTTGCAGATACAATCTTTTCACGTTGAGGACATCAAGCAAGATTGTGAAACTGGAAAAGTTAACATCAGCATGATCAAGTTCAAAGTTGATTTTGATCAAGTTAAGAGTTTGGAGGATGCTGTCAAAGCCAATTGTAGCTGGGAAATAATTTTCTACAAAAGCTTTTATGGCATGATGAAATCTTCCTCGGAGTTCTTGGTCCCTTTTATGGAGGTTGTCCAGTTCCAGTTCATGACCACCTTTTAGTTTGTCACCGAGATCCTTAAAAAACATTTTGATTAAGTTGAATGGTTTCGATTATTTGTGTGAAATCTTGGGATGAGCTCCACACACTACGGTGTGCACTTGGTGTACACCAAATGGTGTGTGCATAATTTTATTGGGGACAAAATTGCTTAAATGAAAAATGTGAGGCGTCAACCAAACGCCCCTTAGTCAAACAAGAGGGACAAATATTGAAATTTGCCCAAGAAAATATCCCAACGACCCATTTGCGCCGTCGGTTTAAGCTGATTTGCATTTTTTATTTTACTTCCGTGTGAATTTAAAATTATTGGCTGAAGTATAAAAGAAAGAGGCCCGGTAATAAATACAGTATGAAAAGAAACTTAGAAAACAACCCATAAACATAAATTGTATTCAATGTATGAGATTCATCTGATACACTATCTAAATAGTATACCGGATGAATCTCATCTGTCAAGATGCATTTTATGAGTTGTTTTGTGAATTTTCTTTCATGTTTCCAACTATTTCTCATAAAAGAAATGAAGTTGGGTACCACTACAATTTCCTTTTAGGTCGTCAGGAAACCAAATATTTTTGAATAAAATTAAAATTAATTTAATAATTTAAGTATTTCAGTTTTATTTAAAAAAATTGTTGGTTTGACCATAAATTTATATTTGTTAGATTCATTTCATAAACTACAAAATCTTGACGCAAAATTAACAAATATTTTTTTTGAATAAGAACAAAATGTAAAAATCATCTGTTTTTGGGTTTTTTTTTTTCTCAAAGGAGCGGGATGGAGCGGCTGTCGACTCTATGCACGCAGTTCTCTCAAGTAGTGGCCAAACCGACCCACGTTTCGGACTTTCTCTGAAGTAAGTAATTAGAACTCGAATAGGGTTTCGAAGAGTCGCGCTTCGCATTTTTTGGTCCGATCGTTTATTGCCTGAAATGGGTCCTAAAATTAACCAGGAATTGATTTTCTTGACGATCTTCGTTACAGTAAGCGAGCAAACATTTAGTTACACGTTTGTTGATTTATACCTTTTAGTTAAGGGTTTGATCTAATTTTCTGCTTGAATATTGATCTGTTATTTTATTTTAAATGCCATTACAAATTCATCAGAGGCTATGGTTTTCTTGGTGTGGGTTTTCCGCAGTTAAGTAATATAGATAGGACTGGAGGCACTTCAGTTTACTGTCCATGTTTTACTTATTTAACTGGTGTAGTTTTTAGTGTTTGCACATTCAAATGCAATCAGTGCCATCTGTTGTTGTTCAATCCAGTATAACCTGCTTAGAGTAGTAATTTGGAAGCCGCATCACGTAATTGTCGAACTGAATAAACGTACTTCTTTAGTGAGTTAAATGGTTATGAGAAAGCACTTAAAGGAGTCATTTTTGTCTCAAAGTTTTAACCTGTTTACTAACTTTTCTTTTGTTTTATATCTTTGGCACCGTAAAGATAGTGGCCATGTTCAGTTAACAGTTTTGGGCTTGTTTTGGTCCTGTTTTGGTTTTGTTTACATCCTCATTTCTCTCTCTCTCTCTCTCTCCACTTATTACACTTACTTACATCATCAAAACTAAACTTGTTAACCGAACAAGCCCACTGTATTGTGGTTGTTGCAGTAGGCTTCTTATGGGTTTTTGTCCAGTCTTAATATGCAGCCAGAGTCTAGGTTTAGTAATTTATGTATTTGTCCCTTTACTTTGCTTGCATTCATGGATTACTACATTGCGTAAAACTTAATCCTTCAATCGGCTCTATCGACTCTACTGTCTCTTGTTTCAATGAGCATAATTTTTGATTTGGTTTTCTTTCCATAATCCCAGTTTGGAGGATTGGGTTTATTCGAGTGGCATGGCACATGTTTCCTATGTCGCAGCTTCTAAGGTTTTGTGACCATCCTTCCGCTGGATATCTCTTGTAAGGCATAGTTCTATTTACTATTTGTTTTTCAGCACTTCAAAGATCATTTAAGCTTTGTTTGTTTTTCTGAGCCATGGGGGCGGGGACTGGGAGAGTGGAAAAATGAAATCTAAATAGGATTCTTTCACTTTAAGGTGTTAGCTTGCCAAATATTAATACTTGTACGAAATTCGGTCAAGGAATGTTGAGTTCATGCGAATTCATTTCCATTTTTTGTTTTCACTCACACTTGTCAGGTTTCAAACGTAGCATTCATTTGGATTTTCTTCTTTGTGTGAGCGTGCATGCACGTATGGTGTGGATATAAGTCAAATTTGTCTTTCTTTTCAGAAAATTCAGGGCAGTAGCATGTCGACAGTCATTGAATTTGAATTTTCCATTCAAGTGTTCTGTAAGGAAAATGCACATGGAGAACAATTACAAAAGTGATTCAAGAGGTGCCTTGATTGTACTAGAAGGGTTGGATCGTTGTGGGAAGACCTCACAATCAAGTAGACTGCTTTCCTTCTTAGAGAGACTTGGCTATTTAGTTGAATCATGGCGTTTTCCTGATAGAAATACGGGTGTTGGGCAAATGATTTCCTCTTATCTTGCTAACAAGTCACAGTTGGATGATCGTGCGATACATCTACTCTTTAGTGCAAATCGTTGGGAGAAGAGGTTCGTTTCACTATATCATGCACCATGCTATTTTGTGTTTCCTTGAAGGTTTGTGAGAATTAAGAACCCAAAATTTTAGATCTTTCATTAGTTTTGAGTTTGCTTCATAAGTCTTTCAGCGCTTCAGCCTTCATGAGAAGACAAACTTTGAACTTCGCTTCGTGTTTTTGTTTGCCATGGTCTTGTTACACACACATGTAAACGTTCTTGTATTGATGAATTAGGTGGTCTTAAGCTGGAGTATGGTCGATTTAGACACTGATTTGATCCTGTGAATGGAGTTTGCACTTTGCACCATAGATGCATCAATTGATGCTACAAATAGTTGTATTTCTGTGCAATGAAAAAACGACTAAGAACCAGAATAGTGGATCCCGCCTTTCTGACAAATATTGCTTATGAATTCCCATACCAACTTAACTTATGCTGGCACTTTAAATGTTGAGTAAATGACGAAAGTAACCTCATAACCCTTTTTCCATACTAGAGTTAGAACTACAGTACAAAGCAGACGTGGAGGGTCAGTGGGGCATCCTCTCTCTCTGTGAACAACAAAACTATGGGTACACCATTTGATGTACACCAAATGCACAACGTGTTGTGTGGAGTCCATCTCGGGGTTCCACACAAAATGATCAAAGCTGCTCAATTTGTTTAAAATATTTTTTTGAAGATCTCTGTAAAAAAATCAGCCCGATTGGATATCGGTAGAGGCTTGATCAGCTCTTTGCTTGATTTTCTGATAGGAAAGAGCGAAGAATCGGTCAAGCTCTTACCGATATATAAATGAGCGGATTATTTTACAAGAATCCTTAAAAACTTATTTTGAATAAGTTGAACGGCTCCAATCATTTGGTGGGTCGACATCATTTTTTGGTGGGACCTACACCTTTGCAACCAATAAGAGGGAGGGTTTTGTTCACCATCTATTAAGGAGGGTGAACAAAATTAAATTCTTTCTACTCCATTAATTTAAACCGTGGTTAGGTTAATGTGGGCCTCTTAACTAGGCGGTACTTTGTCCTGTTCGGATTGATGGAGAGAAAGAGAGACAGTACAATAATAAGGGTAATATCGCCATTTTTAAAAAGGTGAGAGAGACACGCTGACCCTTTACAAAGCTGAAAAGAAAGGAAAATAAAATACAGCTTTTTGATAAATGAACTGACATGAATGGATAGAAATGAGTTACTTATCTCATTTTTTGAATGCCCATTGGGCGTTTTATAGAAAGACCCAATTGTAAATAGGCTGTTTGTTCACTTCACATGAAATACAGGCTCAGGAGAATTTCAAAGATTACTTTATAGCTGGATTCATATTGGTATTTGTATTATGAGCATCAGTTAAACTTAATGTTCCTATGTTGTATCTACAATGGGATGTAACTGATCCTTTGCTGCATTTGTAAGGAACTTGCATTTCATCTTTCTTGTCTCTATTACGAGAGTGATTTTTGAAGTTAACAGCTTTTTTTGGAAATGCCTAATATTTTTTTATGCTTAAGTTCACATCTCTAGATTGTTGATACTGATTTAGGTGTTCGCAAAAGAAAATTTTGTGATGTCAACATTTGTAACTGATCACCTCACATTTCTCTTGCAGATCCTTGATGGAGACGAAGCTGAAAAGTGGAACAACCCTCATTGTAGACCGCTATTCATACTCTGGGGTGGCTTTTTCGTCTGCCAAAGGACTTGATATTGAGTGGTGTAAGGTACCAATACAGACGTGCTTCAAGCTACTTTAAGTGCATGTTTATTTTCCTTTCTTTGTTAAAGTTAGTGAGGAGAATTGAGTTTTTTTGTCTAACAGGCACCAGAGACAGGATTGCTAGCTCCAGATCTAGTATTATATCTTGATATACCACCAGAGGTAATTTGATCTATTTTCGTGTTTTGGAACATGGTAGGTTGACATTAAAGATCTCAACCATGCATTGAAGCTTGCAGATTTAATATTTTACTGCTCTCATTCTGAATCCCAATTAGTCTTCTTGTATGAACTTAGTTCAGTTCCCGTGATTATACTGTTCATTTGTTTTTCCTTTCAAACAAAAAAAGGAAGTTTAGTTGCTGATAAAAATCTTGACTTCCCATCTTACCACTTGATGTGTTCTGGAAGGCATATCAATTTAAACTTCCTAGCTAAAGGATTAAAAAAAAAAAAAAACAGTGGCTTCATGATTCAGTAGACTTGCTCGAGGATGTGATGATCCTCCATAAGTTTATCAATCATTCCCTCATTCGATCTGGTAAAACACAGGATGACCATGGATGAGCTGTTGAGGTCATCCATTTGACTGATTTCAGGTCTTTAACGAGTTGTTAGGGAGGGTAAAGCACTTAAGTTGCTATGTGGGTTGTTTATGATTTTGTGGCGTCACATAAATTGTATCAATTGTATTAGTAGTTTCAATTCTCTGTGTGCATTTGTCTCCACTAAGTAGAATTCAGCGTTACTAAAAAACGAGATTTTGAAATTGCCAGAAAGCTGCCGAAAGAGGAGGCTATGGGGATGAGAGATATGAGCAGCTTGAGTTTCAACGGAAAGTTGCCCACTCATATCAGTTACTCCATGATGCGTCTTGGAAGGTAACATCTCTCGCCCTCTGTGTGTGTGTGTGTGTGTGTGTGTTTTCATGGCAGTGGAGTCTTTTGTCATGCATGTCACCTCAGAGGTTGTCGAGACCTTTTAGTTTTGACACCAAGCCATGGTCTTTAGCTATATATACATTGTGCTTTTGTGGTTTTTCCGATGTAATGATAGTTGTTTGTCCAGTATAGTGATTGGTTTTTCATTTTTCATTCTTTCCCTTCTTAGCCAAGTAGTGTACTTTATTTCCGCTTCTTTGCTTTACTAGCTCAATGTAGCATACTGGCGGATACAGTTTGCATTTCAACTTCGATTACCAATAAGTGAACTTGTATCCAACTAACGTCATCTCTGTGGGATTGCTTGCAGACTATAGATGCCTGCCTTCCAATAGAGGATGTTGAGACACAGCTGGGGGAGATGGCACTGGATTGTGTGACAGCATGCCAAAAAGGGAAAGCCCTCTCCCTGCTCTGGTCAACTTGAACTTGTTAAATCTCGCAAAGATGGGCTTTCTTCTGACTTGGCATGCTACGCTGTTGTGCATTTAGGAGAAGTCCTCAAGTATTTATGACAAGATGGATGGGTCAAAGTTGGAGCTAGAATTTGTTCTTCGAGGGTGCCAAAATTTGAAAGACGAATGTCATTTGAGTGATATAGCTTTGATATTGATTTCTCTTTTTCCTCGTAAATAGTTATTGAGCGTTACTAAGTGATATCTTCACGGGCTGCTATGCACTGACTGGGATTGATTTCCATCGCGGAATTCATCATTTTCATTGGGAGTTTTTTTTTTATCCAGCGGCCTGGGAGGTGGAAAATGGAGTCATTGCGTATGGTCACGACGTGCCACATGGTACTGGATATTGGTTCCTAGGAATTTGGAACGAGATATTAATTCTAGAGCCTATTGTATTTGTAGTTTGTACTGCTCCTGTGTGTACCCGTGATGTCAAGGCCGACGTACGTATTCTTTGGAAGTCCACTATTCTTTGGCTTAGGAAAGAGAGCAGGACCATTGCTCCATCCCTGTGTAAACATCAGTTCAAACTGGTTCATTCTAAAATTTACTCACTGATTTTTCATCCGAAGCGGGAAAGGCGACTGGAAGATGGATACGTGTGGGATTTGAATCCAAGGGACCTATAGTGAGGGGACTCATTGTAGGGGTGTAGTGAGTCCCATTCGGTTGTTCATCTTGGCACCAATGACTCAGATTTAATCCGAATTCCAAATTATCCGAGCCATTTATTGTTTAGATTCAAATCTAAGCATTTATTGTTGAGATGGACGGCTAGATGGGCTCACTACATGGTGTAGTGAGCCCCCTCACTACAAGGCCCCTCGTTACATGAGATTTAAACACTATTTTAGTACTCCATGAAAAATGCAATCAATCTTTATAAGTTTGTACTGCTATTACTTTTGGAGGCGGAGTAAGGGTCAATGTCTGGTGTGCACATCTAGACCATCCAAATATGTTTTTGGACAATCTGGATTTAAATAAAACTCCGGACCGTTGATTGTAGAGATCAACGGTTTAAATGTGCGTTCAGTAACTCGGATGCGCACACTAAAGTGTACATAGCACCCGGGGTCCCAAGGTTTGAATCTAGGTGATGTCAAAGACTAAGGGGGCATGTTAATGCCGATTTATCCTCCTTTTTACCTTGGGTGATGTCAAAGACTAAGGTCATGCTAATGCCGATTTATCCTCCTTTTGTTTGTCACAAGTTAGACGCATTTATACTACTCAAACCCCTTAGCCCTTCCCAACCCTTTAATGAAATGAAAAATGTAAACTTCAAAAAGTTAGACGTGCAAGTGGACAAGCGACTACAACTTTATTCAGCATACGCTCAAATTATAGTACATTTGTACACTTTAGTCACGTGAGTGGGTAATGAGTTGATATTATGCATGTGAGGCGTCTCTTTTTCATATCTTTATCTTTTATAATCTGAAGTAGCCAATAAAAATTGAAATATGGAACCTCTACTATAGATAAAGGCCTTACTACAATCCACGGGCATACTAAAACAACACCGCGACTCATGTTCTTGTTGTAGCCCCGTTTTATTTTTATTTTTTTGAACTACAAAAAATTTAACTTGAGCTCCATTTGGGGCGCGCCTCTCCGGTGCTTCTTCGACTAGTGGCTCGAGCTTCTGTGGGTGGTGACTTTTAAGGCTCGATCCCTCGTGGATAAAAACGTCCGTGGGGCGTTTTCCCTGTACGTTAACATTTCTAGCAACAGGACTTCTTCTCTTAACTGTAGACATAGCCTTGTGTTGTCAGGAAAACAAAAATAATTAAATCGGGTCTTTACTGTCGAAGGAAAAATACAAGTGAGTCCCCATGACATGAGAAAAAGTCAAAATCATCAAAAAATATGAAATACTCCTAAATTTATATTCAATTACAGGATAAAATTACAAGAGAATGACTAATAGACCCGGCTACAAAACCCGAATAAGGAAATTAGCTAAGGGTAAGGAGAGCATGTACATTCAATATAATATTGAAGTTCTAAAGTGAACTGATCAGTCGATAGATGACCGTCTCACGTAATGCCCTTAATTTTGGGAACATTAATTCATTAATTAAATGAATAAAAAGTCTTACAACAGAAATTCCATAAAGAAAATTACAATATCTCCTGGCAAGTACATTTATTCACTACCGAGGACGACTATGGTTCCTCTATTCCATGGCATGTTTGTCGGCCCCATCGGTGTCTTGATTAGCTCCACAAGCTCCCAAGCCGTAGTATTTCTCTTGTTCCTCTCTATAATCTAGCATAATACGTCGGAGTTACAGAGCAACATCGTACTATCATACAAGGGTCACCCCAATGCAATATCATGAGCGAAAACGTCCAATAGATAATTCTAACCCAAAACCCAAATTAGCAATTCTAGAAAAATATAATATACAAGAGAAAAATAGGTAGAGTTTAACAAAAAACAATATCTTTCATGAAATATGCATTTGTCAATGTCAACGCAGATCAGAGTGTATCGCACATAAATAAGAAGTGTCTCGTTTAGTGTCGGGACTCTTCTTCAAATTTATCCAAGTGTGGACTACTTCCGACCACCAGACCTATAGTCAGTTCACTCCACTCTATGGCACTGCTTCCGACCACCGGGCCTATAGTATATCACACAAAAGTTATTGGCCCGTTTACATCTCCTTTCAATTGATGGTTATCAAACTTTCCATTTGAGGTCCCAGTCATCTTGTATCATGATCCACAACCTGATACAAGGTTTGTCCACCTCACGACACACACAAACATAGTCCTGGCATTCTTGTATTACTAACCCTAACAACATGATGCAAGGCCTATCCACTATGTGTCGTACACGCTTAGCCCTAACCACCAGGTTCTCTCCGCGAAGTTGGGATGGCGCTCAAGCTGCATTACTACATCCAATTCATTTTTATTCAATTAATCCATTTTCATTCTCATCTTGTTTCTTGTCATCAAATAATCATTCATTTACTTGAAAATCGTGTCGCGTCGTGAATCATACATGTCTCTTGAATATGCAACATGTCAACTTATTTCGTGAGTATGCAACTTTTCGTAAAAACGTGTTTCAAAACAATGTTGCTTTTCTTGTGTCACATAAAATCATAACTTTGCTAGGCGATTCTTTTCGAAAACCAGTTTAGAGTTAGTAGAAAACAGTACTGAATGGCTACTGTAGTCAATTTTCAAGAAAATCCCGTGTCTCGTGTTAAATCCGTAAGCAAAGTGATTTATAAAGACTAGAGACTAGTGACTACGTGTTTTTTTCAAAAATCAATCGGACATTATAATAACATAAAAATTGATAATTCAAATTACTAAACGGTCATTATAACGACTACATGGTATTGAAAAAGTGATTTTAAGGACCGACAACTAACTTTTTCCGAAAAACATTTCGACTTAGTAACGACTAGAAACTTGTAAGTAAAAAACCGAGCATTATAACGACTAAGAAACATACTATATTTACGAAGTAAGTAGGATAGAATAACTACGTAGGTAATTAGGGTTGAGAAACTACCTTAGTTCCAAGGGTAAGTCGGAAAGAGAAAGCTAGGTTGATTTTCCTTCGGCGTCGTAACAGCTAGACTTCCGTTAGCTCGAACACCTAACTACTAACTTTTCTGCAACTACATAGATTAAAGGGCGGTCTTTGGTAGTGGAGAGTGGTGGCTATAGAAGAACAAGTTGAAGAATTAGGTTGAGTTTCAAGAAGAAAAAGAACTCAAGAAAGTGTGAGAGTTTCTCTCGCTAGAAACTACAACCATCTATCCCAACCATTGAATAAAGAGGTAAGAAACTCTATATATGTATTTTGATAACCATCATTGCTTCTTCCTTTTCTTTTCTTTTTTTCTTTCCCTCTCCCCTCTTTTACTCCTTTTTGACATGGTAAGAGCTAAGATCCACGAATACTGCAACACATCATGACTAAGCACATCAAACTCGATTTACCATTTCATAAAAGTTCCAACATATAACAACTTCAATTACCAAAAATAAAAAAAAAAGCAATAGCCACGACCACCACCATAATGAACTCAACAAGCAACAGAGAAAGATCGAAATACTATCAATCAAATGCCCCTGTACTCAATTCTCATACTTCGTTCATCAGGGTAAGATTTCTTTTGTGACGAAGATTTTAGAAGTCTTCTCCAACCCGAGAAATTGCACAGTTTTCTCGGGATGGTAGGGCATGTTTTTAGGGACACATAATTATGTGAACTCTCTAAACTTGATGGTATGGTCGCACATTCCTGTGACTGTAGGACTCTAGCTAAAGCCATCTATCCCAACCATTGAATGAATTTTCGGCCGAACCAAATAGAAATTGAAAATATAGCTTATATTTTTAGCTGCCTTGCTTGAATTCATATTTAGTAACCCTCCCATTCTACTGCTGAGATCATAAAATTCAAAGAACTATTTAGTTTCCTAAATGCAACTAGATTGATCATATAAAGCTGTATAGTTTCTTTCTTCTTTCTTCTCTCTCTTTTTTTCTTTTTTCTTTTTTTTTTTTGGGGGGGGGGAAGAAACCTTGACTATTCGTCTACTTCCAGCCCCGGCCTGTTTGAAGGCAAGGTATCCACGCCGGGTAAATTATGAAAGTACCTTGCTCTTTACAACGATAACCAAAGAAAAACAAATGGACCCAAGAGTTAAGTGAGCATATCCAGAATCTATACTCTCTGTACATATTACATCCAAACTTGTATACCCTATATCGAGACAAGTCTGACTGCAATGGATATGGCTCATAGTGATCTGATAATACCCCTTGGCTTCCAAAAGGGAGGTATAGGCTTCGCCTTTTTTGGTTTTTATTCCTCTTTATATTCAACTTTTGGTTGGATGGTTGTCTAGCCTTTTGTAGCCCTTGATTTTCATGTGTTTTCTCAAGGTTAGTCTTTTCTTATCTCGATATACCTTTTATCGAGTTTTTTTAATAAAATTTTTGCCGATCAAAAAAGAAAAAAAAAAAAAAGGTGTAGCTTCTAAGCAATATCTTTTGGGGTATCTTTTATTTCTTTCCTTCCCCTTGTAAAATTTTGCTATTATTAATTATGAAATATTGCTTTCTTTACTGTTAAAAAATAATAATACAGCCTAAACATTGAGAGGCCTGTCAACTATTTTCTGTCAGGCTATAGTGCTATTTTGTCCACACAAAAAAAAAAAAAAAATTATGGGAAAACTCTATTTCCCCACATTTAATTACCACTTTATCGATAAACTTTATCCAACCTCAACTCAACAAACATCCTTGCTCAAAAAACAATTGATGTGAGGGGACAAAGTTAAGAAAGTGAAAGTTGCAGTTCACAACATGCGTGGTAGAGTAATTACTCCGTGGTCTCCAATACTCTTATTCACCACACACACACTCTCATGATCGTGGAACAATTGGGCCGTGTGGTAAGACTCGAATGCAAGCATCACGTGTCAAGCATGTGCATAACTTGTTTGTCTTACATCATGTGCTAGTAATTTTGTCTGGTGAAAGGTTAAGGTCTGGTCATGGGGGGCAGTTACCAGGTCGGGAGACAAAAGTCTTGGTCACCAAGACTAGTTGATTCCTTCTAGTATAAGAGGGGAAGGTCAGCGGGCACCTGATTGTCACGTGGTATCCTACTGTCCTTTAACACATTACATATTTACATGAGACCCACACATTAAATCGCGAAATTATGTAAATATGTGATGTCGAAAAGCTCTGGAATACCGCATGATGGTGCCTAAGGGCACTGAATAATTTTCCCTCCTAAAACGTACCCCTAACTTTATCTTTACACCTTACCACACTCTTTTTCCAATAAGCTGGTTTAGACCTTATTCAAGATAACTGTATTGTAGTAAACTATTTTTTACGATTTCTTTTAATTGATATATTGTGAGAAAATGACTTGTCTCGTAAAATATAAAAAAATATAGTAAAAGATATTTTGATAAAAAAATGTCAGTTTTCTGGAACTTCACCAATGTTGCAGGCTGTATTTGTTGTACAATCAATTGCATGCATACGTTTGAGTTGACTTGATTAGTACCAATTCATTAATTGGTTCATCAAACATTGGACAACCAAGGGGTCTGTTTCCTTGAATGTGATTTCCTAGGTTGAGCTTATCCATTCGAGTTCACATAAGGCTAGTCCTGACTTTTTGAAAGTCTAAAGCTAAAGATGTTTTTCGCAATCCAAGAGCGAGAGATTAAAGATTGGACCCTTTTTTTTGTTAAAATAATACAAGGGTTACAAAGGTATGAACAGCCCTTAAAATTCGTAAGATTTTGAAGGTTTAAAGCGACCGCACCTTAAGTTTTAGTTCTTGGCCGACTTCGAAAACTCGTTAGAAGGAAAAAAAAAAAAAAATCAAAGTAATGGACAAGCAGCAATAGTACCTGGTACGACTGCCCATAATACAAACAACATTATAGATAAGTTGAAGGGATCGATGATCACAAACCATCAAATAGCCAAACTCAACGCAGCCTTGACGTCCAGCCGCCATGCAAACCCACCACAGTCCATCCTCCACACGTCGCACGGCACGGTCGTCGAGCACTTCCGATCGCGACACGTGTACTCCACTCTCACCCTGCACCCGAAAGCAGGAGGAGTAATCAACAAACCGTACTTGACCTTCTCCTTCACCACCAACGAGACCCTAAATTCCTTCTTCCTCCACCACTGATCCCCACCAAGATGATCACCACCACCGCTACTATCTCGCCACGTGACCAACTTCTTGTACGCTTCGTTCACCCACCGCACCGAATCGAACCCGTCCGATATGAATCCCGGACACGTGTCCCCTTCCAGAATATTCCTCAACCCCAACAAGCCTTCTCCTCCGTCCACCACGCACGTGTCCGTCACGCACTCCACCGTCACCCGCGACTCGATCACATTACTACCCCACTCCAGCAAATCCCCGCCGTCGACGGAGGATCTCTCCGGTAACAGTTGAAGCGTCACGAAACTCTTTTGCTGTTGCTGCTGACAGTTTCTTCTGATGTCTGACTCCTCATCACCCGCGGGTGACGGTGTTATCTTCCTCTTCCGTGGCTTGTAATTCCTTCTAACCCTAACGTACTTTCTTTTCGGTTTCATAATGATGTTGTTCTTCTTGCTGCTCTCCGAAGTTTCTTCGCCAGTAGAAGATCCGTTCACGACGGGTTTCGGCGCAATCGGCCGGAACCTGAGCATCATACGGTCTATAAGTGACTTGTCAAGCACGCCGCCGCCGGGTCTCGCCGTGCCGCATTTCTCTTTTTTACCACCCATCTCTCCCCCTCTCTCTAAATGACTTGCATCAGGAGAGGCCAATTTATAGGGAAATGAACGGTGAATGTGGTGACACGTGTTAGGTCACTGCCTGAAAAATAGGAGTTTGGATTGGCTTAGGGGAACAATTCTTAAACAAAAATAAAAATAATTGTGACACAAACTTTCTGCTACAACTAATCGCAATCTCATGTATATAGAGTGTGGGTCCTATATAAGCCTCACGTGTGGACTCAATACCTCACGTGAGTAAGATTGTAGTTAGTTGTGACAGAAAAATTTGTGTCACTAAATGAGCAAAGCTAGTAAGGCAATTTTTAAAACATTATCTCGACCCAATTGCATTTATCTGTCTATATATCTGTCTATATACATCGAATGATTCTAACGCTTCGATGTGTCAGTATTGGTTGATGAAATTTTTATTCATAACTTGGGGATGAAGAGGGATTGGCTGTGGGTTTTTCAAGGTTGGGTCCACTAATAATGTACTCCCTTCGTCCCAATTTCTTGGCCCCTTTTGGGGAAGTGGGTTTTTAAGGGATATAAAAATTTTGTATTAATTTTTTTTATTTTGCCCATAAATTCAGTCAATCTTACTGTGACCAAATTTGAAAAGTTAATTTATTATATGAAAGTCAAAACATATTCAATATGGATCTTGTTTGATAGATATCAACTAGTTTTATTATACAAAATTTTCAAAATCATAAAAATTGTTATAAAATAAAAAATAATAGGCTAACCAATCAAGATGGGAAAAGTACTTTTTAAGGGTAAAATTAGAAAGTGACTCAATTTTGATGGATATTTTTAGAAGTGAGAAAAATATTTTGGGACATTCCCAAATGAAAAGAAGGACCAAGAAATTGGGACGGAGGGAGTAGTAATGTGGTTGCTATTTATTAAAAAAAAGAGGGGACAACAATGGGGACAAATACATATGTACAGACAATATCCAGATGGGTCTCAAATGGACGATTTGAGTCGTTCTATCATCTTAGAATAATTTTTCAAAAGACTTCACGAGAAATTAGCTTAATCGGAGATGTGTAAATATTTGACCCATATGTACACTGTTTGTACATATGTATCTGTACATACAGAAAGGTTAAAAAAAAAATTGTAATGTGGTTGGTCCATTCAATAATTCTTGTGAGGGGGTCCACTTGAGTTGGGCCTATGATAATGCGAGTTGTGTAATTGCGCACTGGCGTGAAGTAGGGGAACACTGCTTGATATCTTGATTTGATTTCCAATGGAGGAAGAGTGATGTCCCACCAAGTTGAAATATGCCACAAAGAAGGACACGTGGCATCTAGCATCAGTCGACACATCAAAATCAAATAGTTCAAGACATACAACTGGTTCACGCGCCGTTCCACCAACAATCTCACGCGCTTTGAAATAGTCGGTCAAGTGACTTTATCGGTGTAAAGTTTCCATAGTACGGGTGCATTAGGTACAATAATTAGGTTAGTTACCACATTAAATTGAAAGCAATTATCATTTCCAAAGAATGTATTAGAAAATTGTGATGGAATTTTTTTTAGGGTTGGTTTGGGTGAATTGAAAAAATTAGTTTTTTGGTTTTGTCCTTATTCAATTTTTTTTTTGCATTTGTTGGTTTTCGGTCGATTTTTTGTGATTTCTTGGCTTGTCTCGACGAGAGGAATCTAAAAAATATAAAATTATTAGTCAAACTTAAAATTTTATGAATAAAGACGAAAAATAATCCAAAACCGGTTTTTTGGATTATTTTTCGTCTTTATTCACAAAATTTTCACGGAGGCTAATAATTTTATAATTTTTAGATTCTTCTCGTCAAGACAAGTCAAGAAACCACAAAAAATCGACCGAAAACCAACAAACGCAAAAAAAATTTGAATAAGGACAAAATCAAAAAAACCAAAAAACTAGTTTTTTCAATTTATCCAAACCACCCCTTATGAACGCTGCTATGGGTACCCCAATTGCACCCCACCTCATCTGGGTTGTCCAATGCTTTTTTGGACGGTCCAGATTTAAAGTGTTTTATGACCGATTATAAATCACTTTAAATCTGGACTACCCAAAAAGACTTTGGATGGCCCCGATGAAGTGGGGTGCAATTGGGGTACACCTGGTGGTGTACCCAAATCATTTCCATTGTTTAATAATTTGAGTTGTTTCAGAAACTGACTTATTGCGCATTGCGAGACATGTCATTCTCTCACAATATATTAGCTCAAAAAATCAATTTACTCCAATTTCGATTTAAGCTAGTTTTTGAAACAAATAGCGCTTCAATGTCATGGGTTTAACAAACAGAACACAAGAAAGTTTTTTTTTTTTTGGTCATTTGATGTACATCATTGGGGGTTAGCGAGGAGTTAGTGAGTTAGTTCAGAGGGAGTATAGAAGCTATCTATAACCCTAAATTCCAAATGCCTCTGCCGAGTCTCGAAACCTTGGTCTCCCTTGTGAGAAAACCTTGAGTTAACCGCTAGAAAGGTTAGTAAGTAGAAGTTTCAATTAATACTTTGGCAAAACATTAATACTAATAATAATAACCCCTTTTATTTGAAGCAAAATTAAACCATCATCCAGGCCCTATTTAATTGCATGAAAATGATGGATAAGCATGAGAAAATTAATTTTTCATTAACTCTATTTATGTTCAATTACAAAGAAAGTTGTGGAATTCACTTCTTCATAGCAAACTACTTTTCCGCAAAATACATTCTTTTAAAAATACAATAATTTTAATTTTCCTGCAAATCTAATGTGTCCGCGGTCCACGTTCATGTTATGAGAGTGGGTTTGGTTTTGATGTTGGGAAAACAACAATAATAAGGTGGGGGCAAGTGGATGATGGAAAGACGAAGTGAATCGCAAGCCAAGATTCGGTTTGGAATTGACTGGCAGAAAAAATAAGTAGAAAGACATGTTTGTATTCATTTGACACCCACAAAAGGCAAGTAAAATGGCTTCAAAATCGATCATGGATTTTACCATTTAAGGTCTAACCTAAACATACTCCCTATTATAACCTCAACTAATGGTGGGGATTTTCTCACCATCACGTACACCCCAAACACATCTTTATCCCTTTCCCTTTAATTAGTTACTATATTCATGTATGGATGACAGCAAATTAATCAATAATCAAATGAGAAATTCCTAAAGCTGATTCCTTAATCTTATACTCCTGAATGGAGTTTGAATCATACTTGATGTTTCGCAGCCGTGGGTTTTGTTTGTCGGTTTTGGTCGGAGATTTTGTTTAATAAAATTTCTTCTACCTCTTTACCAAAAAAATCACTTGATGAAGCAAATAAGTTTTTTTTTCAGATTTGGAACAAATTTTTGCATCACGTCGCTCGTCTACGTATTTTTAGGCCATTCATTCTCTATTTTTAGGTTAATTTATGTGAAGAGAATTAATGCGTAAAAAGATAATAAAAAGTAAAAAACACCCTTAATGAAACAGGGCCTGAGTGAGATTAGTAGCTAGTGAGGTTCGTAGGACTTCTACCATGTTTATTTTGGATGGGATTGTATGATAAGATTGAATACCATGTTTGTATAGAACTGGATTGAATTGGATTACATGTATGCATGGTTTTCTTTTTTGACCCACAACCATTACATGCATGGTTGGCTTTTTACTATTTTTTTTACCCACTCTAGCTATGTGGGATCATGATTAGAGATTGTTCCAATTCTTGTCTTTTTTTGCAAAGTGTGTTTTTGTATTTTGAGTTGATGTATTGTAAGAGAATAACAGAGAATTTGTGAGAAAAAGGTAGGAATTGGAACAAAATTTTATACTCTTACAAATTTCAAATTTTTTTTAAAAAAAATGTACATACATTAAAAAATATAAGTGATTGAAAAATAAGTCAAAGATAAAAAAATAGACAAACTAATTGGGATGGATGGAATGTACGCGCATGGTAGTAATTTCATGATTAAAGGAACTTACCCCGGGCAAGTTGGTACTTTCAAATTGGTGAGATTGGGATGGGATAATCAATACCTGGTCCAACCCAGGTTTTCAATCAACTCATTTGCCCAACTGCTCCCTCCGAGGAGTGCAATTTTGTCCACCTTCTTTAATATATGTAAAAATGATGGACATTATCCTCTCTCTTAAGGGTTGAAATAGTATAGGTTTCGCTCTTCCAATACACTTTTTAGTAAAGTTGAAAATCATTTTATTTTTTTGGAATCATCACTACCTCAACCAATAAGTGAGAGGGTAATAAGATGGTGAACAAATTAAATCTGTCGGCAAGGGAACAAGCATGCTCCAAGCTTATCAAATAACTAATAATTATTTAGTAATTCCGGAGCATGGCCACTCCTTCAACTATCCTATATATCCCATGCTCCAAGCTAGTTATCAATAACAATTAATTATTTCAATGGTCCCGGAGCACGGATACGTAGTGTACGTTTCGGATTATTCTAGGATCATACATTTATATGAAATTCATACACTTGGTCGTGGATCCTACTTTAATCATGCAAAATACATAGATGACCTCCTCTAATAAGTCTGTTTCAAGTCTCCAAAACTAATCAGTTGACACTATGTGTAATGTTAACAAGGCCTTTCAACACTTTTTTTTTTTTAATCATATAGCTCATGCACACTTAGGCCCGTTCCACTAAGATGACTTTTTGGAGTTAAACATTTACTAAAGTGAGTGACTTGTCTAAAAAATGGTAAAAAGCCAGAAAGTCAAGATAGTAGAGGGGAGCGTTATCAAATCTTTTCAACATAGCCAAATGGAGGTGAACCAAGGACTTGTAGCACAACAGTTATTTTCTGATTTTCTTATAATGGAGACTATAGTTTGAACCTCGACAGAGAAGTTAAGCGTTTAGGAATTAGGACTATGAATAGCTTATAAACTTTTTCGATCTAGACCAACTCACTAACCCTGTTGACAAAATAAAAAATAAAAATGGGGATGCTATTATTACCTTCCCCGGCGTCCCAAATTCTGTGTGCAGTTGACGAGATCCAGCCTCCATGTCAAAATTCCTCATTCTCTCCGAGTCCGCAATCCGGTACCCTCCACAACGCAGAAGTTGTCAGCTGCACGACAGCCGTGCTTATTTTCCAACTTCGTGGCTCCTTTCGGTTATCTCGAGAGACTATCCAAACACTCCGTTTCGTTCACACCGAATTTCCCGAGAAATTTTTAACAGTTAGATCCGATGTTCGAAGAAAAAAAAATACTCCTAAGAGAGAAGTTTCTGGAGAGAGCGAGAGAGAGAGAGATGGGAGTGGAAGCACCACGTGTCTAGGGCAACACTGGAGCATAGAATGAAGATGATTGGCTGGGACGGGTGAGGTAGGGCCCACGTGAAAAGCATCAGCAGCTGCATCTGACAAATTGGGGGCTTTTGATTGGTGTTGAAAAAGGATGATAATGAATTTGGGAGCACTCTCCAGGAAAAAAGACGGGACACGTATGTGCCTCCTTCACCAATGTCTTTTGCGTTTGGTGAAGGTGGGGCAGTGTACGTTCAAAAGAAGAAATTTTTTAGTGGAGGATGGGTACGGTTGACATGGTATCTTACTGTCCGTCTAGGCTATTTATTTGTGTTTTGAACAACTTAAATTTATTGTGTTAAAAATGCTTTCAAATTTACTAAAATGCATGCTATCAGTACATCCGGGCAGTTTAAAACACGGATAGATAACTCGGATGCGCCGTATGGTGCCGCCACGTGGTATCCCATCGGTATTGAAAAAAAAATTCATTTAAAAGAAAAGAAAAAGGGTGGGAAGTTTTCCTTTTTAATTATTCCATCGGAAAAAGTCAGACGTTTGAAGTCTAGTTAAATGCATGAAAAAATATATTATTATTATTATTGAGCTGCTATGCCACTTGTCTTTTTTTGTGGGATTAATTATTCGTTAGGACCTTTATGAGAATCTCAAGTTTATACAACAAATAGAATTGTCACGTTTTAATATGAAATCATGCCTGACGCTTACAAGCTTTAAATTACTATTCCCTCCGTCCAATTTGTTCGCGCTTCAACTTCATCTTCTTTTTTTATTGTGCAATTTGTGCTATTTCGTAAATTCAACTTCATCTTCTTTTTTTATATAACCTAATATCCGGGTCAATTTACGCGCGCTTCAACTAATTTTAGGATCGTAAAAATAATGACCTTGGCCACCTGGCGTACTCTCAGTGATCCCTAAGAGTTTGCTGACAAGGAAAATAAAACATAAAATCTTAGGTGAAAGCAAACACCTACCATGCACTCCTTATAAATAACTCATAAATAGAATCCTAAAGTGTACACGGGTCCAAATTTCACTCTTATGAGTTTAATAATTTAGAGAGCATGTATGTACTCAACGGACTACCTAGAGCAATCTCTAACTTACAAATATTTTCAAAAAGTGGGACCCAAAAGAACTTTTATATAGTAAAAATTCCCATAATTTTGCCCCCCAATATCAATTTTCCTCAATAAACTAAGGCTGTTCAACAAACCAGCAAGGACTATTTTTTTCCCCCTCTTTATTTAAAGGGTAACTTCTTGTGGCAAATACATGCATGCCCTCCTTCAAACAATAAAAGAGTTTTGTTTCTTTTCTATTGGAAACAATTCAAACTTGAATTGCTTGTAAAAGAAATACAATTCAAACTTGAATTGTTGGTAAAAAAAAACACAATTCAAACTTGAATTGGATAAATGGTGCAACGAGTCAGTTTCTTTTGTTTCTATTGGCAGCAACGGCCCAATTTCACCAAACTTTATCTTTTGGAATAATCATAATTAAAAAAGTATGTTTGAGACTTGGGTCCCACTTAAAACTAGTTAGAATGTTAAATCTAGCAAATGAGTTGAGAGCCATCCTTAAGACTATTCTTAGGAGCATGTTTGAGGATCCCATTGAACACCAATTGGAAGAAATAGTAGCTAAGTACTGTCTTAAATACTAGGAGCTAGGGCTGCAAACAAGCCAAATCAAGCTAAGTTTTAGAGTATTTAGGTTCGTTCATTAAGTTTTTAAGCGAACTCAAACTGAGCTTGAACTCCATGGAAATTTGACGAGCCGAGCTTGGCTAAGTTTGAGTCGAACTCGAACTTGTTCACGTGCCTTAAAAAGTAAAAATATACTCCGTATTAGATATTTATATTCTTATGTCCGGAACTACTAATAAAATTTTCAGTTTTTACATAAATAAGTTCATACATAAACAAAATTATAAAAAACATATTAATATGGAAGTATATAGTACCTTTAAAGGTTTATAAATACAAGTTATAAAATTTTCATTCTCTACATGTAAAACTTCATACATATTGAAGGTTATATGTGAAAATTTATGAGATATATACATATACTCCAGGTTTGCGAGCATAACTGAGCCGAATACTATCATATTCAGGTTCAGCTCATTTACTAATCGAGCCTAAAATTGAGTTCATTTTGGCTTGTTTAGTTCCCAAACCGAACTCGAACGAGCTTTTACCAAGTCGAGCCTTGAATAGTTCACGAACTGTTCGGTTCATTTGCAGCCCTACTAGAAGCCTCACCTAGGAGCCATTGTAGAGCATCGAGGATGTTCTATGTCCCAATGCAAGACCACTTTCTCAACCGCTTGGGGGTTTCATAAATCCAACTTATTAAATAACATTATTATTACTCTTTTTACATCAACTTTTACCTCCACTTTACGCTTTTTACATCAATTTTTACCTCTACTTTTCAAAATTATCTTTTACTTTTACCAATGAACTCTTTACCTATTAACTTTTCAAAAGAGCAAAACAATAATTGTACAAACTTTAACTCATTAATTTTGCAAAACGCACTCTTAATAAGGGACAACCAAAATGAACTACTCAACAATGAAAAAGGAAGGGAGGGGAGTATTTATTTTGCCTTTATTTCAACATATATTGAGCTCAATGTGCAATTTACTCTAAAGTGAATTACACCTTATGTTTGCAAGGACAAAGTACAAAACACAAACACACCAAAGGGTTGCCCCAGTAGATATAGGATGAGTGTCTAACTTTGGGAGTAATTCCCTTGGTCAGGTATTCGATTTCCTGCAGGGTGAGTACCTATGCTAAGTGAGAGACCATGATTGATATGAGTTGTGCTAGCTTCCTCTGAAGTTTGGATTATACAACTGGTCAATTAGTAGTCTGTTGTAGGGTTGTTCATCAGTTAAAAAAAGCAAAAGAGTTATAACACCCTATGCAACCTGATACCTAATGTATACCTCGAACACTAATCTCAGATAAATGCATAGTACCGAAAGATTTTAGGACATGAAAAGGAAGTGCTCCTTGAACATATGATAATGGAAAATGATATGTGTACACCACACTTGGGTACCCCAAGTGTGCACCAGCCTATTTCAACCGTCCAAAAGCGTTTTAGATGCTCAAGATTTTTTACAAAATATTTGCGTGAATAGTTTAAACTCTTTGCGTGAATAACTCAAGTGTTTGTACCCATAGACGTATAATAATATTTTAGAAAAACAGTTAAGTGATCCTACCACGTTTGATTGGAGAGTTTAACTATTTTGTTTTAGTATAACTTATTCGAAGTTGTGTGAAAACTTAACAAGTTTCCAATTTAAAAAAATAAATAAATAAATGAGCTTGGTTTGTAAGGTAACAAAACGTTAAACGAACTTTTAACAAGCTAGCCGGATTCATTTACTATTGTTATTGACTCTCATTTAGTCTACTTTTTACAAATTAAACAATATCGGAAACATAAATTGTAACGATTCGCGCTAACTGACCTACTAACTTTTAGCTTAACCACATGACTCAAGTTTAATTTCAAATTATATGATAGCTGCCTGGGTTTCTTTATATATTGAATTATCTTTCGATAATTTCCCGATGCGGGACTTCGGCATCTAATGGGGTCTCACGTGAATTATCAAAGAGAGATCAATCATGGCCTGGGTGGCTGGTCCGGTGACAATTTGCACTGGTTGGGCCAGTAGAAAGATCAACCCTCCCATGAGACAAATGAAGCAATAGTTAGCTTATCTACTTAATCATTCACCACCCATTTTAGCCCGAACACCTGAGTTATCAGAAAATAGTCATACTAAGCTTAGATTTCAGTCATTATTCATTATCCATTTCAAACTAATAAGGTCCAAAGTATGGCATAAAAGTCTAGCGGTTATCTTCTAGTTCTCCTACAAGGGAGACTAGGGTTCAAGTCTCGGAGAGAGTGCTTTGGGGTTTAAATTTATGAATATAACTTTTAGGCGCCCCTGACTAACTCACTAACTTCCTTGAAACCACCCCCCACACACACACACACACACACACACACATGTATATGAAAAGGCAATTAAAAAAAAGTAGAAACTTAAACCCTGTTGAGGTGATTTTTTTTTGTTTGGTACATTGGAAAGCAAAGAAAAGAACAAATACAACATACAATCAAAGTCGAGAACAACAACACAATGATCAACAAAAGTCCACCCAAGACCGGGTTTCAGAGAAAAGAGATCTGCATCAAACTTCAACTGCCGCCGGGGTCTTACCTGCTGCCGCCTTCGCTCCATTGTTGAACCCATCTGTCACTATCTTCAATGGAAGCCATTGGAAGCTGGGCCTTGAAAAAGGTGATGTACATCACAAAAATGAAGGAGAGAATGGATCTCAACCCAAAAGCACAAGAGATGGAGAGAGGAGAGGAGAGAAGAGAGAGGATTTAGAGCTAGGGAAGACTCAGGGAAAGGGAAGAAGGGGGGAAGAGGGAAAAAGAAAACCCTAAGTTCTCCAACTCTCTCTCTCTCTCTAGACTCTCATCAAATTGCTGATTTGACTCCTAATAACCCTGCTGAGGTGATTACAGAGAGCCGGCAGACTGATTAATCAATCATTTTTTAAACAGAGCTTAATCAATCCAAAACTCCTTAATACTACTTGAGAGTCTCTCATGTGATTATCGCTCACGTGAGTCCATGACTCTCGTGTAATGCAAAATAATCTGAAAATGGAAGGAAAAACGATACATAAGATTGGAAGCCAACCACAAAATTTGCATTTCAACTCTGACCGGTTCAGAATTCCAAAAGAAATACTGCATGTTACAGAGTTTATTATTTCTTCACCAACTGAATTTAACTAAAAAATTAACTCTTCTGATAACCCTCCATTACAAATGGACAGGTGGAACCAATTTTCACAGCAGAAAAACGTAATTCGTCATATAAAATTATTGCCATATGAATTCCTCCCACAAGCATTATCTCACGAGAAGCAAGAGGATACAGATCTTAGTTGACAACATCAAGCACCAGCTTACGAGACTTGAGAACAGACCACTTCATACGCCTGTAATAACCAGCTTGAAGCAATGCCAATGACAGGACAAGTATCCACTTGAATCCCATCTGAATTAAGAAAGTAGCATACATGATAAAATTATTACCTCCTACATAGAGAAAAAACAACTTACAACATATGATTATTTGGATGACGTGGGAGTAGCACTTTTGAAAACAACAATAACAATGGTTGTTTTGGTTTCAGAATGGAATGACCTCACGTCATTAGGTGGGAAAATTATGTGAAAACTCTATTTGCGTAAGAATTTGTATCGAAACATAATGGTACTGTGAAAGTCAGCAATACCAGTTTTCTTTCTTCCATTTCTGGTTCCGCAGCCCATGACAAAAATGACACAACATCTTTCCCCATCTGCACAAATATTAGAGAGGAGAATGAGCTTTTAACTACAGCCAAGGGTTTAGGAGAAACAAGCGCAACGCAAAACAATTTTAATGATAAATATGCAAGCCTCCTCTACTACCAAGTAAGGGAGAATCCGACCTGAGCTTCTGTTGCCGGGGTACCATCTTCATACTCAACAGCTCCATCAATAAGCATTTTAGGCATTGCAATAGCTCCACCAGGGAAATAAGGATTGTAATGCAAACCTTCACGGATCTACAATGCCATGCCAATCTAGGTGATTAAGCAAAAAAATAGGGTAGTACCTAAACTTACTTGAAAGTAGTACATGCGAGGTCAGTCATGAATATCTATTTCAAATGGTATTCTACAAGCACAAAGCAAACGTGTGGTGGTTTTGCAATTCAAACCCAGATGGAAACCCTTCCCTCTAAAACCATAATCAAGCATTCAAGCATTCCACCAAATTGAACTGATGGTGTGGAAAGATGCACAAAGTGCAAATGAATGCTTATGCTCAAAATAAGGACATAGTGTTTTGTATCTGCTTATTCACCAACCACCAAAATCGAGCAGCTTACATATGTAACACGAAATGTATAGAAATAATTATCCTCACTTTCCTATAGAGAGTGGAATCTCTGATGGCTTCATGACATAACACACCGCAAGACAATGAAATGTAACCATAAATGGCATACAATCACTACCTACCACTACAACTGGCACAAGTCATTACGAAATTTACGTTCCATTTTTAGCTGCTACTAA
Source organism: Vaccinium macrocarpon (assembly GCA_022606695.1). Lineage (NCBI taxonomy): Eukaryota > Viridiplantae > Streptophyta > Magnoliopsida > Ericales > Ericaceae > Vaccinium > Vaccinium macrocarpon. Next base: position 5,989,469 of record CM040172.1, on the reverse strand, counting down.
GCCAAAAACTTAATTTTTTTTGTAACTATAGCAGCCACTGGAGCTGTGGCAATAACTGCATTCTTCTTCTTCTTTTATTCACTGACCGAAGTCATATCCCTAAACAAAGTGAGAAACATCAAGGAGCAATTTCAAGAAGAGACTTACTGAAACACCAGCAGGAGGATCACGGTAACCAGTTAGAAGGGCAAATACATAGTTCTGACCATTGTGACGAGCCTGAAATGACAAATAGTACAATTTTGTAGACATAGACAATACAGAATCCCTCAAAAAGAAATTAGAAACATAAGACAGGAATTACTTTGGTGATAAGACTTAGATCAGGAGGATATGCTCCTCCATTAGCAAACCTAGCAGCTTGTTCATTGGAATATGGTTGCGGAAAACGATCACTAATTTTACCAGGGCGAGTAAACATTTCACCCTCATCGTTAGGTCCATCAACAACCTCAATCTCAGCTGCCATAGCCTTTGTTTCCTCCTCTGTATATGCTACACCCACCAAGTCACGATATGAAATTAGGCCCATAGAATGACAGGAAGCACAGACTTGCTGATAAACCTGATGACCACGACGAATTCTGCCCAAGTCAAATAGAAAATATCAAGTTTGCTGTTGCATAAAAAGTACAATACAGTGTTCCGAAGGAAATGAATGGTCTACTTAAGACGAAAAAATTCCGTGAGCAAATACTAAAGATCATTGCTGCTGCAGGAAGACGCCAAAATATTTCCTTTTTGTCAAAAAGCTACAATACAAATGGATGAGAACATTGCATGATGCATAGCAAGATAAATGGTGCTCTATAAGGAAAATATGGCCAGGAAATGAGCAACTCGGATTTAGTAGTCAAATTGAGGCTAAAATTGTTTTGGTTCAAGGGTTGTGCCCATAAGTCAACCATATTTGACAAGTTAAGAGAAAGCATTTCATGGACTCAACAATACTCACGAGCCATGGTCATATGAACTCAGAATGCCTTGATGAGGCCAAGGATAGTTTGGACTTGGTAGACCGTGTTCAGCCTCATCAGCAGATGCTATTGTTGTGAAACTCAAAAGCCCTGATACACCAGCTCCAAGCAGTGCAAACGTTCTTAGATATTCCGTGCCACGAGATCCATCTTTGTTTGAAAAACGGGTTGATAAGACTGGAGGGACCTGCAGAGTGTCATGGAAGAAACAGTAACTGTCAGTGATGAGCACTATCAATTACTAGTTGAAAATTCAGGTACCAAGGGATTTTTTTTAAAAAAATAACCTAGTCCAAAACTCCCAGGCTGTAATTAACTTTACAATTAACACCACTCTTGCCAATTGAAGATTAACAACCAGTACATAACCTAATCATTTCATAGTAAATTGTAACATGCATAACAACGATCAAAGTTCCTCTTTCTTACAGTTTGCTATTGCACTACCCCGGAACCCAACCAAGTTCCGAGAATTCCAAGAGCTTACATTCTTTTCCAAATATCATATTAGCAAACTTGTACAGCACCAAAGTTCACAAACACTAATTACAAGAGAATTACTTAAAACTATCATGGCCTAAAAACAAGAATCTGCCCCAGAGCAAAAATTTGATAATTCGTGCCAAGATATCCATTAATATATATATATATATATATATATATATATATATATATATATATATGGATCATGATCTCCTAAGGGATCCCTTATTAAAAATTTGGAGCAAACCTAGCCTTTTTTCAACTTTCCAGATCAAATTTTGACGATCCGAACCGCTCAATGTTTTTAAAATGTGTTTTCCAAGGTCCACATAGGAAATCTTCAATAAAAAAAAAACCCGGAAGGGCTTGATCCAAACAGGTTTCGATAAAACTGTTTGGATCAAGCCCTTCTGGGTTTTTTTTTGACAAATCTTCATTAAGGCCCTTAAAAACGCATTTTAAAAATATTGAGCGGTTCGGATCATCAAAATTTGATCCGGAAAGGCTAGGTCCGCACCAAAATTTAATAAGGGATTCCTTGGGAGATCATGATCCATATATATATATATATGGTTCGGATTGTCAAAATTTAGTTCGGAAAGTGGAAAAATAGCTTGGTCTTCATTTTATTTAAAATGAGGGATCCCTCATTTTATTTAAAATGAGGACCTCATGCTTCCCGACCAAATTTCGACGATCCGAACCGTTTGATGTGTTTAAAATGTGTTTTTAAGGTCTACTGCGAGGATTTGTCCAAAAAAAATACCCGCAAGGGCTTCATCCGATTATTTTTTGTTAAAAACGCTATATATAACGTTTTTAACAAAAACTAATCGGATGAAGCCCTTGCAGGTATTTTTTTTGGACGAAACTTCGCGGTGGACCTTAAAAACACATTTTAAACACATCTAACGGTTCGGATTGTCAAAATTTAGTTCGGAAAGTGGAAAAATAGCTTGGTCCTCATTTTATTTAAAATGAGGGATCCCTCATTAGAAGTTGATCCTATATATATATAATAATTTTCTCGTGTGGTCATGTGTTTGTCTGTGCGATGAATTTCAAGGAGTGTCCAAAAGCGTAGAAAAGTTAACACAAAAACAAACAAGAACTTAAAAGTGCCTCATATGGCTTAGCAAATCCCCCTTCCAAAACTCCATAACGATGAAATCGCCAAAGCACGCCCAATTCACTCATTCCCCCCGCCTAAAATAGAGATCTCCCTAGAGCACAATACTCAAAATTCAACATAAGGTATGAAAGTGGACCACATTTTCGCTTTTATAACTTTCACTTAACACACACACACACACACTGTATTTTCAGATAATTTAACGTATTATATAATATTCAATGATTACGCCTCGAGTTACATGATTATGCCCTGAGGCCTACATGTTGCATCATGAGAGATAAAATGCCTCGCATTGCACATTCGCTTTCACTAGACCCTGATGCATTTGCCAGACTTTGATCTCAGACATCACTATGTTGAAGCCTCACCTTATTTCTTGTTAAGAGAAGGGAAATGAGCAGAAAGAAAAGAAGGCATCAAACGACGCATGCTTTCTATGCACATCGCTAGACATTGTTATGGTATCTTGAAGTTCAGTTATTAGCTACTGTGAATAATCTATATGAGGCAGTGTTGTTGAAGAGTGGTACATCCCCCAGAAAACATTTTTGCAGTGTGTACTTTTTAGATTGCTCAACATCGACACAACTCCCCTTCCACCCCTCCCACCAAAAGGTAAAGAGTTCATAGTCACAAACTTCTTAAATACAACTAACCAAGCAATAACCAGGCCATCAAATGCTTCCATCTCTTTCCAAGAGATTTGACCCAACAAAAGGGAAATTTTCCCATTGATAGCCTTTAAATTCTAAGCCATATGGAAACCACTAAAGCCAAGACGTTGGAGTCCCGAACTAAACTTCATGCATTTCTTCTAGTAAGTGTTCGAAGAACAAAAGGAGAAACCACCATATCTGGTGGGGGTGAGAGGATGAGTTTTCGATGTTTCGTGAAACCAAGCAAGTGTTTTGAATATTATATTGAAATGAACTGTCTGTAAAAATGGAAGAAAATCATATGCTGAGAGACAAGTGACTCAATTTACCAGTACCTGATCAATGGTATTCATTGCCACAACAGCAATTACTGTCCATTTGCCGCAAAAAAGCTGAAAACTGATCTTAACAAGGCCTACGGAAATTGCACATATCTTGTGTATAAACAAATACTAACTCGAGTGCACTTGCTATCCCGCCTAAAAGAACAAGAAAAATCCCGATACAGACACCAATACACTAAAAACAATGTAGACTGAATCCCATATAAACATTGAATTCTTAGCTACAGAAAATTATGGCCAGTGAAACAAGTGCTGAGAAGCATGGAACCTCGAATATCATACACAACAACAAAATTTGATGAATTCCACATGGCACAACGCAAAGGAGGAAAATTAATCTTACGGTGGATTGAGATTGAGGTCTACCCCTGATTAACTTGTAGATCAATCTACCAGCCATGTTAGCCAAATCTGTTCATTGAATGAGACAAATGAAAAGCTTTTTGTCATCAAGAGCTCAATTTTACTTTTCACAGTACGGAAGGGGCAATGAAACAAGCTTTGAAATGATACCATAAGCTAAAAAGGGCAAAGCAGTGACTAATTATCAAAATGTACACCCCTACAGATCAAACAAAACAAAGCAAAAAGGATTGCTGCAGCCAAGTGCCATCCTCGTATAATGGCAAGTGGGAAATTTTATGCATTATAACCATCAGCAATCCACTATGAAAAGCAATGTTATCTACTATTTCAGCAGCAAACTGTCAACTACATAACCGTCATACAAAACTAAGCAACAATGCTTTGACATTGCTCTGAATGTCAGGAGCTAAGCAAAATTAGAAAATACTGACAGGTTGGGCAACTTAAGAGCCAGGACATAAAAAAAAAAAGAAGAGAGAGATAGTTATAAGGAAAAGCTGATTCAAAACTGGAGAATCTACATCATAAAGTTTCAGCTGTTACTTGCTAGTAGCTTCCAAGTCTTTTTGTTCATGTCCCAAATTTACTAGTTTGCTAAGCTTGATTCAAAACTGGATCATCTATTTCCGACTGTACACACAATTTTAATTATTGAAGTTCAAGAGATAATGGCCTTGTTCTCTTTCATTTTTTTCCCATTTTCAAAAATTCTTTTCAAAAAAGATTCCTTCTTTTAAAAAAGAATCTCTCTACTCATTACCTCATTATTTTATTTCTCTCTTTATCTCTCTCTAATCATTATCTCATTATTCTCATTTTCAAAAACCCAGCCAAACACTATCTCAAAATTTATTCTCAAAAATTTCTTTTCAAAACCCATCCAAACACAGCCAATCTTAGCCCCTTAGTTCTGCATCCCAAGAGGTGAGATGCTTCTGAAACATGTACTGCAAGACTAACTCTTATTCCCTAGCAAAAATTTTTCTCTCCTTCATCCTCTATCCACCCTTTCCATTCCTTATACCTTATAGCTTCTTAGCAACCACACTATAAATCGATTAGTTCAATTCTTTACCATTGATTAAAACCTGGAACATTCTAAAATCACAAAACAGACAGTGAATCTCCACATTATTTGTTTAGAAAGTTTCCTTTTAGGGGAGGGGGTGGGGATAAGAGACCCAATCATCCATACATATCCAGCATAAGCATTGCTTGGTAGAGGTAAACAAAAACGAGAAAAAAAATATAGACATTGACTTGGTAATTGGTAGAAGTGTATCCAGTATAAACAATGCTTGGTAGTGCTAAACAAAAACAAGAAAAAAAAAATTACATTGACTTGGTAAATGGTACAAATGTATCACCTTCTAATAGAAACCAATATATCGACCCAAATATAGTTCTAAATCATGGATTCACGGCCACAATCCATCAAAGTTTGACCTTTCTAACATATATAACAATTAACAGCAACCAATGTAGTGTTCTAAAAGAAGGTCTGGAAGGCGAAGTACTCCCAACTAACCCAACTACACCGACTATCCCGACTAGGCGCCGAGTACTCAGCCCTGGAAGCTAGGTGTCCAGCCGCCCTGGGAGCGCCTAGCAAGTTTTAGAACCTTGGACCAATGTGGAAATTGATGGCCAAAACAGACAAGACAACCACCTCAAAAGATCACACACCAGCACTTTATTGGATCCTAAAAATGGTTCATGTACACAGTGGTGGCAATAATTGAATTCAACAACTGTATGTTAATGTGAAGATCAAGTACAAAACTCTCATAAGAGAACCCAGTGGCAGAGCTAGGATTTGAATTCAGGCTGGTGAGGTTCAATGGGAATCCACCTGTGTTGTTACACGTTCCGTAAAAATGTGAAGAGGAAGGTTGGGTGTAAAATCATATAATTAGATTTTGTCGTGGGTTTTGTTTTCCATTAGAACTAATAGAAGTTTGATTCCACTCTCCTGTGGTCTTCAAATGAAAGCCATTCCATTGAGATATTGTTGTTATGAGCCAAATCATTCATTTTAAAAAACGTGATCCCTAAATTAGCAACGAAGGAAATAAAGTTGTATATTAGCAGGTGCCAAACCAAATTCCATTAGTGTGAAAAAAATTCCAACGTCTCAATATGTGATTAGGGTGGCACCTATCCCCCACCCCCACCATGTGCCTCCGTAGCTGAGAGAGCCAAAAGCACATTGGCAGCTCAATACTCACTTTATCGGGAATAACCTGGCTAGAAAATTGTTACAGAAGCTCATATCAAACAACGTATTATCTGAAACGATAAAACTTAAAATTCCCAATGAGCAAAATAAACATCCTCATCTCAATTCGAGATGGCGAAAATCCTTACAAAATACGTAACACTATTCGTATATCTTGTTCTTGTTTATACCAAGTGGAATCGTTGCGCTAGGTAGGTGAAGATGAAATTGCATTATGCAGATTGTACACTACAAATTTACAATTACCATAAGATAAGCTATGAAGCAAGAAAACAGATCCTGATTCGTGAGAGATTCCACTGGGATGAGAAGGGGCAGCGGAGAATTGAAGAGAGAGAAGACTTACAGAGACGGCGGGGGCGGCCGGAAGCAGATCGACGGCGAATTTGTTGCCAACTCAGAGAGAGAGAGAGAGAGAGAGAGAGAGAGAGAGAGAGAGAGAGATCCAATGAAGTGATGCTGCAGAAGAACGACACTTGGTTCTGGAATTTTGATGCCAATAGCCCAATAATAAGGTGAAAGTCCAGCTTAGTTCTCTTTGATGGGCCCCAAGAGTTTTATATGTAGAATTGGGTTAGCCATTGAAGTAAAAATATATGGGTAAGGCCTCAATATTCTCTTAGTTTTGGTACCTTTTTTTTTGGTAAAAATTTTTTTAAAAAATTTTAGAAGAAGAAAAAGGTAATTTCTTTTACCTCACAGATGTACCGAATAAGAAAAACTCTAACCCCAATGTGTTAAATGTAAATAAAAAAAAGAATAAGAGCAAAATGAAATAATTTTTAAATTTAGCTTTAAGCATATTACGCCCCTTGTCTGAGCGGTCAAAAAATAAAAATAGAAAGTAGCACGTCAGCTTATGTTTGCTGCAAATCATATTGGAAATTACTTTACAAAACCAAAAATCAATATACTGACAAAATTAGGAATTTTTTACTTTCGCAAAGGAAAAAAAGGGACAAATTTCAGAGTGCATGACAAAAAAATAGAATGCAAAAATCATTTTTCTTCGTGAAGCTAACAAAATTTTCAGTTCAAAACTTGAACAATTTACCATACATGTGAATTGTGGCCCCAATTTACTATACATGTGAATGTTGCAGGGTGAACAATGCAACATTCAGAAGTTTTTTGCGGGTAAATCTCCAATATTCAGAAGTTTTGGGTAAAATATAGGAAACTACGAATCTGCATACTTCAGCCTCTATTCCACTCCAGCCCTAACTTGCTGCTCTCTCCCTCTCTCTCCTCGTTTGATAATCGGTCAGAATCAGAGAATTTTGAGGGGGCCTCAAGCATGGCAACGGCAGCTAAACCTTTCAGTGGCAACATGAAGGCAAGATACTCTCTCTCTCTCTCTCTCTCTCTCTCTCTCTCTCTCTCTCTCTCTCTCTCTCTCATATATGTGTGTAGATAGGAATTTACTGTTTGGTTGCTGAGAAGAGAAAGGAAGGAAATGCGTAAAATAGCCTTATATTCTTTGCACTATGGCCAAAGAATCTCACAATCACCTGTTTTTCGACTGCAATGAAAATGGGTATCATCATTTTCACCAGCAGTGGCCAGATGCTCTGGGTTGGATAGCTGGTCTGGCTAGGGGTGACTCTATTTCCAGTATTGTTCTGAGGCTAGTCTTTTCAGTTGTTGTATACCACTTATGGAGTGTAAGGGATAGTAGGGTTTTTTAAGGAAATTGAAGTTGTGTCGAATCTGTTATTTGCGGGCATTGAAAGGGATCTGAGAGCAATGCTCCTGGGGTGGAAGTTGCCTATATCTGATGAAAATGGAAAATAGTGTTCTGTGTGGGACTTGCCAAATAGATGTATAGTGCAGTAGTTTGTTTGTAGTGGTGGTTAGTTTCTTTGTATTCTTTTATTCTTTGTATAGGCTCTCAAGTTTATCCCCTTTGTTTTCTTGTTTCTTGGTGGTGTTCTTTAATAAGAATTACTTCACCCAACAACAACAACAACAACAAAAAAAAAAAATCAGCCACCAAAAGTGTGATTTTTTGTATTTGCTGATAGGATTAAACTCTTGGATGTGAGAGCATGCCAGGTGTTTCTGTAATATGCTGAATGACTTGCATATGTATTGAATTGACGAAATACTTTTCAGTTTACTTAGCTAATGCCTGCAACGCCCCCACCTTGGTGGAGGCTTTTGCTTTTTGCAATTTTTTAATGGGTTAATTGCAGATCATAGAAGTATCCCCTCTTTTTTTCATTTCTGAAGAGGTTCTTAGCCTTTGCTTTTTGTCTTTGTTGTGATCTACAGAATTCTATTTTGTGTATGTTTTGCATTAGCCTCTCTTGCTCCTTTTTCTTTATTTTAGGGAATCTAATATCACACTAAAGTTTCATAGAAAAGCAACCATCTTGATATGTCCCTTTAATGCTATGAAGTTCACAAATATCCCATGTTTCATGTTACTTTTGTTGAATGTTCTCAAAATGAGCTATATTACATGAACTCGGACATGAGTGTCGGGTGCGGGTATATGTCTAGGTACTGGATTCACTCAACTTCCTTGTCAGGGACACCAGGACACGCCAAAAATTTCTTATTCCTTAGTACATTTTCTTTAGTTTCATCAAAAATGATGTTTAAGAAGTGTCATAGGGCAATTCATGACTTAGTCATCATTGTTGCCTAGACTTGTATAGAGATCATGGAGGAATGAGTTTAAATTCAATTTTCATGCAGAAAGCTCTTGCTGGCCTGAGACGTATCAATTTGGAAGGTCTGAGATGGAGAGTATTTGATGCCCAAGGCCAGGTTGGAATTATCTACCGTTCTCCTTTTCTTTTATTCTGCTGTGTGCTTTCAACTGATTTGTGTAGTGTTAGTTGGATGATGGGTGAATAATTGATTTGATTGTCTTTTTTATGCAAAACTGGATTATGGAAATCTGTTATATAAAACATCCCTTCGGCGTGGATTTTTGGATTTTAGCTGTGGTGAACTGAATTTGCTAGTAATTTGTGATCAAATATTGACTGTGACTTGTCATGCAGGTCCTCGGGAGGTTAGCATCTCAAATATCGACTGTGATTCAAGGCAAGGACAAACCAACATATGCCCCTAATCGCGATGATGGGGATATGTGCATTGTGCTTAATGCAAAGGATATTTGTGTCACAGGGAGGAAACTTACAGACAAGGTTTATTACTGGCATACTGGGCAAGTACCATATTTACTGATCCCTACCTATTTTGCATACATTTACATGCAGAAATGTTAAGAATGGTTTCCTTATCGGGTTCAATTTTGGGGATCCAGGGGACCTGCTGCGCGCTATGCGCAGCAGCATCTGCTGTGAATTGGAACGGCAAGGATTTGGGTAAAAAACACTGATGTCTATTCTCTGTCTTTAAGCCACACTTGGATCTTGTTGGTTCCAAAAACAACTAAAACTGCAATAACATTTCCCTTTTATCCTCTCTCACATCTTCTAAAATCTCTACCTCTCTCTCTCAACAAATTGAGGTGGAATATTTTAGAGAGAGACGACAGTGAGAAACCACAAGCGGCATAACGCAAAGGAGAAAACTTGTGCAAGGCAGAGAAGACGTCAACCAAGTTAACGGACCAAATTGTGGAGTCGTAGAGAGATGCCGTTCAAGTTGTAGGGCACTTCCTCTCAATCGGTCGAATGTGATATTATTTCGGTTGTCGAATTAGAGCTTCAGTCAGTAGAGGTTTATTCATAGTTCAGACTTGAATAATTGACCTTAGCTGGAAAAATAAACAAAGAGAAGTAATAGCAGAGGAAGAATTTCAGAGAGAGGGAAGTAAAAAACTTGAACTGGTTTTGGATTTTCCACTGCAAATATATTAATAGGCTAACCAGAGAAGATAGCACAATAGATAAGAATATACACTCGCGGGGGGGGGGGGTGGTTTGTGCATGGCTGAGTTATGTTTACTCTGTGTTTGTGTGTGTGTGGGAGAGGGAGGGAGAGACTTTTACTGGTTGGGAATTTAACAAGGCCAAATGTGGTTTTGTGTCGTCAGAATTACCTCTCATTTTCACCCAAAACATTGCTGTTTGAGGTTGCAGCAGATACTGCTGCGCGCAAAGTTCTGTGGGGCACCCAAACCCCAATTTTGTTATTGAACTGTAGGAAGAATTGTAAGAACCTATTTTGGTGCTTCATCTTGTATTTTGTGCTGTGGAAATTTGATAACTTCTTTTCAGGAGTTCTAGCGTAGTATATCCAACTTGAGTGTTTGGGAAATATGAAGAGCTAGCTTCAAATGAGAAGTAGGCGATGGTCATAGTGTCAAACTTTTCCATTCGTTCAACTGCAGAATGCCACTGCTTTTTGTCATTTTTGTTTAGAATTTCTAGCCTAACAATGAACTATTTTTGGCTCATAGGTATATGGGCCACCTCAAGGAAAGAAGTTTAAAAGATCAGATGGCAAAGGATCCTACTGAAGTTATTCGCAAAGCTGTCATGCGCATGCTTCCGAGAAACAAATTGCGTGATGTAAGTTCTAATTTGTTCTCTTTTTCCTTGCTAAATTAAATCTATTTGAACTTGATTTTACTTTTCAAGTTAATTCACTTTTCTTTTGGTACTTTCTTGACCTCTGATATCAGATCAGGTAGAATGGACATGGACTGCTTTGTTGAATAGCATCTTTTGTTCATGATCTATTCTGAAATGAATTTAAAACCAAGGAAAATTAAACGGAAAAAAACTCCGATAAGTGATAACTTATTGATAATACATTATGTGGGAACCCTGATTGTTACATGCATCTGGCTTTATGGACAGGATTATCGGGTTATTGGCGGCTAGCAGTAGTTTTTGCAATTGATTTTACCCAAAAGAACAATGTTTGTTGTTTTCATTTTCTGATTCCAAAATGAATCATCTCCAAGAGGAGTCGCAGTCTAATGAATTTTCAGCTCACTTGATATGCTTCCCCTGGAAATGCAGTGAAACATAGTAATGTTACCCTATAATTTGTTAACGAATGTTTATTAATTTGATGAAGATCAAGGGAGAGGGTTAATTGAAGCAACTTTTATATGTGCAGGATAGAGACAGGAAGTTGAGGATATTTGCTGGCGGTGAGCACCCCTTTAGCGACAGGCCTCTTGAACCATATGTGATGCCTCCTCGACAAGTACGGGAATTGCGTCCACGTGTGAGACGAGCAATGATTCGAGCTGAAAAGAAGGCCGAGCAACAAAAACAAGGGGGTATGGATACTAGAAAGGGCAGGAAGAAGGAAGAGGATAAAGCAGAAATAGTAGAAGTATGAAGAGGAGTTGTGCGTACGCATTTGATGGCCAAAGCTTTTGCTTACTTGTCCTGTAACTCAAAAGGTGGCAGTGCCATTTTGAGTCTTGGGCCGATCTTGAAAGTGTATTTGTTGACAGGATTTTGTTTAGTTTTTTGTGCGTTCTTTTCGGATTGGTATGTGTTTTTCATCTCCGTCCTATGTTGCAAGTCAAAGGGGCCTAGTTAGCCTGCCTTCATCCAATTCAAAGCTCGAAACATTTGAACTGAGTGATTGATCTTTTGCACTTCTTATGATTCTGCAGGATCTTGTTCATGGATTCAAGATTAGTATTGATTCAAATAATAAGTTAATGCCTCCTCATTTTCCTCTTTATGGATTATAAATGCTCTATATGCCCGGAGTAGCTATTTTTCTCTTGTTATGAGTACTCTCTTCAAATCAAAGTTAACTGGAGGGAAACGTTATAAGAGAGGATATAATTTAATGATGTGAAATTTCCATCTCCCCAATTTATTAAGAGAGAACAATTTTTAAGGGCTTTTTTAAATAATAAATTTTTCTAAGGATTTTGTTAAGAAATTTGATTGCCAAGACCCAAGAGTCGAAGACGTTAACTTGAAGATCTAACTTGAAACCCCTTGGTGATCAAGACTTGGACCTTATCTTAGGGTTTGCTCCATCCTAAGTTCTTGGGTTCGGAACTTCTCAAGTGTTATTATTCCCTCCGTTTCAAATTTCTAGTCACGTTTGAGAATTCTAACTTTTTAAGTAGACATGCAATAAGTGCATTCATTTAATGCATTTATATTAAACAGATTCATTAATTTCCTCAACTTTTGAGAAATGATTATTGTTGGTAAAAGGATTATTTTGAAAGATTGAATCAATTTTGTTTGGACTTTTCAAACAGGACAAACAATTTGAAACATCCCAAAATAGTATAAGTGACGAGTGATTTGAAAGGGAGGGAGTAATTGGTCTACCTGCAAGTGGGAGGTGGAATTATAGGATTAGTCGTCGTGTGCGTAAGTTAGTCCGAACGCCTGAGTTACCATAAAAACTTGAAAAAAGAAAAAACCAAAGACGAGACGTAATAATACAATAATACCGTGAAATTCAGTGTAAATTTGTTCACCTACACCTAATAAGGGTGAACAAAACTCTGTAATTGGTGAAAAATGTGTGGAATCCACTAGAAAGTAATGTCATGCTTACCAAAAAGTGACTTAATCCACCACAATGATGTCATGCTCACCAGAAAGTGATGTAATCCGTGGACCTCACGCATTTTCCACAAACAAATTTGCACTAGTGAAATTCATTTGTGATTGACTTTAGAGTTCATAACCCACATCAAATGATCATTATCACATAGAACGACCTGAACTTAAAATTGTAAAAATTCAAGTAGTTAACAAAATCAATGTGCCCATACAATAGTGAAATTGGAAATGAGCTTAGAAAAGAGATCAGCAAACACAAACTTGTAATTCAAATTTTCACAATCTTCTCTGGAAGTAAATACACAACGTGTCGACCAACTGGTACATGTTCAGGAGTCGCAAAGAAGAGAAAAATTACAAATCGATACAGGGAGGGAAACAAAAAAAGATTTAAACCGAAAAAAGAAAAAGAAAAAACAGCACTATATGATCAGATTTTCCAATCTAGCAAAGCGAAAATCAAAATAAAAACCAAAATTTGATTAATACAAAGAATACATGCAAACCTTTTTTCCTAAAGCCCCCCAAAAAGGACCAAATAAAAATAAACACAATGAAGCTCAAGCGACTTTTGAGCTTCTATCTTTACAAAGAATATGCCATTCCTGCAGTACAGCCGACTGAAGAGCGCGATGCTCCACCTCTTCCGCAGTTAATTTCGACAGAGTTGAAGGCCCCTTGGGCTTCTTACCGTCTTCCCCACCATTTTCTTTAGCGCTCTCGTTCTTATCCTCTTCATCCTCTACTTCGTTTTCCTCATCGGATTTTGGAGTCTTGGGAGGCGGTTGAGCTGCCTTTAGAATGGCTATCCGCTCCATTGATGTCCGTAGCCTCTCAGCAGCAGCAACTTTAACTTCATCTTCCGGCATGTACTCCACACCCCCGTCTGTGAGGTCATCTAACCAGGATTGAAAATCTGAACTGATTTCCTTAGTGATTGAGGCGTCAGAAGCACGAACAACAAATTTGCATATCATTGTAGTCGTCTCATCCCCCAAGTCAACATTTCTGCTCACCTCACTAGCACCGAAAATCATCATGCCCACGAACCCTCCATACCATGTCTTTGCGGCAAGGCAAAGCTGTTCAGGACACAAGTTAACTAAAATCAAGCTAGAATAGCATGGAGTGCTCCAACAAGATAGCAAAACGGGCATGGGTGGAGGATTTCTTGTGGAAAATTGTATTCAGATTCACAATATGTACAACAACAACAACAATAACAAAACCCATTAAGTCCCCAATAATTGGAGGTATGGGCGGGGGATGGATAGGAGACAGACCTAACCTTTGGCAATAAATGCACAAAGTGGCTGCTCCCAGAATACCACTGAAACAGATGGATTGGAGACGGACCTAAACCTTTGGCAATGAATGCACAAAGTGGCTGCTCACAGAATACCATTGAAACAGTGGTCCCCTTATACCGTCGCGTTTGCTGAAGAATCATGCCCTCAAATCAAAGCCAAAAGACATCAGAGAGGGCAGACCCAAGAATCATTTTGAGTTATGTGCACATTACCATACTTCTTTCATTCAGCATCCAGAGCATTCAGATTCACAGTATGTATTTTTCCAAAATAACATGCTAAAAAATATACTAATCTAAGCAATAAGCCGATAATAAACATGAAATCTTACATTTTCCAATAATACAAAATTTTGATTTGCAAAATACTCCTACAATTTTCATATTTTGAACTCAGTGCGTGATCATTCCCGAAAAAAAAGAAAAGAAAAGAAAAGGCTGTGAGTGATAGCTCCTTCAAAATGCCATTGAAATATATTTTCCAATAAACATAAGCAACTGGGAACTTTATTATGTAGTTGGAGAAGACATATTGTTGTTATTGCTAGGAATTTTGTGAATCGGCAAATAACTATGTGGAAATAAATCCAACGAGATTTTCAAAAGATAAAAGATAACTTTTTTAGTTTATATAAAAATGAGTTAATTTCAAAAAAATTCATAGAAGCAAACTTGTATAACCAATTCAGGGAGCGTGGGATACACTTGACCCAATGTGCCTCCCTGCCCATGAGGAGCATGATAACCATTAAATTTTGGATTGCAAACAATAAGAGATCCCAAATTCAGAGTCTTCGCCTTGACCATATCGCACTCAGCCAAGCCAAGTTTCACCTACATCGCACCTTTTATAAAGAAGTCTGAAGGATTAAGGAGGTTATAGTTTAAATTGGCGATTTTCCCTGATTACTGAGCATGTAATCAAAGGAATTACCTGAAATCCAGCAACAGTTCGGATAATGTGCGAGCAAACTCTATGGAAAGGCTTGGAAGATAAAGATTTCAGTCCACTTAGAAAAGGAGAAGACCCATATTGCTGAGCAGCAGTAGCCATGAACCCACTTCCTTCGTATGTATATGTACCAGTGTACTCCACTATAGCAGGTAAACTAGGCCAGAGGCGGAAGTATTCAACCGGTGAGATTTTATGTGGTAGAAGGAGCTCAGTTAGTGGAAGTTTGTAAGGCTGGCACCTCAAAATCACAGGTTCTCCCATTTCTGGTCTCAAGCTTCTTTTTTGTCTCATGATCTGTGGATCTTCTTCAGCATAGTCCCCTTCATAATCAGCAGCTCCATAGAAGGGGTAGTACAAGACTTGAACCCAAAGGGCACACCTCTCAAAATGGGAGACACCAACAGTCACACTACATAATACGGGATCCTACAAAAAAAAATTAAAAAAAGAGGCAAGTACATAGATAATTACTATATTGAAACAGAGGATCGACGGGAAAGATTGTCGAAGAACTTGAAACTAAAAAAATGCAGAAAAGACCCAGCTGTACACTGTGGAACCTTTATATCCAACGCAAAACCAATTGGCAATGAATGGAGAGGGCCAATTTATATCAAGTGATTGCACATTTCATCCCAAGCAATGTGGGACTACATTCCTTAACACACAATGGCAAAGCACGGGATCAACTCTCTCTCTCTCTCTCTCCGTCCAGATGTTTCTCTCCCTTTCCCACTTTTCCACTAGTTGAAGAGTGGAAAAATCCAAAGCCAGAGCCTTCAAAAATACTTAAAAGTTGCAGTTTCAAATGCAACAACAAAAACAGAGAGGCCCTCTTCAAACAACACTAGATATAAGGCGATCCTGGTCCTCTTTAAACCTCAATGCCTACAAATCCATCAACGGATCTCTAGAGAGGGACCTTTTGGAAAAGATATCCAATCATGAGAACCAGAGAACCAAATGTCCAATTGTATGAACTTTCAGATAACCAATCCTCATTCCAGTCAGCCAATCCTGGAGAGAATGAACCCCATGTCATAGTTTCATCAAATTTGGCTTACACGGGAAACATGCCCAGACTATGATAACCATTAAACTATTATCCGTTACCACTAACACAATCATTTACAACAAGAGACAAGTCGGAATCAGATGCATGCTGTAAGAGAAGAACAAAACTCATGAACTAACAAATGACATCTAAATAAGTTTTAATGGAATCCAAGATGCAAAGCCAAAGCAGGAAAACAATTTACAAGTGATTTAGTTTTAAGACTAACCTGTGAATTAAGATTACGAACTGTCGCCACTGCTTGAGGGGATCCATTCATGAAGTATAATGAACCAGATAGGCCCACCCGAATATCCACCCTATTGAGTTCAATTTCTGTCAAATTCAAAACCTGCAAAGAGTCGAATGATCAGCATGATGAGAAGGTTATCAAAATTACTCAGACAATTCTTCATTCTATGGTAAGTTTTCAAATTACAGGAAGTAAAATATATAAAGACAGGAGACTATAAAAAAAAATGAAGCAACTGTTGCCAGATGTATAGGGACCACAAACCCCAACAATTGAAAACAAAAATCTGCCAGATTAATCGATCTATGAAGCCACATTAAAAGATCATTCTAATTACTACTTAATCTGTTTATGTGGAAACAACCATATTAATTCAAATTCTCTTGAGGTCGGAGTCTTTCACCTTCAAATGTAGAGTAACCCTCCCATCGCTCGAGTCCGTCAAATGATAAGCTTCAACATAACAAGGATCACTACTGCCAGTCAACGTATATGCACTTGGAGCAACTTTAAGTAACTTGGAGTCAATTCCTTCGGCCAACAAAACAGTTAATTCACTAGGGTCAGGTCTCCAAAGTTCCAAAATAGCCTTGTGAACCAATACTTCCAACTTCCGGTCCTGAGCCGCGGATGCTTCAAAAAATTGAACAGTTAACTTGTGGTGGCTAAACGGGTAATCTCCTCTAGCCTCACTAACCCCGGCCCACCTGCAAGAGAAATATGATGTAAATACACCTAGTTATGCACTTAAGTAGCCAAGTTAAGACCTATTGACATTTAATCCCCTATAGGACCTAAACATCATTAACAGGGGAGAAAGATTACGCCCATAAATAAATCTAACAAAACATAGACTAAATAGATTTAAGCTATATGACTGGCTCTCAAAAGCTGAAGGGAAAAATTCTACCATACTTCCATAAGGCCTCCCATGTTAAACAGCACATATTGTTGGGCTACTAAGAAACAACATGCAAGTAAGATGAGTCTAGCTGACATGACAATGTTGACATGGATGTGCAGTAGACTTAGTGAGATAGAATATGAAAAAAGAACATTCACGGAATGGTAGTTGTAGCACTGATAGAAGATAAGATGAGAGAAAATCGATGAAGGTGGTTTGGACATATTTATCGTAGATTGACTGATGCGGTAGTTAGGAAGAGTAATGTGGATACAGTCAAAGATAACACTAAAGGGAGGGGTAGACCAAAATTGACATGGGAGGCAGTAATTCGAAAGGATCCAAGTTTTTTGAATATCATGGAACACAATGCCCTGGATAAGAAATTGGAAAGAAACAGATTTATCCAGCCCCAATTGATTGGGACTTGAGACTCTGTTAGGTTTGTATAAGAGAGAATCAAGACATCATAAACGAAGGTAGTTATCATACTTTTAACCAACTAAGACACTAGTGTCCAACCCGAGTCCTGGGAACATACCTCAGACAAAGGGCACTATTTGGTTAGGTAGTAAGCAATATATAAACTTGGGAGTTGGGAACAAGAGGTAGCACAAGAAATCAGGGACAATACCAAACCAAGAGAAAATTTGGAGTCACACTCCATGCCCCTCCTCCCTGGTGGAGAATGGAGATGGGGGCAGCCCCATGTGATTTCGCTGGTCTGCCCTACATGATTGATTTGACCAGCTACAGAAGTCGAGGGTTATTAGACTAAAGCACATCACCAGGAACCAACACCCAGCTCGAATTATAGGATTTTGTTTGAGCAGGGCCCACCTCAATTTGGGAAAAAGGAAAATTGAATCTTAAGTTTTGCACCTCGATGAGAATCTAAAGCCAAAAGTCATTGATGTTGAAATCAAAATGGTGAGCATGGAAGCAACCCAAATATTGGATGTTCTGTTTGAGATACTTTCTTGACATGAAAATCTTTTAATACTCTAGTCCACGTGCAATCACAATAAGAGGAAAATAAAAAAGGAGCTAAGCTGCTAGCTATTGGATGTGAGGACCCACCCGGCTAGGTCATGTAGAGGAGCTTCCGGTGACTTGATTATTTGTACAACCCACATTATATTCTTCCACTAACAGACAAGTATAATCTTAGCAACACTTCCCCAACTAATCCAAGTAGGATTGTTATTCAACCATGTAAAGCAATTCACAAGGTCAAAACAAAATAATAACTGATGCTTACTTGCTTTCAGGGTGACTTGTTACATATTTAATTCTCTGCAGTATTAAACGGCACTGATGCTTATTGACAGAATCAGCTAATCCGTTGTTCCTGAACTCTTCCAGCTCTTTGGTCAGCGAATGTCCTGCCCTAGCATTGCGGGATCCCAACCGCTGAGCAGAAAGAAGAACTCCCTGAACATCCTGAAGTCTATTTGTCGAAGATGCAGATGCGTCTATGTTGAACAAAACCTTATGGATATTGGCTATAATAATGTTTAGAGGGTCCTCAGGGTCATCAGCAAGAAGTGGGTCTAAACCTTCTAAATCAATGTGCTCTGCAATAGCCCAAATAACGCGGGCACAAATCCTAGGGGTATTCACCTGAAAATTGAGAAAAGATGTTAGACAACAAGGTATCAAATATTAAACCTACCTTGGCAGATACTAAATGTTTTTATTTTCTTGGAAAGAAATTTTAGAATTTTTCAACATAAAGCCAAGGGATGTAGGGTATCATTCAGAGAATTGCTGGAGCTATTAGCAGAGTGAACTGTGGGAAGGTGAAGACTGAAGAGTGTAACACTGTAGCTACCAGGGACAAGCAAACGTGTGATAAATGGAGAATGTTCCCCGGTTGTTCCAGGAGCTCTGGTAAGGTTATAGATCTGCTAGGCTTATTTGTGCTTTGTATTTCTTTGTTTTCCAGTAGCTGGTTGTTGAGGTGGTTGTTGGCATACTCAGGGTATATCCAGAGGGTTGTAATGTGTTGATTCTGTGGTAAAAAAAAATTTAGGTAACCCAAAAAAAAAAAAAAACTAGGTATCATTAAAAATTCTAGAACTTGAGGAATACAAATGTTGAGTTACCAGTTATACCAAAAGCTTAAGCTGTTAGGAAATGGGCAAAATCGAGATCTAGTGATATAATGTGGGGTCTTCCAAAAGTAGAACAAATGTTCAAAGTGCATTCAATTGATTCAATATCGATGAATCTAGAAAAGAGGGTAACGGGTTGGAACGAATGTATAACAAAAATTCTTGGAATTCCTTGGGGATTCTTGATTGGTGCCCAACAATGTATATCAAACTATTCAACATCCCAGATCAAACCCAAAAAAGAATTAAAAAGCTATTTAACATCCTCCTTTACGTGCAACCCAGTCTTGAACGTGAAGATGCAAATTGCTAGAGTGAAACAAAATGCGAAGGGGAGAAGCACAATGCAAACGGGAAACAAATGTAAACGAAGAGACTTGAACCAAGACCTCACCCAACTTGAGCTCTGATACCATATTAAGTTACCATTATCCCAAAAGCTTAAGCCGTTAGGAAATGGGCCCAACGATATATTAAGCTATTCAATAACAGATTTTGAATTAGAACAACCAATATCTCTGACCTGGACTGTTCTTAGGGGAAAACTAGGAGAGAATGTCATTAAGGAAGCCAAAAGAAAGAACAAAAGGAAAAACTTAAACCACAACAGGAGCTTGAGAAGGATGTATATGAACCTCACGCAGATCTTTCACAAGTTCACGCTGTAAGCTCTGCAACCGCGTTTCATTCATAATTTGATCCTGCGAGGCTCCATCCTTGACTCTTTTGACACCTCCCCTTGTATCATAAATGTGGCAAAGCCTAACCAACAACTTCAAATAACAATCAATGGCATAAGTTCGCCCCTCACAATCCCACTTAACACAAGGTCTACAAACTTCTACAACTTCCAATGCTGGCTCTGTCCAGTTTAATGCTCCATAACCGGTTCCATACGCCAATGCTCCAATAACTCTGCTCTCCATACCTGAACTCTTTTGTTCAGGCAATGGTAAGGACAACTGGAAGCAGCTTTCTACCAATGAAGCAACTAATTCTTCTCTGAATAAACTTTTGCTGGTTACACTGTTGAGGTCATCTTTTATCCTTGCATCCTCAAAAAGTGAAGCAATATCAGTTCCTGCAAGAGGTTTTTGACCTCTTCGGACGCTTTCCTTTGCGAAAAGGTCAACACAAAGAGCAGTTCGACAGATGCAAGCAATAGCATGCATGCGGTCTGATTCTGCTCTCAGGTTTCTCACCATAAGAAGCAACCTTTTAAACAATGATACCTGCAAGAAGCAAAATCAATTTATCATTCTGCATCTTTGGACATACTTAATACATATGAGCACTATCATATAAGATCAATCATGAATTTTCCATATTATCCAAAGCCAGTTTACAAAACTAGTGCACAAAAACCAGTAGAAGAAAATCACCGAGGCATTGGACAGAAGCAGCAATCTTATTGCAGAGGATACGTTTAATTAAACAGCAAAACCAGCGGGAATCTATCTGCCAGTGTCCATTACTGATTTAGCTTGAATGAACACCCCAATGGCAATCATGCCATCTCCGGAAAGAAGAAATGGTATGACTCTGAAGTTCAACAAACAAATCGTCCCAACAATTGAAACTTTTTAGTAGAGTAGCTAGCAATGTTCTAAAAGAAGGTCTGGAACACAAAGTACTCGCCGCCTAGGTGCTAGAAGGCCCCTCGCCGACTAGCCAGACCAACCCAACTAGACCAACTATCCTGACTAATTACCCGACTAGGTGCCGAGTACTCGGCCCTGGAAGCTAGAAAGTGTCTGACCGCCCTGGGAGTGCCTAGCGAGTTTTAGAAACTTGGTAGCTAGGCATCTGTAGACAAGATTGGTGGTTGGAGTTCAGACAGACGCAATAGTACTTTTTGAGCAGTGCCCGTGAAACAGAAGTTATAGAAATGCACGAGAAGGAACCAAAATTTAAGCCTACAATGCCACATGAATATCATGCACCCACTAATTTTCAAGTAAAATCTTCACAATGGAGTTGTTATTTCACTAATTTTGGGGCACTACTTGTGCATATGTTGGCTTATATTTTGATAAGTGAGACGAATATTGAAATAGTACAAATACTAAGTCTTAGCTCTCTAGGAATTTCGATATCACAGAGTTGGGAAAAACCTATGTGATCTTGGGAATAAGATTGTAAAAAACTTCTCAAGGAATCAGCTTTAAGTCAAGTCACAGCCACACCATAAAAAGACGTTCCGGAAATTTGTGGAGCACAAAGGTAGACCTGAATCTACCCAAACGATCGTAGTGTACAACCGAATAAAAATAGTGGTTAACATGCATCCCAACTAAAGTATTCTCAGCTCATAGGATAAATGATTTCACACAGACACAGAAATATAGGTTTCAAAATGAGCTCCATATGTCTAGCGCTGATAAACAAATCAAACTGCTCAGGTCGAGCTCATGTTCACTAGTTAAAAGCTCGTTTGAGATCTGTTTGCTACATAAACAAACCAAGCTAGAAAATCTTTTTGAAGCTTGTTAAACTTCCGAACCAAGCTTGAACAAACTAATAATCGGCTTGTTCGACTTATGATATTTATAAAATTCAAGCTACTCCATTTTGGTTAGTGATCAGCTTGATTAAAGCTCATTGGGATCTGTCCATATCATAAACAAGCGAAGCTGGAAAATACTGTTAAAACTTGTTAAGTTTTCAAAGAACAATCAACTATTCGGCATGGTTCATTTCTCAGCCCTACATCTGTCTTTCAGTTGTATACATTCACAAACGTACAAAACAAGAAAAATGAAACTGGAAGTAGGGATAGGTACCTGCATACTAAGATCAAGCAAATGCAGATTTGTAACAACGGATCTCACAATACTTTCACGAGCAGAAGAAAACTCTTGCCTGTCCCAAAGTGTGAGGATCGCAATGATCGATTGCGAAGCCCATTCAGGCTTCCCTCCTGGAACATCAGCCAAGTACAACATATTAATCGCCACCTCAAATATCAACGCTGGTTCCAAGGACGACGCCAGAAATGGCGCCAAATGCGAAACAACATCCGATGCCCCCACGAATCTCTCTGCATTATTCCCAGAGTTTAACACCTCACTGTTTCGAGTTTTTGAAAGCTTCCGAATAACCTCTACCGAACCCGAAGCCACTGCCTTCACTGCATACACTAAAGGATACACAGTAGCCCGAAAACTCTCCACAGGCAAAATCAAAGACCTCGCCATCAGTGCGTTCCGCTTTTTCCAAACAAAATCAACCATTGAGGAAACCCAATTCGAGCGAATTGCAACCGAATTCTCACTATCAACTAACTTATCCCCCGCCAATCTACTCATTTTCTTCGACTCGAATTCGTGAAACAATCTCCCGACCGACTCGAACGCAACTCTCGACACCAAGTCCGAACGATCTAACATGTTCTGCCCTATCCTAGTCCACCAAACAGAAACCCTGTCTAACAAATTCATGTTGTTTTCACATAAAATGACGAGATCATCCCTCGCGAGGACCGAACCTAGGGTTTCAGTAATAGAGAAGCGTAAATTGTCACTTACGGAGTCGAAGCAAGAGGATATTTGTTTATTAGAGTCGTTGATGAGTTTGGTGAGGCGGTGGGAGGGGATGGCGGCTAGGATGGAGACGGCGGCGGCAGTAACGTCAGGGTCGGGGAAGTCAAAGTCGTTTCGGATTCCGGTGCAGACGGTTTCCCAGAGGTCGGAGGTGAGGCGCGTGGAGCGGATGAGGTCGAAAGCGAGCTTTTTGGAGATAGCGGAGGCGGGGGAGGCGACGATCTCTTCGACGGCGGATTTGGCGAGGACGGAAATGTCGTGGCCGGCGGCGGATTGTTGGAGGGCTTGGAGGAGAGCGGAGGATTGGCGGAGGGCATCGTTGGAGCGGAGATCGGCTTGGATCTGGGCGAAGAGAATGTCCATTGCTCGATCGGATTGTCAAAATCGAGTTGAATCTGTGTGATTTTCTTAGATTGATTCCTCTCTCTCTCTCTCTCTCTCTCACTCTCTCTCTAGGAGTTGGAGAGAGAGAAGTCGACCAGTGGAGTATTCTTCTTTCTTCTTTCCAGATTCCGGCATTCTAAAAAAACTTGTTTTGTCTGGTTGAAACCTGTCTACCCCAATTACCCCAATGGTAGTTGTTTACAGAAATGTTACATACCCAAAAATTAAACATTACACACAAGAAGTGTACATACATCACATCACCTCTACTACAGAAAAAATACACTAAGTACATTTTGTGTGTGTGTTTTGGTATATTTTGAGTAACTTTTTTTGGTATGTAGTGTTGCTCAGTTGTTTATGTATGGCCAATTGGCTCGGACCCTCTCACTATTGAACCGGGAAAAAAATTTAGCAATGCTACATACTCAGAAAAATAACACAAAAGTGGCTCAGATTCTGTAACGACCCTAATTTTCGTAAATAAAAATTTTGTTAAATAATTTAATTAATTAATTTAATTTTCAGTTTATTGGAATAATTTCCTATTAAATTATTATTTATTCCTTTCATTTGATTTCCGGTAGTGTGTACACGCGTATTTGCACCGAAGAAGTAAGAACCAATTACACTACCAGAAGACCCTAAGACCCTGGCTAATGTCCGAAATCTACTAACCCTCCTCCATCTTATCACCATAGTACGACATGGTGAGGTCCCCTCACCTTGGAGAGAGAGAGAGAGAGAGCAGAGAGAGAGAGGGGGGTTCGGTAGAGAGAGAGAGGGGTTCAGAGAGAGAGAGTGTGTGTGTGTGTGTGCTTGTGTGCATGCATCTTGGTACACATGCATACTTATGCATTTATTGCTTTGTACAATCGTGCAAAAGAATGTAATGGGTCGATGAGGTGGCAACTAAACTTAAGGTTTTATACCCAACATTGGGCTAATAAGTGTCTCGCTATTTTTGTAAGATTCTACACATACCCACACAATACATGCATTTCAGGCAAAATATACTCATCCTAGTCTATGTTTGGTAGGGCCTTGGCTTCCAAGCAGTTTCAAGTGACAAGCTTCCCTAATTTAAGCGAGTGAATATTCCACCTAAATTTATAGCCAGTTATAGCTACCCTCTTAGCCATTTAATGGTTTTCACACACCATCGTACATATTACATATTCCTAAAAACACCCCTCAGAATCCATGACCACGCTAAAACCTACACAACGAGAGTAGATATTTTCTCCCACCATTGTTTCTACACTAGCTACATTGTATCTACCCCATTTAGTTCATTCTAGCAAGCATCTAGACCCTAAGTACCTAGATTCCTACCTAGACCTAGACTTGCCACCTTTGTACTTCCATTGTGCCAACACAACACCACAATTACTCCCATACATGCATCACTTGAAATTTTCAATAGAGAGAGGGAGAGAGGGCCGAAAGTTTTTTTTTTTTTTGGGGATGAGGCTCCCATTTGCCTATAAATAGCAACCCCTTTGTTCATTTGGACCTCATATACCCACACTTGTCTATTTGTCTCTCTACTTCCCAACAAACCAACTATTTCTACCACCTTTTAGCCACCATATTTTAGCTCTAATTAGCTACTTACTAAGTTGATTAGTAAGTTAGCTAGGTAGATTAAGGGTTTTCTTCTCCAAAGGATTGCTAATCGGCTTCCGGTTTACACCCGGAAACTAAGATAGTTTACTAAACTACTCTTCTAATTAGCTATTTCTAGTTTAAATATGTTGTTCTAATTAAGTTTCTAAGCATGATTATAGAGTTTGATTAAGTTAATTTATGCATGTGTTAAGTGACTAAGCATGTTTCTTATGTAATTAGAAAGAGGATTTCGTTAGCAAGCATGATTATAAAGTTCTAATAAGAATAGTTCTTCATGAAATTAGAAGTTGATTAGTGGAATTAGAAGTGGATTAGTGAGATTAGAAGTGATTAGTAGCGATTAGAAGTTAATTAGCAGATGTGTTTCACTAGAAGAGATTCTAGTATGATTATGTTATTATTTCTAGAAAGAAATAACTAATCTTGATTGTTTTGCTTATTGGTTGTTATTTGGGATATTATTTCTTAAATAAATGGAGTAATTTCTTTTATAAGAGATTTGTTAGAAAGAAAAGCCTATTGGTTATTTTTGGCAAGAAAATATGGAGTTGATTTTATAAAGAGAGAATTATTCATATAGATTTCTAGAAAGATTTTTTATAAAGTATGTAGTAAGTTTATTTGGTAAATTTTCTAGAAGAAAAATTGTGATTTTTACTAGATATGAAAAAGATATTTTATTTGAGATTATTTGAGAGAAAGTTTCTAGAAAAATAGAAAGAATATTTTTGGGAGAGTTTTAAATATTTTAGAAAGTCTACAAGTAGTTGTGGTGAATTTTTGGCAAGTGATTTCTAGAAAAGAGTTTGGTTTAAACTATTTTTGAAAAGAGCAAATTGATTTATTTTATTTCTTTGGAGGAGAAATAAAATAGTTTGGAGATTTTTTATGAGGATTGAATTGAGAGAAATGCAAATATTATTTTTGGAGAATTTTAAAGTGTATGATTTTATGTGGAGAAATTGCTAGAAGGAATATTATTTTGAGGGAAATTGGTGTACTAAAATGTATGATTTTATGTGGGAAAAGTTTCTAGAGGAAACAAAATTATTTAGAGAGTTGGTATATTTTTATGCATGATTTTATGTGAGAAATGTGTTTTTGAAAGAATTTGAATTTAGAGAAAATTATGAAATATTGCATGAGCATGATTTGTGCATGTGACACCGAGCACGTACGCGATACGTTATGTCACCGGACGCGAAATTTAATATTTATTGATGAGAAAATAGAGATGAGAATGAAAATGAGATTTAAATGCGAAATGAAATTTTCGAGAAATGAAATGGAGATTTTCTTTCGGAGAATGAAATGAGATTATGGAGAAATGAAATGAGATGAAATATGATGAGATGATTTGTTGCCACCTCAAATTCGCGGAGAGAATTTGGAGGAATGGTATTGATTGCGGTAGTGCAACGAGAGCGCCACTTCCAGCCTTCGCTGAGAGAACTAGGATGATGGGCTGCTCGCACAACACACACGGAAACGGACCTTGCAAAACAAAGCATTAAGTTCTGGATGCAAGACGGCCGGACCGTGGTCGGGTGAGTCGCGGGGAGAACGACCGCGTAAACAAAGTTTAAGTTCTAAGATGCAGATAACCGACCTCGAAAGCGAAAGGTTGGTACCGCCGTGAGAGGAGGCGAAACGACCAATAACTTTCGTGAGCAAAGGGGAGATAATGAAATTTGAAGAAGAATGCCGAAAGGCACCGTATTGAGAAAAACTCAATTTTGGGAAAAATCTGCTGATAAATGAGATGTGTTTTTGAGAAATGAAACGAGAATTGTTGAGAAAGTGACACGTAGTACGCTTTGAGATAATCAAACGAGATACCATTTTCCCCGCAAGATAATTACTCTGATCCGCATGGACACGCATGATGCATGATATGATTTACTGTACATAAGTTATATATACTGTTCATGAATATATTGTTCTAGAATTGCTACTTAGAAGCTTAGCGTAGTAAACTATTGAGCCTGGCTCACGGTGTTGCCTTCGTGTAACCCTGGCATAATACCATGATGTTGCATGTGCGACTCGGACGTATTATGCTAGACTATCTAGATGGACAGGAACCGTACTATGGGGTCCGTGATCCGAGGAAAACGAGGATTCCGCGCCGAATGGGGAAATCGAATTCGGCCAAGCAGGATAGACGAGGCCCTGTAACCACCCCTGTTGCTATTTATTTAGTATTTGAGAACTGTATCGTTTGTATTAAAGTTTGGGTTTAAACTTTATTTCAGATTGTAATAGTAATTAACGTGCCCAAATCTTGGGGGCGTTACAGCTTCACTTGGAATGAATCTTAGCCACTCATTATTGTTTTCTGAGTAAATTTTGTGCAACTTTTCTGGATACATAGCACTAATGAAAAAAGTTTAGAGGGATGCTATCTCCACAATATAAATTGGACACACGGGGTTGCAAATGAAATGAGCTGCTTGCGAAAAGCTCGTAGCTCGAGCTCGAGTTTTAGACTTGTTTAGTAAATGAGCTCGGCTTGGTTTGCTCGTTTATATAGCTTCGGCTCGTTTAAGAAGGCCCATTAAACGAGCTAAGCTCGAGCTATGCAAAGCTCGGCTCGGCTCGGCTCGTTTACACCAAGATGTAGACATAGATATATCCTGTTTTTTTGTTTGTTTTTGGGGTTTGGCTTTTGGGTAATAATTAGAGGGATAAATGAAGATAATAATTAGAAATATGTGGTAATAATTGAAGAGAGATAAAGAGAGAAATAAAAATAAAATTTAAAATAAAGTAATGATGAAAGATAAATATGAGTAATTATTGTGGAATAATGGGAAAAACCGGTCTTGAAATCCAAAATGAACAAGTCTGAAGTAACCTTTCGATACTAAAATCTTTTCTCATTAGGGCTCAAATCATATAAGACAATAGAGAACCTTAATGTGACGGACTTTAGTTGAGAGACTGGAAATTTTGCATCTCAAAATCTTCTTTTTAAATGTAGCATACTTTGTTGGTATTATTAGGTGTATCTAATTTTTAAGTGCATAAGTTATGATTAACATTGTTAAATCATAAATTAGATTTAGTATTTTGACACAAGAAAGAAAAGTACAAACAATCCCAATTGAGAAATCCCAAAGAAAAAAGATTTTTGTTGAGGAGACATAAAAATCTAACTTTTAGGAACTCTAGAATATCTAGCTTTAGAAACTCTATTTTTTTTTAAGAATCTGTCACATGTGTAATACTATAATTTACCTCAAAATTTATCATACATGAAAATATCTTTGAACTAAAGCCTTCCATGGAGTGGTATAAATAGGGATGAGTTCTAACCATTTTGTACCACCCAAAAGAAAGTTTTAAGTGTGATACAAATAGTCTCCTTCTCCACTATTGTCTTACATCCTCCATTTTCCCAAAATCTTGTACGAACGACACATGATACGTATCGCAATTTGAAAACACTGCTTGAGACTAGTGTCGATGATCATTTCATGCACAAACTCATAATTTTTTTGACACTATCCTGGAATGGAGGAAGATGCTGGTTTCATGTAGGGGTGTGCACGGGTCAGGTGGGGTTAGGTTTACCGTCCACCTAACACCCGACTGGACCACGTCGGATTGAGAAAATGAGCACCTGAATCCAAATCGAGACAAGTGAGAAACTGAACACACATCAGGCGTCGGATTGTGGTTGGGTTCGGTCAGGTTTCGGGTTTAATCAAGGGAAAAAAAAAGAAAAGAAAGAGAGGCTTTTAGATCTAGGTTTTCTACTCGCAAGGAAGAAGGGGAAAGGAGATTTAGGACACGATATGACAGACGTCCATTTGCGATTGTATCGTTTTTCTAAGTCTTCTTTGGAATTGATTTAGACAAAGTTATCGTGGGTTTGGTTCAAAAGAGATAGCTTGGTGAAGTTTCAAAGAAGAGAGAGATTGAGGGGTGAAAAATAAGGGAGTAGCATTCATTGCTTTTGGGTTAGAAGAGAGAAGGGTGAAGGTTTAGACTTAGAGCAAAAACAACAAATTGTGTAAAATTTTGGCCAAAAAACACGGTGTAGAGTGCATATAGCTACCCTGTTACTCTCAATACTCCTACTCATTTTACCTTTTTTCTATTAAGATAATATTATAAGAGAGGAGAGAGAGAGTGGATAGATGGAAAACAAAGGGAGAGAGAGAGAGAGAGAGAGAGAGAGAGAGAGAGAGAGTGCGAGAAAAAAAATGTGTAGCAATTAAAGATAAAAAAAAGGGAGTAGCTTGTGCACAGTGTTACACATCTTTTGACTATGCATTGTACCAAATGTAGGGGTTTGTGTAAAATAGCTTGGTGTTTACCGTATCTACTGCAATACGTTTTTTCCCCTTTGCCTAGGCACTTTACCCAAATCAGCAATTTACACTATATGCTGCTGATGATCTTAGAAAAGAAAGAAATGGAGAGGATGAAAAATAAAAATACTGCTGGCATTTACTGCTTTACGGCTCACTGGCTCAGTGTTTTGGGAAAAGGAAAAGGAAGACTAGAAGAGAGAGAGTAAGAGGGAGATAGAGTATGTGGTGTAATTGTTTTTCAACAATGATATGGGTACACTTAATTTGCACTTAGGGATGGCAATTTTCTCTGACCCGTTCGAATCCGATCCGATCCCCGATCCGAATAGATCAGTGTTTTGGAGATCTGTTCGGGGATCGGATCGGATTTGGGGATTTTTTTTGAAAAATTTCGGGGATCGAATCGGAAGCGGGGATAGGGGTATCCCCACTCCGAATCTGATCTGATCCGTCCCCGAATCCCCATTTCTATTTATATACGTTTTTTAATATATATATATATATAAATATACATATTATAAAAAGCATATAATATTGCCACTTGGCAGTTTCCCACAGTTCTCTTGAAAAAAACAGCATGGGTCACCTCTTTTCTCTCTCCCTCATCGACTCTTCCCCATCACGCACGCTTATAGCTTATCTCTCTCTCTCTCTCTCTCTCTCTCTCTCTCTCTCCTGATCAATAGCACTATTTGAAACCCAAGCTACCTACCGACCATCTTGGAGGCTCGATTCATGGTGGTGATTGCGCAAGTTTTATCATCTTTCACCAAAAACACTTCCCCTCTCCCAATCTAATGAGAAAATACATTTGCAAGTTCTTTTGAATCGCTATCCTTATGTTTGTGTTGAATTTTTTTGTTTTATTACAATCGTATGGCTTTGAGAATGGATTTGACAAGGTTGAAAACCTGATTATGTTATAAGCATGTTACAATCTACCATTTTCATGCCACATCTTGGCCAGTAACTACTTCTCTCTCTCTCTCTCTCTCTCTCTCTCTCGTCCTTGGATTTTTTTTGTTGTTTCTCAATTTTTTTCTTGCAATGTGGGTCTCTTCAAGTTAAATTTGGAGAATCCCCGAATCCCCGCTTTGGATCCCCGTTTGGAGCGGGGATGGAGGGGGAAAATTAATCCCCATTGGGGATCGGGGCTGGGACGGGGACGGGGACGGGGGAGGGATTTGGGGATCGGGGACGGGGATAGTGGTATCCAGCCCCGATCCGTCCCCATTGCCATCCCTATTTGCACTCCACTTGCACACCAAAGTGATGTGGCAGATAAAGAGAAACTCAATATTTCAGGTGGGCCACATGTTGGGTTTATCATTTTTTGCCACATCACCTTAGTGTGCATGTGAGGTACAATTTAGGTGTACCCATATCATTTTTTAATTGTCTTTGCATAGAGTAAAATTTGAATTGTGTTGGAAATGTGAGCCATGAAAAAAACAAGGCATGCAAAAGGACAAGTGTAATCTCAAAGTTAGGGCGTGTTTGAGAGCTTATTTTTAACTTTTCATTTTTAAAATTTTGATTTTTTGAATTATAGTCAGAATGCGTTTTGAATTTGGAAGAAGTATTTGGGAGAAATGTGCAGAATGTATTTTTCAAAAGTTGTAGTATTTGGGAAAAAATGGTGAAAATGAGCTATAGATTAATTGTTTTCTATTTTGCCCTTGTTTATTAGTTATGGTATTAAGAATGTGTGTGAATATTTTTTTAGCAATTTTTTTTAAAGTTATAGTGGTAAATATTTTTGTAAACCCAACCCATCTAATTTTGGAAAAAAAATTGAAATTTTTTTGATCTTCCTTTTTTTGGGGGGTAATTGAAAGCCTCCCATATTTAATGAGAAATGTGCAAAATTGGAGTAATTGCCGAAAAATAAAAAATAAAAAAATTGGTCCAACTAATTTCTTGTTAATCAAAAAAAAAAAAAAACCACAGAAGGCAAAAAAAAAACTCTTCCACTCCAAATTCCACATTTCAGCACCCACCTTTCTTTTTCCTTTCCTTTTTTCCAGTATCATTTAGTTCTCATGAAGGCAAAAACAGACCAAAAATCAAGCCCTACCATAGAAATCGAAGACAAAGGTAAGAATTTGAGGACTGTGACTTGTGGCTTCCTCCTCTCTCCTGTGGTTTGTGTTGTGTGGTGGAAGAAAGGGGATCCACAGGTAACGTAAACAAAGGGGTAGGAATGGGAGAGAAATTGAGGGAAAAATGCAAAATGAGAAGTAGAATCTAAAAAGGAGGTATGGAGCAGTTTTTGGCATTTGGCCTGGAACTTCAAAAACGGAGAACACGTTTTTTCAAGGAATGGGTTTTCTTAAAAGTCACCCAAACAGGTAGAAAGATATAATGACAATGTGAAAAAGCAATAAATTGTCTCCCAAACACCCTCTTAATGCTATGACACCATGTATACCACACTAGTAATAAATAGTTATATTGTATTGTATCTCACACCGCGTCGGGTCGGGTCCATCGGGTTTTGTTCAATATGAACCGAAACTTGACCCGAGAATCCAATTTTTGAGAAACCTCAACTCGTAACCGACCAATTACTGGGATTCAAACCGACCAAACCCCTTTGATTATTGGAGCTGTGTTTAGGGGAGCAGCACACAGACTACTAAGTTATCATTGCCTGATTGATAATTTGTTAAGGAATAAATCCCTGGAATAATTTTTGTCATTAAGAAAAAGTACTGCATAAGAGAGATAAACTCTTTTTTGGAAGCTTTATCCCGGTGGAATTGGTATTTCAGATTTGTGTTATGTGAAAAGAAGAATTATATAGGCAGCATGCTAGAGATGCTTCATAAGATCTCGACTGTAACCCATTCGGGTTCGGGTTTGATTCCTTTTTCAGCTTGACTCAACAATCATAGGATTGAAAAAAGATAAAGACAGAGAATGGCTGACCCGTCATGTTATCATCATACAAGCGACCTCGTAAAGAGTATTATGTTAACAGGCAAATTTACGCGGTCGGCATCATGCTTGATTTTCTCAGCTAGTAACAAAATTTACATCACATGGTTTTTAAAGTCAGTCATTACTTTCAGAAGATACTTAAAATTCAATGACAAATTTCTAGGCCCACAAAAGTGGCAAAACTGCAACAATTTGGTGAAGTTACAATACTAGTGTCTCGAATGTCTATATGAAAGGACATTCATCTGATATTGGAATGCTACTAAAATGAAGCAAATGATAAACCATTACAGAACCAAAAAGAAACAAGAAAATATACGATGGGAAAACATTAAAGATTTAGAGCCCATAACTCACGGAAAATGTTGAATATTTCCTTCGATGAACTGTACATCCAAAATTATACAACCAACATTAATCTACTCGTCGTTGAAACCATATTACAACAACAGCGTCCAATAGCTTCTAGTTCTAAAAATGCATCGGATCAGAGGAAATCGCAAACCTCCAGTTTAATCATCTGTGATGAACAGTCAACAGAAACATCTTGTAGTAGTACCAGTTTTATCAAACATTTTTCACCATCTTTCGTTTCAAAACCTTCTCCAACTTATCACCCGAAACAGATAGCAACATGTTCAGATTCATTGTTACTCCGCTTTCTATCATAATTGCATACCTAGGTTTAATCCTCGCCGCCAAACTGTACCCAAAATAGTGAGGAAATTTAACCAGATCACATTTCGGGTAACCCGTTGTCAAAAAGAACTCCCACTTGGGCCTCAAGTTGTCGGACAAGCTTAAAGTATACAGACATCCGAAGCTGGTAACCATTGATACAATATCTGTTGTACTGAATCCCCTCTCCAAGAAAAACTCCGTCACAGGTTTCAAATTGGCCTCAATGCTTAGAGTGAAAGTTTGTGGATATTGGTGGAGAAGACTGCCAACATCAACCCCAATAGAATGGAAGTACTGAGCTGTAGCCTTTAGGCTCTCCCTACTAAAACCTATGATCTGCGGGCCCCGTGCTAGAACCTTACCCAGGTTTTCGGCAGGAAGTCCCATTTCATAAAGCAGATCAATAGTTGATTTCAAGTTCTGCCTGCTATAAGTGAGAAGCGCGGGGAATCGGGTAATTGCCTTTGCCCAGTGTTTCTTGTCCATGCCTAAGTTCTCTAAAAACGTCTTAGTCGGGATTAAGTTATCCGAGAGACTTAGTCCACAGAGTTGAGGCCTCTTCCTGAGAATGGTGGGGATATCAGATTTGGGTACCCCAAGATCAAGAAGGAATTCAACCAAAGGCTTAATTTTCCCATCCAAGCTGTAGTAAGCAAAGTATGGGAACTTCCGTGTCACTTTTTTTATCACATCAAATTCCATGCCAAGTTCTGTGAGGTAGACAATATGTGGAGGAGGCTTCCCAGTGGAACCGTTATCAATCAATCTAGCCAAGGCTTTTAACTTGTTAGAGGTGAGGGTGGCAGTAGGGACTGGAGCCGGCACAACCGGTCCTTCTCCTCCTGACAGCATTGAAGAATTTTCAATTGACCTTTCTTCAACGGGAGGGTTTGGAAAATTTTCGACTACAGCTACCAGATTGTCTCCAAATTCCTTATAGAGGGTTTCAAGGTATGGATATAGAGCATCCCTGATCTCAAGAGTTGTAAGCTCTCGCCCTGAAATGTCAAAAGAAGATCAGATAAGCTACGCAATGAACAGAGTTGTCCCCGGGCTAATGCCAACAAAGCCAATGCTTTAAGCCCCAACAATTGTCAAACTTTAGAGCCGTGAAAAATTTAGAACCCTGTATGAGAGTCCAAAGTAATATTTTTTTTTTGTTTGATTAACAGTTCAATATAAAAGCCTAAGCGCCCAAATCTGATTGAACTATTTCAAATTACTCTAGATTTCAATTAAGAGGGTAAAAGCATTGGAATCCTTTTATGTAAGGAGGTCCCATCCACGAACTTGGGATGGGGCCCCTTAATCTCAGAGACTTCAAGAAAATAAAGCTTAAAAAAACAGATAAACATAAACAAGGTGTGCTTCAAGAAAGCCATGATGCATTGTACTCGAACCTACTAGATACTGATTTTTATGAACTGAACGAAGCCTTGAAACAAGGTGATCGATAAAAAGAGCTGATTTGCCGATAGTTCTTGCTGCAACCGCCTTGCTCAAACCTCGTTTCTTCAAAAACAAGGTCAATACTGCCTTGGCTTCTTCTTTTTCTGCAACTAACAAATTTGCAGGGCCACCTCCTAAGTTGGGCAACTTAGCGTTACCAAATGAAGCTGCCATTGTAGCAAAACAAATTTTCAAAGGTTGTTAGACAAGAAATGAATGAGAATAACGATGGTGAGCTTCTTATTGGAGGGAGAGAATTAGGTGGCTGATCAGATGCAACAAGGAGAAGAATATATGCAAGAGAGAGAGAGAGAGAGAGAGAGAGAGAGAGAGAGAGAGAGAGAGAGAGAAGCTCACCAAACTTAGCGCGACAGAAGAAAAGTGTCTTGGGAAAAGTGAGTTGAGTCCTGCTACATCATTAAACAAAATTGTAGTATTGTAAACTTGGATAAAGAGATGGGTGAAACATAGAAAGAACTCTTCACTATTATTTTTGTTGCTACTATTGGGATTTGGCAAAAGTGATACTTCTTTTTATTTAATACAAGCAAAAGTTACATGCTTCCTGGTTCCAGCCTATCAAATAGGTAAAGTTGCTAATGCATAATGGATGTGTTCAATCCTCAGTAGTACCTAATATTGTACAAGCTGAGGACATATAACAATAATCCAAAGTTTGCTTGTTCATAAGCAGCATGGCAAACAACTGAAACACTAAACGTAAAATACTAAAAGAACGAACTATTAAAAATAGTCCCACTGATTACAGTTCTTATTCTCAATCCCTTTCTATCTTGCCTTTTGGAAATGGCCTTTGGCCTAGACTAGTTCCGGAGGTACTTCCAATCCCCTCGTCTGGGTCCCACACATCCAGATAACTACTGGAGGTAGCCCTGTGTGGCAGTGTGGACCTAAAGGGAGCGAGTGCTTCACAGATCCGAACCCAGTGCCCAACCCACTTGGCTAAACCCTTGTGACACTCATTGCCTTTGTATTTCTGTTCAACCGTATTGAAAATCCAAATACTAAGATATATCCTGGGTGTGTGAATTTGTTCAGTCAAGCAACATTCTATTTGACAAATATGCTTTCAAGGCCTCATTTAGTTTCACAATTTACAATGAT
Source organism: Vaccinium macrocarpon (assembly GCA_022606695.1). Lineage (NCBI taxonomy): Eukaryota > Viridiplantae > Streptophyta > Magnoliopsida > Ericales > Ericaceae > Vaccinium > Vaccinium macrocarpon. Next base: position 5,954,117 of record CM040172.1, on the reverse strand, counting down.
CAACAACCAAAGTACTGTTTGCATTCACATGCTGTCTTCTAGGGTAATGCAGGAGCCAACTTTCACACACGTTAGACTAATCCATACAATCCCCGTTTCACACGCCTACGATTGAAGGTGAGGTGGCCGTGAGTTTACCATTACACCCAGCACAATCAGATAAGGAAAGCATTTACAAATCCCAAAAGTTTAACAATCAGAATATTCACACAAGTGCCAGAGGTATGATTCTCTTTGGTAATAGAAAGGCATAATCATCACCATATACTTACATAAACATAACCACACATTTATATACTACATAAAAATCATGTTCATAACATAACTGATACATGACCCATGTATGATAATCACAAGAAATTGGCACCTGGGCATGAAAAAGGCAGCTCCAGGTAGAGAGGAAAGGTCGGAGGACCATACGGCAGGGAAAGCTTGCATTTTTGCTGTAGATTAGTGCTTCACGAAGCTAATTGCATAGCGAGCGCGCGTATAAGTGCGTCTAGGGTTTAATTTCGTTTGCTTATGGAGGGAACAGGGGATGAAAATGAAGAGGGATTCTGAGGGACGGGAGTGATTTGGAGATTGGATATGTTGGGTCGGGGAGCCCGCCGGAGAAAGATAACCAACGTGAAAGTAAAAATTTCCTCATTCACCAGTGAGTAGTTCGCTTTACTAGTCACAGACTCTCATGAATAAAACAAAATAGGTAGTGTGAATTAGGAGGGACTTATTCGGTTAACAAATTTTGTTTTAAACTGTTTAATTTTAATGATGTAAGTAAGTGTAATAAGTAAAAAGAGATAGAGAGAAAAAGGAGAAAAGTGATGATGTAAGCAAAATAGAAACTACCCAAAACTATGTATTGAACACAGCAGAGAACATTTTGGGTGCAAATAGGCACCGTGCGCAACTGGTTCATCCAAAAGTATTTTAGATGGTTGAAACATTTTTGGATGGTTGAGATATGTGTTGGGTACCGTTACGTGGTATCCATCCAGCATCCAAAATATTCTCAAATCACTACAAAAGAATACATGCTGGGTACTGCCAGGTTATATCCAGTTGGCACTGTTTGGTTCTTTTACTCATTTGCAATGAAAAATAATTGAATGTGAGCATGCCAGAGAGAGTTCCAATCTCCTCCCTTAGATTAACTTTGGAAAAACCAAATCTAATAAGTCGATTGTGTTTTTAATAGTTCAATTAGCTCAATTAAGATGATTTTTCTTTATAAGTGAAGAAAAGTAAAGTAATGTACTTAGGAAATTAAAAAACAACAAAGAAACAAGATACTTCGATTGCTAAATCAAAGGTAAACTTACTTCGAAGTTGCCTTCAACTTCAAAATACAACGTGATGAGAACTTCAAACAGATGATTGTTACAAGAACAATCGAAATTAATCCTAAACTACTTCCTAATCTACTTCGAACTGAGTTTGAAATCTTAAACTGCTTGCCAATGAACAAACCAAACATCATTTTGTTTGATTGTTGTTTGTTGAAGATTTGTCTGAGACTTTTTCACTCTTCAATTTCTTGTATTTATAGACTTTGCTAGTTAGTTGAACTTCCCACTCAATGAATTTGAACTTAACTTTCTTCGAACTCAATCTTTCATAGTTTGAACAGGCAGTTTCTTCCCTCCTCCACGTCTGAATTTGAATTATTGTTAATCTTCTTCCAAAAGCTTCTCATTAAATCTGCACCGTTGCTTGAATTAACCAAAATGATTATATTTTAAGAAGATAACTGCCTTTCAAGATGTAATCCACGTGTTCTAATTGCTAATAGCTTTGTATCACAAGTTTACACGTGGACTTCATACATTTAGCAGGTAAAGTCATAGCTTCGAATTTGATTTTCTGTATTGACAATACTTTGTTTTTGCCAATAACTACTCTTTAAATTGAGAAATAATACGACATCGTATTTACTCAATTTCAAATCAATAATCCAGTGTATTTTCATTGACAGATATTTGCCATCCATGATTACGTGCCAATTAATTATTGAATTTGTTAATTTTATATGTAAACAGGCACCCAATTTTTCTCAAAAAAAAAAAAAAGGGGAATGTGAAAATCAATTCACTAAAGTTTGTGTATTGCAGCCATTTCCAAGTTTGTTTGGTACAGGATTTTTCTTTGCTAGGCTTGTAGCAAAACACCTGAAAAAACGGGTAACAAAAAATTACATTAATAATTTGATTTGAAATTTTCACAAAAAATAGTCAAAAGAGAAATCTTTAAAAAAAAAAAATTACGTAACTCTTGTCTATAACTTAAAGACAAAAAAAAAACTAAGAGAAATAAGGCCTTGGCTTATCATTTTCTTCATGTGTGAAATTTGACATGGAAATCGACATGTGAAACTTTGGTGACCGACTGACATTTTTGCTGAGCCTTTTTATACCGTCAATTTTATCTCATTGAAGGCTGAGCCCGCATGCATGAGATATCTTAATTATACAGAAGTATTTGTCTTGGCTTGTTTTTATTATGTGTTAACTTTTTTTAAGCTCCTGGTTAATATTTAGGATTATTGATTCCTCTTGTCAACATTTTAGAAAATAGAAATCATGTTCTTTGTAAGAAGTTAAAATCACCACAGCCACGTGGCATTCAAGTAAATGAGACGCGTGGAGAAAATGATCAAAAAAAATTCCGAGAGCTAATAAAATTACTTAGATATTTGAATCAACAAAAAGATTATTCAAACCCGAAGAGGCCAAGACCAGAAAGCCCACGAGCCTATAGGCATTGAGACAAAATACATAAATCACAGTTAACTTAATTTGGTAAAAATAAAAATGGAATTTCACTAAAGAAATGGGAAAGCCCAAACCGAGGAAGCTGACTTATGGCCCTACTGTTGGGGTGTGCCGAGGGACCAACCAACGGGTTGCACCGATGGGGTTATGGATGAAGCACAAGCCGACACCCCAGACTCGATGGAGGTCTTCAAACCGATGGGGGGAGCAGACCCACAACTTCAAATTTAATTTTTATGCCACGTGATCCATCGGTTGTTGGGAATTGTTTTCTTTTGACAAGTTAGAACCAACTAAGAAAATGGGGTGGGTCAATTCAAGTCAAGAAAATTCATTTTTTAGAATATCTCATTGCATTAACTTTGACCCGACGTGGCTCAGACAGGATTCAACAAATATCAAAATTCGACCGAAATGTGACCCGATTGCATCACGGCCTACCTCACTCAAGTCCTCAGATAAGAGGCGATAACACTGGGATCGATTATGATACCCTAGAGAACAGGGACAGGACGAGGATGGACGTCGACCCTAAAGAAAATGCACCCGGACGAGTCGACTTGGCAGGACTAGAGGGGAGGCCATTTAGAGGCTTGGTCGCGGCGTCGGCACGGCCGAGGAGATCGTGACCACACCGCTTTTATCGATTACCGGAGATTTTGTGGGATTGGGTGGCTATGACAAGGGTTCACCGCGAAAAGCATTCACGGAAAGAAGACCTCACGTAGACCAAACGCCAAGGGTGTCGGGGGTCGCGGGTAGACGGGTAATGGAAGGAATATTCGTGGGTAATCTAATCTATGTGACACGCGGTGGTCCGAATTTATGGGTGACTGACCTGTAAAGAGGTCAAGTCCCCTAAAATAGGGCATCCCCCCACCTTTCTGCGACCTTTTTGGACGACCGAGAGTGATTACAGAAAAGAAAACATTCTCTAGAGAGAGCATTCGCCTCCGATTCAAAGGGGGAATCCTGCCAAGGGTTCTTTCCTACCATTCTAGCCTTGTTCTTCACCAGTCCATAGATTCTCCCTTAGTCCCTCATGTTAATCATCCATTATTCTTATCCCTAGTCAACTAATCCTTGATTTATGTACCCTATAAAATTTCACCCTCTTACATTCTTTAATTTTAAAACTAAAAAATAAGTTAACTTTTCTTTAAACTTTTGCCTCAGTGTTTTCTTTTGAATAAAAGACTAAAAGAGAGATTATTTTTGTAATATTTAGGGTTCCTTTCATCCATAAAAATTATGAAAGTACAAAATTGAGATATAAAGTTTAGTAGTAATGGAAATACAAAAACAAACCAAAAAATAGTAAACTAGAATCTCAGAGAAACCAAACTTGGAGCATCTCCAGCCACCCAAACTCGGGAGTGTTCCACTAACAAAAAACACCAAGACAGGTGATTCTCTCACAATACAACACATAAAAACCCGTGAAAAACCAATTTTGGATTAAAAGCCAGTCTAATCCAAGAAGACATGATGGAGTCGCCGGCATGGCATGGCTTCGCTTCATAACTAGCAAGTACACCTGACCTAAAGCATACTTGTCCTATGTGATTTTTCAGAATCTAAGATTTGATTAGGGTAATGGGCTGAATACATAGCATGTCGACTTTGGTTTTGTGAATTGGTTGAATTAATGAAACTTGATTCCCCTAGACAACAACGGTTTATCTTTGGGGCCATTTTAGATGAATGTTTCCTTGCACAATCGGTACATATGAATCCACACAACAGCAATGTCCACGAAATAATACTAAAACAACGATGAAACAGCCCGAGTCTGATAATTTCATGTTCTGAAAAAATGCATCATTGCTAAAGCCTGCTTTGGGACAAGAGGGTGTAAGTGCAACAAACCTTAATTGAATCACCTGCGATGAACAGAATCAGCTTGGAGTCGGAACAGTTTCAACATACATTATCGTTCTGCGTATCAAAACCTTATCCCGCCTACAGAGTCAATGTTACTCCACTTTCCCTCATAAGCTTCCAGCTGAATCACCCGCGATGAACAGAAACAACTTGTACTTGGAACAGTTTCATCCAGCATGTTTCTCCATTTTTCGTTCCAAAACCTCATCCAAGTGACCATCCGAATGAGATAGCAACATGTTGAGACTTATCCTTACTCCGCATTCCCTCATAATTGCATACCTAGGTTTAATCCTCCCCTCCAAACTGAGTCCAAAATACTGAGGGTATTTAACCAGATCTGATTTGGAGTAACCCATCGTTAAAAAGAACTCCGACTTGGGAATAATGTTGTTTGACAAGCTTAAGGCGTAAAGATTTCCAAATCTTGAAACCATAAATGCAACCTCCTCGATACTAAATCCCCACTCCAAGAAAAACTCTGTGATTGGTTTCAAATTGGCCTCAATACTTAAATTAAAAAGTTGTGGACAATTGTGGAGAACACTTCCTACATCAGCTCCAATACTATGGAAGTACTGAGCCGCAGCCCTTAACTTCTCCTCTCCACGACCTAGGATATTCGGGCAGCGGGTTAGAACCTTACCCTGCTTTTCTGTCGAAAGCCCCAATTCATAAAGACAATCAAGATTTGATTTTATCTTCTGCAGACTATACGTTACAAGGGGAGGATAGCGATAAATTACCTTTGGCCATTGTTTCCTGCCCACGCCTAAGCTCTCTAAGAACATCAAATTGGGTATTATACGTTCAGAGAGACTGGCTCCAAAGACTTGAGGCCATTTCCTGAGAACGGCAGGGATATCAGATTTGGGTAGCCCAAGATCAAGTAGGAATTCAACCAAAGGCTTAATATCCCCATCCAAGCTGTAGTAAGCAAAAGTAGGGAACTTCCCTGTCACTTCTTTGATCACCTCAATTTCCATACCAAGTTCTGCGAGGTAGATAATATGTGGAGGAGGCTTCCCAGTGGAACCGAAATCAGTCAATCTAGCCAACGCTTTTAACTTCTTAGATTTGAGGGTGGTAATAGGGACTGGAACCGGCACAACTGGTCCTTCTTCCACAGATGGGATTGATAAATTTTCAGTTGAACTTTCTTCAATGGGAGGATTTGGAAAATTTCCAACTGCATCTACCAGAATGTCTCCAAACTCCTCGTAAAGGGTTTCAAGGTACGGATTTAGAGCATCCCTGATCTCAAGAGATGTAAGCCCTTGCCCTGAAAAATCAAAACAAATCAGATAAGCTACGCAATACACAGGGTCGTCCCTGGGCCTATACCAATGAAGCCATTGTTCTAGGCCTCAACTGCTGTCTAAATTAGGGCCCCAAACCATTTTGAACCCCGAATGAAAGTCCAAAATGAGAATGTTTTCAGTTCGATAAACAGCTAATTTAATTCAAGGTCCAAAATCTGATTCAGCGGTTTCAAATTGCTCTAGATTTTCAGTTTAAGAGCATAAGGGCATCGAAATCTGTTTATATAAGGAGGATCTAACCACAAACTTGGGATGGGGCCCCTCATCTCAGGGACAGCACTGGTAATGAAGCTTAAAAATTAGATAAAACATAAACAAGGCGTGTTTTTCAAGGAAAACCGCGATGTATTGTACTCAAACCTACTAGATGCCGAGTTGTATGAACCGAATGAAGCCTTGAAACAAGGTGATCAATAAAAAGTGCTGATTTGTTGACGGTTCTTGCTGCAACCTCCTTGCTAAAACCTCTTTTCTTCAAAAACAAGGTCAAAACAGCCTTGGTATTTTCTTTTTCTGCAACTAACAAATTTGCAGGTGCCACTCCGAAGTTGTGCGACCCATTGTTACTAGAGTAAGCTGCCACTGTGGCAAAAATTTGTTAGACCGGAAATGAATAAATGATGCTGATTGGTAAGCTTCTTATTGGAGGCAGGGAAGTGGGTGGACCCATCCGGTGCGAAAAGAAGAACAATGAAAGAAAAATAATTTCCTCACCGGACTTAGTGCGGAAGAATAGTTTGTTTGAAGATGTGAGCTGAGGCCTGATAAGATATCAAAACAATCAAAATTATAATGGCATTGGCTAATCTAACCAATTTTAGAATTTCCAACACTAAATAATTTTTGCTGCTACTATTGTATTGGGATTTGGTGAAACTGATCTCCCTTTCTTGGCACAAGAAAATTGGCATGCTTCCTTGTTCAGGGATGTCAAACAGGTAAAGTTACTAATGTATCATGGATGGCGTTAAATAGGAGCCAATGTTATTTCTTTTTCAAAACAACAATCTGAAGTGTGGTAATTCACAAGTGTTGTGGGAAATAGCTGTACTTAATTGAGTGCTAGATATAACACTTGAACAAAGAATTGATTAGTAGGAGAATAGGCAATAAAACAGGCAATCGATTACTGTGCGTCTGTACCAATTCAAGTCAAAGTGGCTCTCTTAAGCTATTCAACAAATACACTTGCTTATAGTTCCACTGATTGCATTTCTTTCTCTCAATCCGTTTCTATGCTGTTTTATAGAATGGTCTTTTGCCTCCCATACATCCAATGATCCAATCCTCCTAGCCCTAGTCCCCGGCATACCAAAAAATTACAGGAGATAAGCCGTGTGGTGCTAAGGGGATCAAGTGCTTCACTGAACCAAACGTATAACTCCACTTATGAGCTTGCTTACCCCTTGGGCTTACTCATCGCCTATCCTTTTTTCTTTTGCTCAACCATATCAAGGGCTTCATGGTTCCGACTTTGTGATATATGATTCAACGGCTCAACCTACCACATTCCCCCAATGTCTTACACATGTATCTTCCAATAACACCTAACAAAACTTACGCACTTGCCCCAAATTTTTTTTACATAACCTATCTTCAAGCCTTAATCCAACGAATTTCAGCTTAGATTTATAGTGGTTCGTAGGTCATACAGTCCTACAACATATAGTAACAAGCTTTACAGCTACTGGAGATTTTAATGTTTAACCGACCACAGTGGGTGTCAAATAAGAGGACATTGAATTGCAAATTATGAAGAAACCTGTACATGGACCAATGGTTGATAAGTATGTGTGATAAGGATGTTAAGTTGACATGAAATAGAACAATTCATGTGCCATTTCTTTTATATTTCTTCAGACTCATGAAATTGGTTCAATTTTTCATCTAAACGTTTAATTTTGCATTCTGATAAATGTTCTCTCGCGATTAGACTTTAAGAAATGAGCACAGAACTTCAAAACGCAATATTGTTATCACTAGGCAATTCTTTTCCATCAAATTCTGTCCCCACTCACATCAAAATCTTGGCTCCGTGCCTGCTAACCCCGTGCAATACTCATTGCCTTTATTTCTGTGCTAAATCATTTAAATCCAAAAACCAGATTTATGCTTGGTGTGTAACTTTGGTCAGTCGAGCAAGTTTCAAATTGGTAATATGCTATCAAGCGCTCATTAATTTCAAAAAAAAATTGGCAGTGCAGGACCCAACTTGCATGCACGCCCGACTAAGCCCTCTCAAAGGCATTCTGCACGCTTACACAGGGGGTGAGGTTGCTAGCACGGACGTTAAATCTGAGACCTTAGGAGCATCAAACCTCAAGCCCCAGGACCCAGGCCTTCATCATTGCAACCGCACAATTGGATAGGAAAGCATTTATAAATCCCAAAATCATACCATCAAAATATTCACAAGTGCAAGAAGTAGGATTCAGGATTGTTGGAAAAACTTGATTTTATGTCAAAATTATTTAATTATTTAAGTGGGCCCCACACGTCCACGTGGATGGACCCACATACCGTTGTGTACTTCTTGGTTAGGAGATTAAGACCGAACACTCGGTTAGACAAAATCAAGTTAAAGTGAATGAGAAATTGACCTCAAAAGTGCCTACATGAATTTGGTAGAAGGGGGAAAATACTTGTCCCACATTGGTTGTGGAGAACAAGCTGATTGGGTATATTTACCCTTAGTTTGCCTCTATGGGTTGGCCCTTTGGGTCATTACAACTTTTGTTGAGGGAGAATGCATGGACATAGTGGACTATGGTCCATATAACACTGTGTACCGCCCATGCCGCCCGTCCGTCGGCCAAGGGTTGGGTTCTTATCTTTTCTTTGAAAATTTACATGGGTCGGGTCGGGTCAAACCCGGTCCATAATAGTCCGTGTCTCTTCGAGCGAGTCGTCTTTCCCCTTTCCGTTGTCCTTTGTTTGTGAAAGCGAATGCACGTTAAGTATTTGTTCAATTCGAGCGACCCGCCTCTCCGTTTTGTGTCTCTACCGATCGGGTGTCTGGTTTCCTATAAAAGGAACCCTCCTCTTCTCATTCCATCCGCGTTTTTCTTTGCATCATCTTGCATAAATCTCCCCGAGAGTTCCCTCGTTGTTTTTAGTTTATCTTGTGCATTGTAGTGCTACTTCGATGCGATGGCCAGGAGAGTCTGGGAGGCGGGGCGTTAAGCGCCCATCCATCGCCACCGTAGTGGAGGGGCGAATCGCTTTAAGGACAGAGTATCTTAATACTTGCCCCGGTTCAATTCGAATCTTTTGCCAAATTCGGTTATCTTGAATTTGGTTGATGGAGTTCTGTCACATCTATTAATTTCTGTATTTTGTTATTTTTTTTCCAGATTTTTGCTACCAATTTTGATAACAATCTTAAAGCAGATTCTTTAAAACTTTTTGTACTTGGTTTTTTTTTTCTGGAACATACCGTGGTCTCTGTTTGGGAAAATTTTATTTTTAATCTGTTTGATTGCACTCTTTTTGTTTATCAAGTTTTTACTCTCGGTGCTTTTGAAATGCAGTTACGTGGTAATATTTGGCCCGTGGGCTACAAATTATACTTGGATTCGTTTATCAAGTTTGTGTTATCACTTTCGGTAGTGACGTTTACTAAAGAATTTATTACAGTATTTATTTAGCATCTTTATTGTTAGTTTATTACAGTGTTAACTAAAGTCAGTGGGTCCTTTGGGTAGAATTCCAATTGATGTACATGGTAGCATCCCATTGTATGTTGATCACAGTTTAATAGTCTTATTAATTTCTTTTTGCACATTAATTTACAATTTAGTTTGCAAGTAGTTTGTTTGTAAATTTTGTTTAGTGGGTCTGATATAGTATATACCCTTCTGGTTTTTGAGTTGTGAATCAGACTAGTGGGTGATATTTCAAACTAGTCTAATTTCTTGTCCACAGTGAGCATTTCCTAACGTTTTAGCATATAGCATTTTCTTATTGTTGTGTCGATCTTACGTTTTTGTGTAAATGAAAATGGAAGCGAAAACCCAAATGGAAATGTTCCTCCCTCTGAACCCTCCTCCTTTGGTTCCAAGCTGCTGTACCTCACAGGTCCTGGTCGGCGCTACTGGGTGAATCATTCCGAAAACCTAAAAGTTCAATGGTACGGAGTTTAAGAGGTGGCAAATGAAGATGATGTTTTATCTCACGACACTCCGTTTGTCGAGGTTCTTGTCTGAAAATGCCCCCACTTTGGCAGATGATGAGACAGATGTTCAGGTTCGGATTGCATATGATGACTGGAAGAATTCTGACTATCTCTGCCGAAACTACATTCTCAATGGGCTGGACAACGCGTTGTATAACGTGTATTGTACGGCTCAAACCGCAAAGGAACTCGGCTCACTTTGGAAAGAAATATATATCTGAAGATGCCGGTTGAAAAAAGTTTGTTGTGGGGAGGTTCTTGGACTACAAAATGATTGACACAAAGTCCATGATGGCTCAAACCCAAAGAACTCCAAGTCTTTGCTTCATGAGATTCATGCCGAGGGAATGATATTGAGTGAGTCTTTCCAAGTGGCTGCGATCATTTGGAAATTGCCGCCCCTTTGGAAAGATTTCAAAAAGAAGATGAAGCATAAGCGTAAAGAGATGACTATGGAGGATCTGATTACGCATCTGCGAATGGAAGAAAACACTATGAATTTGGACAAGAAGGCTACTTATCAGTATGCTGCGAAAGCTAATATGGTTGAACCGGAACACAAACCAAGCAAATGGAAGAATGGTAATAAGAGGAAGTTTCAGGGCAAAGGTTTTAACCTCGGTCCGCGAGGAGGTGTGGCGAAAAAGGCTAAGACTGATGGCAAGCACAAGTTTATTTGGGAAGTGCTTTATCCGTGATAAAAAGAGGGGTCATCGAGTCAGCTTGAATGTAAAAGCAAAAACAAGCACAAGCCAATGTGGCTGAAATGGAGGTTATTTACGATGGTGTTGGAGAGATGAATCTCTCGCTATGGTTTCAAGTCAATCACGGTGGGTTCCAATCCCAAGGAATGGTTTGTGGACACCTTTGGCGCCTTCGCCATGTGTGTGTAGATAAGAAGATGTTCACCACCTATAAAATGGTGGATTACGCGAACATCGTACATGGGAAACTCCTCGACCTCTAAGGTTGAAGGAGTTGGAACCAGTGGTTCTCAAGATGACTTGAGGGCAAAGAGATGACTCTTAAAGAGGTGATGCATGTGCGAGAAAATTAAAAAAAATCGATTTACGGTTCCTTTGTTGGTAAAACATGGCTTTTGCTTGGTTTTTCAGGTGATAAGGTTGTGCTTAGGAAGAAAGGTGTGTATGTGGTAGGGGTTACATGGTGAATGGCATGTTCAAAATGAATGTAATGACAAAGGTTCCGGCCTCTCCGGGGTGTGACCGCCGAGTTCCGGCCTCTCCGGTTGTCAATGAAATGAACACAACTTCGATTATATGCTTGAGTTTTACTCAATTATGGCATGGTCGATTAGGACATGTTAATTATGGTTCTTTAAAACGTTTAGTAGATACAGATTGCATACCAAAATTTAGTATTAAATCCGATCATAAATGTGAAGTTTGTGTTGAGGCTAAAATGACAAGGAATTCATTTCAAAAAAGTAGAAAAGAAGTCTGAACCAGCTTGGTTTGATTCATACTGACTTATGTGACTTAAAAGTCCGTTTTGAAACTTTAGGTGGAAATAAATACTTCATTACTTTCATTGGCGATTGCACCAAATAATTTGTTATGTATATTTGCTTAAAACCAAAAGTGAAGCCATCGAATCTTTTATCCACTTTACAAGTCCGGGTGGAAAATCAAACTTTGCAAAAAGATCAAAATGATTAGAAGTGATCAAGGTGGTGAATATGAAGCACCGTTTGGTGAATTTTGTGCGAACATGGTATTATTCACCAAACGATTTGCTCCTTATACACCACAACAAAATGGAGTTCTTTGAGCGAAAAGAAACGGAACTCTAAAAGAGATGATGAATGCCATGTTGATAAGTTCAGGATTACCACAGTATTTGTGGGGAGACGCAATTCTTTCTGCTAACTATATCCTGAACAAAATCCCACACAAGAAAACAAGGATTTCTCCTTATCAGTTGTGGAAAGGTATAAAGCCTTCCTACAAATACTTAAAAATGTGGGGTGTTTAGCAAAGGTGGCAGTTCCCGGTCCTAAAAAGGTTAAGATAGGACCTAAAACCATTGATTGTGTTTTCATTGGTTATGCTTATAATAGTAGTGCATATCGTTTTCTTGTCTATGAGTCAGAAATTCCTGATATCCATCCGAATACGTTTATGGAATCCAGGAATGCAACATTCTTTGAACATGTGTTCCCGTTCAAGGACAATAGAGTCCCTAGGTCAGTTCAAGAAACTGAGCCTATTCAGGAATATGATAATATGGAGATTGTTTTAGTTCCTGAAGAGAATGATGATGATATTGATGGTCCTCGCCGTAGTAAAAGAGCTAGAACATCAAAGTCCTATGGACCCGATTTTCTTACATATGTATTAGAAGCTGAACCTCAGACTTATAAAGAGGCAATGTCATCATCAGAGGCTGCGTTATGGCAAGAAGCCATAAATAGTGAAATAGAATCCATACTGCAAAATCATACTTGGGAACTTACGGATCTCCCCGAGGTTGTAAACCTCTTGGATACAAATGGATATTCAAGCGAAAGTTGAAAGCGGATGGATCTATTGACAAGTACAAAGGCTGAGACTTGTAGTTAAGGGGTTATAGACAAGCGTAAGGTCTTGACTACTTTGATACTTATTCTCCTGTTACAAAGATAACATCTATAAGAATGTTAATTGCCTTTGCGGCGTTAAACAATCTTGAGATTCATCAAATGGATGTGAAAACCGCATTCCTAAATGGTGATCTTGATGAGGAGATACATATGGAACAACTTTGAAGGGTTTAAGGTTCAGTCAAGAGGGAAAAGTGTGCAAGCTTGTCAAATCTTTATATGGCTTGAAACAAGCTCCAAAACAATGGCATGAGAAATTTGACAATGTCATGATATCAAATGGTTTCCGTATCAATGAATGTGACAAATGTGTGTATATCAAATACAACGGAAATAATTATGTCATTGTGTGTCTATATGTAGATGATATGCTCATTCTTGGTAGCAATAATGAGATGATCAAATCTCTGAAGAACATGTTGAATTCAGGTTTTGACATGAAGGATATGGGTTTGGCTGACGTCATATTAGGAGTCAAGATAATCAAAAGTCCCGAGGGATATATCTTGTCTCAAAAACATTATATAGAGAAGATGTTAGAAAAGTTTAACAAAGGTGACGTCAACACAGCCAAAACACCAGTAGACTCAACATTACATCTATACAAGTATACTGGTCAGGGTGTTAACCAATTGGGATATGCACGAGTTATAGGTAGTCTAATGTACTTGATGAATTGTACGAGACCGGACATAGCCTACTCTGTTAGCAAACTAAGTAGGTATACAAGTAATCCAGGGAAGGATCACTGGACGGCTATAATCAGGGTGCTTAGATATCTAAGGTATACCATTGATTATGGTCTACACTATACTCGTTATCCAGCAGTGCTAGAAGGATATAGTGATGCTAATTGGATATCTGACTCTAATGATTCAAGATCCACAAGTGGATATGTATTTACATTAGCTGGTGGTGCCGTGTCTTGGAAATCCACTAAGCAAACGTGCATTGCACGATCCACGATGGAATCTGAATTTATAGCTTTAGATAAAGCTGGTGAGGAAGCTGAGTGGCTTCGTCATTTCTTAGAAGATATTCCAACTTGGTCTAAACCAGTGCCACCAATTTGCATACATTGTGATAGTCAATCTGCAATTGGCAGAGCACATAATCATATTTACAACGGGAAGTCTCGACATATACGTCGACGACATAACACCGTTCAACAACTACTCTCCCAAGGAATTATCGTACTTGATTACGTGAAATCACAAGATAATATCGCGGATCCGCTAACCAAAGGGTTAACTAGAGAGTTAGTTGTTAGATCATCGAGGGGAATGGGATTAAAGCCCATAGCTTAAAAGCCTCTATAACGGCAACCCAACCTAGTTGACTGGCGATCCCAAGATCTAGGTTCAACGGGACAACCGAGTTGTATGAGACTTAGGAGAATCACTGTGGAGACTCTGTCTCTACCCATTCCTATGATGTAACAGTGATGCCTGCAGCGTGTAAGGTTAGGCAATGCCTTTAATGATTCTTAAACGTTGGTAATCCAAGTAGGGTATAGCAGGATACTCTTATTAAGAATCACCTATGTGAATGTAGATGGGGCCGCTTCTATGAGAATGTCTAGGGCTGAATTCTCTACAAACATTCATGAAGACCAGGAGTGTCTCAGGGCCATAATGAGCACACAAGTAAGAACCAAACTGCGCGTTTGGAAAGATTACGTGTGTTTGCTATTGTCTGGAGGCTTACACCAATGGTTGAGCAGGTTCAAGACATCGCGTTCATTTTGTTAGCTAGTAAGTCCGATAGTTATTCACAAGGTGAGGTTCAAAGCCAAAAGCTACCTGACCCCATGCAGGCGATTTCCTATTGTAACTCTCAGTAATTTGCATCTGCATAGCACTGTTTAACCTGCCAATTTCATTCATGTGGGGGATTGTTGGAAAAACTTGATTTTATGTCAAAATTATTTAATTATTTAAGTGGGCCCCACACGTCCACGTGGATGGACCCACATACCGTTGTGTACTTCTTGGTTAGGAGATTAAGACCGAATACTCGGTTAGACAAAATCAAGTTAAAGTGAATGAGAAATTGACCTCAAAAGTGCCTACATGAATTTGGTAGAAGGGGAAAATACTTGTCCCATTGGTTGTGGAGAACAAGCCGATTGGGTATATTTACCCTTAGTTTGCCTCTATGGGTTGGCCCTTTGGGTCATTACAACTTTTGTTGAGGGAGAAGGCATGGACATAGTGGACTATGGTCCATATAACACACGCGCGCGCCGCCGCCGCCGTCCGTCCGACCGGGCCGGGTTGGGTCATTAGATAAGATGGGCTTAGGCCCAATGGGTTCTTATCTTTTTGCTGAAAATTTACATGGGTAGGTTGGGGTCAAACCCGGTCCATAATAGTCCGTGTCTCTTCGAGCGAGTCGTCTTTTCCCTTTCCGTTGTCCTTTGTTTGTGAAAGCAATACTGTTAAAATTTATTCAATTCGAGCGACCACGCCTCTCCGTTTTGTGTCTCTACCGATCGGGTGTCTGGTTTCCTATAAAAGGAACCCTCCTCTTCTCATTCCATCACGTTTTTTCTTTGCATCATCTTTGCATAAATCTCACGAGAGTTCCCCACGTTGTTTTTAAGTTTGCATCGCATGCAGTTGTAGTGCTACTTCCGTGCGATGGCCCAGGAGGAAGTAGTCGGGAGGCGTTACGTTAAGCGATCCATCCATCGCCACCGTAGTGGAGGGCGAATACGCTTTAAGAATGAGTATCTTAATACTTGCCCCTTCGATTCAGTGAATCTTTTGCCAAATTCGATTATCTTGAATTTGGTTGATGGATTCTGTCACATCTATTAATTTCTGTATTTTGTTATTTTTTTTCCAGATTTTTGCTACCAACTTTGATAACAAGGATTCTTTTTTGTCATAGCAATGCGTAGTCGTGACATTACACTTACATACAAACACAACATAAAGATCTATACACGAAACCCATATTCATTACAAAGCATCATGAATACTATGAATCTATACAGTAATACAACAATAGATACATGACCCATGTATGAGAATCACAAGAAATTGATACCTGGGTATGAAAAAGGCTGGTCCCGAT
Organism: Vaccinium macrocarpon; assembly: GCA_022606695.1. Taxonomy (NCBI): domain Eukaryota; kingdom Viridiplantae; phylum Streptophyta; class Magnoliopsida; order Ericales; family Ericaceae; genus Vaccinium; species Vaccinium macrocarpon. The sequence continues at coordinate 5,938,283 of CM040172.1, read as the reverse complement.
AGAGATGAAAGGTCGAAGGACCTTATGGCAGGGAAAGCTTCCATTTTTCCGGTAGATTAGTGCAGTTCGCGTATCATTGTTTACGAAACTGTATAGTGGGAGTGGGAGCGGGAGTGGACTGGGTAAGAAATGGAATATGGGATTCTGAATTTCTGAGGGCCAATTTGGAGATTGGATACTGGGGTTATGCTCGGATCCTGTGACCCATTTTATTATAAATGCACTATTTTCTGTTTTTATATTTAAACAACAAAATTACATATAAAAATTCACTGCAAGATAACATATGGAGTGCATTTACAAGAACAAGGAGTGTGAAAATTATTTTTCAAATTTAATAACCTACCCGAAAATTATTAACTCAATCTAAATTTACTAATATCACCCAAAATTATTAGGATTACACGATTTTTCTCCATGTATGAATGAATATTCAATATAAATTGCTATGAATACATAATTGGATCAGTGGACGAGTTGGATTTTGCTCTTTGTAATGTCACAAAGAGATAATTTCAAAGTTATTTATGAACTATCATTCACATATCCCGTAAACACTTGAGCTCAACGTTATTGTAATATGTGTTACCTATGATTTATATATAAAGAGAAATGCTAGAGGCAATAACTAATGCACTAATTAATGTACTAAATGTACATGTGACATTTTTTTAGTAGATGAGTACATCATGTATTGCATCATACATTGATGTGGTAATAACATTGTATTTTTAGTGTAATAATTTGTAAGTTATTTAGTGTCTCTAACATTCCTCAGATAGAAAATGTACAAATCCCATGTAGGAACACATCTCAAGTTTCAAATACTAATTTGAGATGTTTATTTCATACACAATAAATTTTTAGATTAAAAAAAAAAGGGTACAATTCAATAAGATATTAGAAAATCCTTGATCCTTTGTCTAATTCATAGTTTCAAAATTATGAACTGCCAAATCTAAACTAAGAATTGAACGAATTGATTAAGAATTTTTTGATATATGGTCGAACTAATTTTATAAGGCAAACGAGGAAAATTTTTCTTTAAGAAATGAAAGTCATGAATCATTTTTGTCAGACTCAAGGTGAGCTCCACGCACGAGGTCTTCATATTCGTTGTACAAACCCATCAATACCGGTAGATTAATTGTTTGGGAAATGAGAGGTGATTGTGTTTGAAGTGAATAGTTTGTTGGGAACTTGAGAGACTTGATCATCAGATTTTTGAGCACTTGGTGTCTTCAAGAAACTAAAACTAATTGACTACTAAAACTAATTGACTGTGTGATTGCCTGTAGAACCCTGTTGGTGATCTGGTCATATGTTGAGAGAACCCTAGATTTCATCACAATCATATTATGAAGGGAGATTGAATCAAAACCCTAGTCCCTTCTCTCATTTGTTTCTAAACTTTAATCGCTTTTTATTTAATTTTAGTTTAATCATTAATTCAATCAAATCCAAATCAAATTTCTCTTTCTCTCAGAATTAAATTAGAAATTAATTGAAAGTACCGCGACTTAGCTTTTTACTCTCCATGGACGATCTCGGATTTAACCACTGTTCTTTGGAATAATAGTTAATTCCTTGTTTTATAAATTATTTTTGGAGCAAAAACGACATATCAAAGACCGAATAACATAAAAGTATGTGTATTTTTTGCGTGCTTTGTTCTGTATCTACCTATCGGGTTGCTTGGTTTGTTTTCTACATAATTAGTGCATAGTCACTTCCAAACAAAAAATACAGGCAGCAAAACAAGAAAGAGCTCAAAGAGAATGTTGAATGTTTCCTTCAATGACCGCTACATACAAATTTACACAACAGACATTTACCTTCTCTGGTTCTTGAAACAATACTCGAACAACAAAAAAAATGCCGTGAATTTGAAAATTTCTAGTTCTTAAAATTGCATCATTGAAAAGACTTAACCATTAACTTACTGGGCTTTTGGACCAGAGGTAAGAGTCCCGGAATTGAATCACATGCATTTTTCCTTATAAGGAAAACAAAATGGAAAAATTGGCTCGAGAAAATTAGGGAGCTAGCTCTATAGCCAAAGGGAAAAGGAAAATGAATGGTTATGAATTTCCTTATTCTTTTTCCTTGACCATTTGCCTTCAGAAAAATTAGCTTAAGGCATGTTTGTTTGTTATTTTAATCGTCATGAAACATGGCATATTAATCGTACAAATTAAATATAACTTTTTAAAATCTCCAACTAAAAGACATTTGGTAAAAAAAAAATGTCTAAATTTATTTTGCCTGAATGCACTCAATCACGTGGTTGGTTACGACATAATCCAACTATCTGGCATAAAATTAATACTGTTGACAACCAAATCAAGGTGAAAAAAAAATAGTTTTGTTCTCTTTTGCCTCCATGAGATTAGAGCCACGAAAGTAATATCCAAATACCCAATTCCCTTTTCCACTTAGTACTGGCGACGTATTGGTGGGCAATCTATATGTGAGAGAGAAAACCTAGCTAAAATATGTGTTGTAGACATTTAGGCGATTGCAAGTAACATAAGTAACATGGATTTTTTGTTGTACTTGCCACACACCTGAACAATCCACTTTTGGTTTTTAGTGTGTTTGTTTCACTTGAATGCAAGTTTGTGAGGTTTTGGGGTTGGATCAATGTGGCCTTTCGCTTAGGTTTAATTCGTGCCTTGAGGCACGGGGATTCGCTAGTGTGTGTGTGTGTACAATGAACATTAATAAAAAGGGGATTTAGGAACGGATTGGATTGGATTCAGATTGGGGATACACCAATCCACAATTTTTTCTAAAAAAAATCTTCATATCCTACCCATCCCCAAACAGATCTCCAAAATGCCAACCCATTCGAATTGGGGCTTGGATTGGATTCAAATAGGTCGGATGAAATTGTCATCCCTAACTGCCATTTTGAACTCTAAAATAGGGATTATTTCTCGAAATTACTGGTCCGCATAGCAAGGACTTGAGTACAATTTTTTTAAGAATTACTAGATATCAACAAGTACCTTTAACTTATGAAAATAGTACTAAGAAATTTTTCTTTTAAAAAACTTACTATTTTTGGGTTGTCATTTTGCAGACCGGACAAACATTTTAGGACGTATTAAGTATATACTCCAATCTACAAGAGATCTTGATGAGTGGTTTTTGAATAGTGTCGAAACAGTGGGAGTAAGTAAACACCTTATGGACGAACAATAATTACTGTTACGCAGTATGTACAGATTTTGGACTCACCACATTTTCAGAGTCTTTTTTTTGTTTTTTACTTTTTTTTTTAACAAAGAGAGATTCGTTTTCAGTGTCGCGTGGCAATTTTTTGGTGAGAGACTTAATCAATAGCTTTTTCCAGCACTTGTTCTCTTTGAGAAAATGAAAATCTTTGTCAAGAGTAGGTTTACGTCACAAGTAAACAAAATCACGTAAAAAATGTGTCTCTTGTGCACGCGCTTTTCACTGTCCACTCTATGACTCTATTGGCGCGGTTTTGTATGGTTATTTGTTTCATCATCAACACAAAGATCACACGAAAAAAAAAACACGTGCAACCAACATAAAAAAGAGACGATGAACGATTTACGACATGGAAAAAAAAGAGTTGAAAAAGAGCTGAAGGAGAATGTTTAAGGCTATGTTCGTTTACAAGTTTTGGGTCAGTTTTGGTTTTGATGACATCATCATTTTTTTTATTTCTCTCTCTATCTCTCTCCACTTATTACACTTGCTTACATCATCAAAACTAAACTAAAACTCTAAACCAAACACAGCCTAAGTGTTTCCCTCAACGTACAAATGTATACAACAGTCATTTAACAACGCTGCTGTGCCCAGAATCTAACAATTGACTTACTGGGCTTTTGGACCGGAGGCTATATCAAATCAGTGATGAACAGAAATAGCTAGGAATCGGAACAGTTTCATCCAACGTTTTCCTTCATTTTTCGTTTCATAACCTCTCCGTTGAATCACCTGTGATGAACAAAAACATCTTGTAATCGGAATAGCTTCATTCAGCAGTTTTCTCCATTTTTCGTTTTCAAAGCATTATCCAACTCATCATCCGAAAGACATAGCAACGAGATCAGACACATTGTTACTCCAGTTTCCACCAAAATTGCATACCTAGGTTTAATCCTTCGCTCCAAACTGTGCCCAAAATACTGAGGGTATTTAACCAAATCCGATTTGGGGTAACCCATTGTCAAAAAGAACTCCCACTTGGGCATAATATTGTTCAACAGGCTTCAGGTATAAAAATTTCCAAATCTTTAAACCATAGCTGCAACCTCCTCGATATTGAATCCCCTCTCCAAGAAAAATTGTGTCACAAGTTTCAAATTGGCCTCAATACTTGGACCAAAAATTTGTGGACATTTGTGGAGAAGAGTTCCTACATCAACCCCCATAGCTTTGAAGTACTAAGCTCTAGCCCATAACTTTTGGACTCCATAACCCAGGATATTCGGGCAGCGCATTATTACCTTACCCTGCTTTTCTGTTGAAAGCCCTAATTCATAAAGACAATCAAGGTTTGATTAAAAGCTAGAAGCCTAGGACATCCATAAATTACCTTTGGCCATTGTTTCTTGTTGACGCCTAAGTTCTCGAAAAACCTCACATTGGGTATTAAATGTTCAGAGAGACTGACTCCAAAGAGTGAAGGAAATCACCTGAGAATGTCGGGGATATCAGATTTGGGTACCCCAAGATCAAGTAGGAATTCAACCACAGGCTTAACTTTCCCATTTGAGCTGTAGTAAGCAAAGGTAGGGAACTTCCGTGTCACTTCTTTGATCACCTCAACTTCCATGCCAAGTTCTGTGAGGTAGATAATATCCGGAGGAGGCTTCCCAGTGGGACTGTCGTCAGTCAAGCTAGCCAAGGCTCTTAACTTGTTAGAGTTGAGGGTGCTAATAGGGGCTGAAATTGGCACAACCAGTCCTTCCACTGACTGGATTGATAAATTTTCTGTTGATATTTCTTGAATGGGAGGATTTGGAAAATTTTCCATTACATCTACCACAATGTCTCCAAACTCCCCGTAGAGGGTTTCAAGGTATGGATATAGAGCATCCCTAATCTCAAGAGTCGTAAGCTCTCTCCCTGAAATGGCAAAAGAAGATCAGATAAGTTACACAATGAACAGAGTTCTCCCTGGGCTAATGCCAACAAAGCCAATGCTTTAAGCCCCAAAAATTGTCAAACTTTAGAGCCACCAAAAATTTAGAACCCTGTATGAGAGTCCAAAATAGTATGTATTAAAAAAGCATTTGCTCACAGTCCCACTGATTGCAGTTCTTATTCTCAATCCCTTTCTATCTTGCCCTTTGCAAACGGCCTTTTGCCTAGACTAGTTCCAGAGGTACTTCCAATCCCCTCGCTCTGGGTCCCATACATCCGGATAACTACTGGAGATAGCCCTGTGTGGCAGCATGGGCCTAAGGGGAGCGAGCACTTCATGAATCTGAACCCACTGCTCAACTCACTTGGCTAAACCCTTGTGACACTCATTGCCTTTGTATTTCTGTTCAACCGTATTTAAAATCCAAATACCAAGATATATCCTGGGTGCATGAATTTGGTCAGTCGAGCCACATTCTATTTGACAAATATGCTTTCAAGGCCTCATTTAGTTTCGCAATTTGTGATGATCAACAACCAAAGTACTGTTTGCATTCACATGCTGTCTTCTAGGGTAATGCAGGAGCCAACTTGCACACACATTAGACTAATCCATACAACCCCCGTTTGAAACGCCTACGATTGCAAGTGAGGTGGCCGAGTAGCTAGCAAGTTGAACCCGAGACCGAAGGAGGAGCAAACCCAAACCACCAGTGAGTTTACCATTACACCCAGCACAATCAGAGAAGGAAAGCATTTACAAATCCCAAAAGTTTAACAATCAGAATATTCACACAAGTGCCAGAGGTATGATTCTCTTTGGTAATAGAAAGGCATAATCATCACCATATACTTACATAAACATAACCACACATTTATATACTACATAAAAATCATGTTCATAACATAACTGATACATGACCCATGTATGATAATCACAAGAAATTGGCACCTGGGCATGAAAAAGGCAGCTCCAGGTAGAGAGGAAAGGTCGGAGGACCATACGGCAGGGAAAGCTTGCATTTTTGCTGTAGATTAGTGCTTCACGAAGCTAATTGCATAGCGAGCGCGCGTATAAGTGCGTCTAGGGTTTAATTTCGTTTGCTTATGGAGGGAACAGGGGATGAAAATGAAGAGAGATTCTATCTGTGGGTTGGGAGTTGATTTGGAGATTGGATATGGTGGGTCGTGGAGCACGCGGGAGCAAAGATTACCAACGTGAAATTAAAATTTTCCTCATTCAACTAGTTCGCTTTATTACTCACATGAATAAAACAAAAATGGTGGTGTGGATTACGACAAAATTTTGGGTGCAAGTAGGTTACCGCATGCATGGTGTCGGAGGTGTCTTGGTCATCAAAAAATGTTGTAAATGGTCCAAAATACTTTTGGACAGCCAAAATAGGCACTGATTACTGTCACATGGTACCCATCCGGCACCTAAAATATTCTCAAATTATTATAAAAAGATGAGCATTGGGTACATCCATGTTTTATCCGGTCAACACCCAAGTTTTTTTTTTTAAAAAAAGGTAATGCGAAAATCAATTCACTAAAGTTAGTTGATATAGGATTTTTCTTTGCTAGGCTTGTAGCAGAATACCTGAAAAGACGGGTAACAAAAATATTACATTAATAATTTGATTTGAAATGGTGATTTTATATAAATACATTGGACTTACTTTTGTATGACTTTCACAAAAAACGTCAAAAGAAAAAAATAAAAAATAAAAATAAACGACCTGACTTTTGTCTCTGACTTGAAGACAAAAGAGAGAAAAAAAAAAAGGCCTTAGCTTATCATTTTCTTCATTTGTGAAATTTGACATGGAAATCGACATGTCAAATACTGGTGAGAAACCGACATTTTTGCCGAGCCTTTTTATACCGTCAATTTTATCTCATTGACACGCCAGGCCTCTGCCCGAGGCCCGCATGCATGAGATATCTTAATTATACTGGAGAATTTGTCTTGGCTTGTTCTTAGAGAAACCAAACTTAGAGCATCTCCAGCCACTCAAACTCAAAATCCAAAACGTTATGGAGTCCCCGCCATGGCATCGCTTCGCTTCATAACTGGCAAGTACATCTGGCACAAGCATACTTGTCCTTTCTGATTTTTCAGTGTCTTAAGATTTGAGTATGTTCTTTGCAGCAAAATGACATATAGGAGGGCCATTTTAATAAATTTGGTGATACGTGAAGCGGTTATTTTGTGCGTTTATTGTCAAAGGTTAGGTATCTCCAATCCATTTGTTTTGATGGTATTACTTGGCGGCCCACTTTTAATGCGTTTTGCCAAAAGTTAGGTGCAATGCTATCCATCCCCATACATCTTGCCATTATTGGAGGTAAATGGGTTATGTTGTTGTTGTTGTTTAAGATTTGATTAGGGCAGTAGGCTGAATTACATAGCATGTCGACTTTGGTTTTGTGAATTGGTTGAATTAATGAAACTTGATAGCTGTGGTCCTGTGGAAAATTGGTACTATTTCTCAACGAGTAAGATGCAGGAAAATTACCTGAGCAGGTGATAATGCAAGCTTTACACGAAAGTTCAGCTAGTCAAAGTTGAGAGTTCTTTCTGTTTTGGAAATTGGTAGAGAAGATAAATGGAAGACTTTTTTGCAGTGGTTTGTGGAGTTTACCTCCCAAGGTCGCAGGGTTGATTCCCCTAGACTCAGGTTTATTCTTGATGCAGGCGTGATAGCTGGATGTGGGGTTGAGGCTAATATCGAGAAGAAGAGGAAAAGACCAATGGAATAGAGAGAATGCAGGGGTGGCTTAGTGATTGCAGTAGAAAGGAGGGGCGTAAATGAGATTTACCCATTTCAGATGAATGTTTCCTTTCACAATCGGTACATATGTATCCATACAACAGACATGTCCTCGAAATAATACTAAAACAACGATGAAACAGCCTGAGTCTGAAAAAATGTATCATTGCGAAAGCCTGCTTTGGGACAAGAGGGTGTGACAAACCTTAATTGAATCACCTGCGATGAACAGAATCAGCTTGGAGTTGGAACAGTTTCAACATACATTATCGTTCTGCATATCAAAACCTTATCTCGCCAATAGAGTCAATGTTACTCCGCTTTCCCTCATAAGCCTCCAGTTGAATCACCTGTGATGAACAGAAACATCTTGTAATTGGAACAGTTTCAACCAGCATGTTTCTCCATTTTTCGTTCCAAAACCTCATCCAAGTCACCATCCGAACGAGATAGCAACATGTTGAGACTTATCCTTACTCCACTTTCAATCAAAATTGCATACCTAGGTTTAATCCTCTGCTCCAAACTGAACCCAAAATACTGAGGGTATTTAACCAGTTCTGATTTCGGGTAACCCATTGTCAAAAAGAACTCCCACTTGGGAATAATGTTGTTCGACAAGCTTAAGGTATAGAAATTTCCAAATCTTGAAACCATAAATGCAACCTCCTCTATACTGAATCCCCTCTCCAAGAAAAACTCTGTGAGAGGTTTTAAATTGGCCTCAATACTTAGATTAAAAAGTTGTGGACTACTGTTGAGAAGAGTTCCTACATTGGCTCCAATAGAATGGAAGTACTGAGCGACAGCCCTTAACTTCTCCACTCCACGACCAAGGATATTCGGGAAGCGGGTAAGAACCTTACCCTGCTTTTCTGTTGAAAGCCCCAATTCATAAAGACAATCAAGATTTGATTTCAACTTCTGCCTGCTACAACTGAGAAGCAAAGGGAATCGGACAATTGCCTTTGCTGACTGTTTCTTGTCCATGCCTAAGTTCTCTAAAAAGGTCACAGTGGGTATTAAGTTTTCAGACAGACTGAGTCCACAGATACTAGGCCTTTTGCTGAGAATGACGGGAATATCGGATTTGGGTACCCCAAGATCAAGTAGGAATTCGACCAAAGGCTTAATTTTCTCATCCAAGTTGTAGTAAGCGAAGGAAGGGTACTTCCCTGTCACTTTTTTGATCACCTCAATTTCCATGCCAAGTTCAGTGAGGTAGATAATATGTGGAGGAGGCTTCCCAGTGGGACCATCGCCAGTCAATCTAGCCAAGGCTTTTAAATTGTTAGAGTTGAGGGTGGTAATAGGGGCTGAAACCAGCACAACCGGTCCTTCTTCCACTGACTGGATTGATAAATTTTCTATTGATCTTTCTTCAATGGGAAAATTTGGAAAATTTTCCACCACATCCACCAGAATGTCTCCAAACTCCTCGTGGAGGGTTTCAAGGTATGGATTTAGAGCATCCCTGATCTCAAGAGACGTATAGCCCTGAAAATTCAAAAAAAATACAGATAAGCTAGGCAATAAAGGTCCTCCCAGGGTTTATGCCAATGGAGCCATTGCTCAAGGCCCCAACTGCTGTCAAAAAATTAGGGCCCCAAACCATTTCGAACCCTGAATACAACAACAACAACAATAACAAAACCCATTAAGTCCCCAATAATTGGGGGTATGGGCGGGGGATGGATAGGAGACTGACCTAACCTTTGGCAATAAATGCACAAAGTGGCTGCTCCCAGAATACCACTGAAACAGATGGATTCGAGACAAACCTAACCTTTGGCAATGAATGCACAAAGTGGCTGCTCACAGAATACCACTGAAACAGTGGTCCCCCCATACCGCCGCGTTTGCTTAAGAATCATGCCCTCAAATCAAAGCCAAAAGGCATCAGAGAGGGCAGACCCAAGAATCATTTTGATTTATGTGCACATTACCATGCTTCTTTCATTCAGCATCCAGAGCATTGGCATTGCACAAATATTTCGAACCCTGAATGAAAGTCCAAAATAAAAATCGTTCTAGTTTGATAAACAGTTCTAATATAAAAGCCCAAGGGCAGAAATCTGATTCAACGATTTCAAATACTCTAGGTTTTCAGTTAAGAGGGTAAGGGCATTTGGAATCAGTTTATATTAGAAGGTTCCATCAACAAACTTGGGATGGCCCCCTTAATCTCGGGGGAGGTAATCAAGCTCTTGTTGGTATCTTTACCCCCAATCTCAGGGACTGCCCTTGTAATCAAGCTTTAAAAATACTCCTAGATAAATAATATAAACAACGCATGCTTCAAGGAAAGCCCTTATGTTTTGTACTCAAACCTACTAGATACCGAGTTTTATGAACTGAATGAAGCCTTGAAACAAGGTGATCAAGAAAAAGTGCTGATTTGCTGACAGTTCTTGCTGCAACCGCCTTGCTAAAACCTCTTTCCTTCAGAAACAAGGTCAATACAGCCTTGGCTTCTTTTTTTTCTGCAACCACCAAATTTGCAGGGCCACCTCCTAAGTTGGGCAACTCAGTGTTACTCGAGTCAGCTGCCATTGTAGCAAAACAAATTTTCAAAAGTTGTTAGACAAGAAATGAATGAGTGGAATGACGATGGTGAGCTTCTTATTGGAGGTAAGGAATTAGGTGGCCCATCAGATGCAACAAAGAGAAGAATATAATGAATTGCTCACCAGACTTAGCGCAACAGAAGAACAATTTCTTGGGAAAAGTGAGTTGAGTCCTGCAACAATATTAAAACGAAATTTTAGTATTGTCAACTTGGAATTGGAAACGGAAGAAACACAGGAAAAAAGTGATACTTTTTTAAAATAAATATACAAGCAAAATGGACGTGTCCAATACTCAATAGTAGCCGATATTGTACAAGCTGAGGCCATAAAACAACAATCTATATTCTAAAGTGTGCTTGTTCATAAGCTTTGTAGCAACCAACAGAAACACTGCAATTATCGAGTGCTAGCAAAATACTTAAATAAAGAACTGGGAAAATACCTCAACAAAATGCGCAAGGACTTGATTACTATACCAATTCAAGTTAAGTGGCTATCTTAAACATTTGCTCATACTCACACTGATTGTAGTCTCTTTTCTCAATTCCTTTCTATCTTGCTTTTTGGAAACAGCCTTTTGCCTCGACTAGTTCTCGGGGTACTTCCAATACCACCACCCTAGGTCCCCTCGTACCAGATAATTACTGAAGATAGCCCTGTGTGGCAGTGTGGGCCTAAGGAGATCAAGCGCTTCACGAATCCAAACCCTTGGCTAAACCCATGCCACACTCATTGCCATTGTTTTTGTGCTCAACCATATTGAAAGCCAAATAAATCTAGGGGCGTGAACTTTGTCAGTTGAGCAACATTCAATTCGATAAATATACTTTCAAGGCCTCATTTAGTTTTGCTATTTATGATGATCAACAACCATAGAAATGATAGAACTCTTCACATTCACATGATGTCTTCCAGCAATTATTCTTTTTGGGTAATGTAGGAGCCAACTTGCACACAAGTGAGACTAATCCCTATATCCCCTCCCAAAGCCGCTGATTCACATGCTTATGCATGCGGGTGAGGTAGTCTCAAGAGTTGCCAGCAAGAAGGGAGACTAAGGAGTAGCAAACACTAAGTGCCAAGCCTTCACCTTCAGCCAACTCCTTGGGGATTCCTCTAGCTGAGTTTATCATTACACCGGCACAATCAGATAGGAAGTATTTACAAAGGTAAAGTATACTCACATGTCCATTTTTACAACCAACTGACAACCGATTTGCCACATTACCATAGAGGCTCCACATTTTGATTATCAGAAACGTCCATCTTATAGAGCACATCAAAAATAATAAGAAAACCAAAATTCAGGTTTATAGGATGTCAATAAAAGAATGATAGAATGATCAGAACACATTCGTCTTCTGTGTGAGTTTGTTTTGTTCCTTTTCCAATCATGCATTTATCGACATCCAATAAACCTAAATTTTGGTATTCTCATTAGTTTCAGCTTGCTTGAACCTTTCTGACCATCAAAATAATTGAGCCTATATGGTAATGTGGCAAATCAGTTGTAAGTTTGGTTGTAAAATGGGTGTGTGTGACTACTTTCCCATCTAAAATCCCAATTATCATCAGACTATTCACAAGTGCAAAAAGTAGGATTATTTTTGGTAATAATTATAACATCACACCTACATAAACATACCAAATGTATATACACAAAACTCAAGTTCATTACTAAGCATGATAGGCACTGTGAATCTATGCAGTAATACAACAATAGATACAGACCAATGTATGAGAATCAGAAGAAATTGAGACCTGTGTATGAAAAAGACTGCTCCTGTCAGAGAGAAAAGGTCGGAGGACCTTATGGCAGGGAAAGCTTGCATTTTTTCCAGCAGAACTGAGAACTTTTCGCCAATCTTTGTTTTTGAAGCAGTACAATGTGCGTGTGAGTGTATCTGCGTCTAGGGTTGAATTGGGTTTCCTTTCAGACGGCAGCAGATGAAGGAAGAGAAGGTGGAGATTGGATATGGTGGGTCGTGGGCCAACTTGGAAGCACGTGGAAGAAAGATGGTACTCCTATATTATACTACAATTTTTTTTTTATTGGGAGAGTTTGGCTAAATTTGGTTTTTTAGTTTATTGGATTATTTGATTTTGTTCTTATTCAATTTTTTTTTGCATTTGTTAGTTTTCGGTTGATTTTTTGAGGTTTCTTGGCTTGTCTCGACGAGAGGAATCTAAAAAGTATAAAATTATTAGCAAAACTTAAAGTTTTGTGAATAAAGACAAAAATAAACCAAAAAACCAAAAACCAATAATCCAATTTGGTTTATTTTTGTCTTTATTCACAAAACTTTAAGTTTGGCTAATAATTTTATACTTTTTAGATTTCTCTCGTCGAGACAAGCCAAGAAACCTCAAAAAATCGACCGAAAACTAACAAATGCAAAAAAAATTTGAATAAGGACAAAACCAAATAATCCAATAAACCAAAAAACCAAATTTAGCCAAAGCAGTGTGTGATAGTTTATGTGCACATGGACTAATCATGGAAACTTAATTCTAATGCTCCTTTACACATTTTGGTTTCACATAATTGATTCGAGATGAAGCATGTCTTGGTAAAGAAAATGTTCAAATCTCAAGTATGAAGCAAATCTCGGTTTCACATAATTGATTCAAGATGTGTATTTTGTGTAGAATAATTTTTTGCCTACGTTGTATAAACCATTTTGAATCGCATATCCAAAGGTGTTTAATCAATTTGTCTAGTTTTTAATTTCAAATTTTGAACAAAAAATTGAACTACTCGATCAAAAACTTGGCTTTATGTAGTTGACACAATTATTACAAGGCATATTAAATTTTCCTTAAGTATTTAACCTTTTTTTCTAGATTATTCTCTCATATTTTTCTTTTTTCTTAAATATTTTCCTACACTCTCCTCATTTTTTTGGTAATTATTTATCTTCTCTTTCTTTTTCTAAATTTCAAACTAAATTCCGATTTGAGTGGAAGAAAATTTATTTAGACAAATTAAGGATATCAACAAATAATCATATTGGCTTTCTACTAAGGAATAGTATCTTCTTTTTTGGGGGGAAGAGTAGGAAATTTGTTGATAACACGTTACAGCCTACCGTGTGTAACAAATATAACTAAAACAAAACATAAGGCATGCCAAAAAAAAAACAAACGAACGAAGGAAAAGTCCAGTGAGAAATTAATCCAGCAGTTTGTTATCGGATAACCACATGGAAGATACCAATGCGCAGCTGTCACAGTAACTCCACTATTGACGACGCTCCCTTGCAAAAATTGGCTAATACCAACCAAGTGACTTTAGCACTCCAAGTAGAGTACTAAGTGCACAGATACTCATCATGCAACTAGATGGCCTGGACTAACTACAACGTAAAAATCAGTAAAGTAAAAGCAGAACAACATCGTAACCTTGGTTATTGAAATGAAAGTGCTGAGAAAATAAACCCTAATCAACTGTCAAGGGACGTAAGATTCCTCGGCTTATTCTTTTGATACAAAAACTACCTCAAAACATCTAAATGATTCACCATCTTCCCAAACTCACTACCTCCTGACTCCAATAAGCTCCCAAACATACCATGAACAATCCAGCACCAGGACCAACTACCAAGTAATCCCCCAGACAGTAAGCTGGATCCCAACCATGAAATCCCCCAGACATTATGCTGGATCCCAACCATGAACCAGACAGCCTCGCAACCATCAATCTGCATGTAGCCCTCGCGGCGTCACTCCAAAACACAAGAAATATAAAACACAACAAAAAACACGCAGCACAGAAACGGAAAAAAAATACTCCTATGAAAGAAATATTCACAAGTATGGAATAACCACAGCATATGGAATTACCACAGCATCGGAAATACTTAGTACAACATCTGGAGTATTTACTGGGATACCATACAGTGGTAAGTATTCCAGTTGGTGTAGTAAACCAACAAAACACAGCAAAACAAAATTGTTTTATATGAATTACTTAACACTGTGTATATGGATACAACATCGGAGCACTTGCTAAAGCATCTGGAGTACTTGCTTTGAGATATGATACACTAATACCACTTTGGTGTACCATAGACGGCCTCTCCAAAAAGGGGATATTAGGGTTTTCTGGAGAGAGAGTTAGTTTCATTTTTTTTCTTTCTATAAGATGCACATATCCCCAAAAAAAAGGTGAGAAAGAGCTCAAGGAAAATGATGAATCAAAGATCAGTCCATATAAATTCATACAATGGGCACTTAACGACGAAATGGCCCAAGTCTGATAGTTTCATGTTCTAAAAAGTAAAAAATGCCTCAATGCTAAGCCTGCAATCAGACCAGAGAATATAACAAACCCGTATTTGAATCACCTGTGATGAACATAAACATCTTACAATGGGAACAGTTTCATCCAACATGTTCCTCCATTTTTCGTTTCAAAAACTTATCCAACTTATCATCCGAAGGAATGAGCAACGAGAATAGATTCATTGTTACCCCGCAATCCCTCATAACTGCATACCTAGGTTTAATCCTCCCCTCCAAACTGAGCCCAAAATACTGACGGTATTTAACCAGATCTGATTTGGAGTAACCCGTCATTAAAAAGAACTCCAACTTGGGAATAATGTTGTTCCACAAGCTTAAGGTGTAAAGATTTCCAAATCTTGAAACCATAAATGCAACCTCCTCGATACTAAATCCCCTCTCCAAGAAAAACTCTGTGATTGGTTTCAAATTGGCCTCAATACTTAAATTAAAAAGTTGTGGACAATTGTGGAGAACACTTCCTACATCAGCTCCAATACTATCGAAGTACAGATCGGCAGCCCTTAACTTCTCCTCTCCACGACCTAGGATATTCGGGCAGCGGGTTAGAACCTTACCCTGCTTTTCTGTTGAAAGCCCAAATTCATAAAGACAATCAAGATTTGATTTTATCTTCTGCAGACCATACGTTACAAGGGGAGGATAGCGATAAATTACCTTTGGCCATTGTTTCCTGCCCACGCCTAAGCTCTCTAAGAACATCAAATTGGGTATTATACGTTCAGAGAGACTGGCTCCAAAGACTTGAGGCCATTTCCTGAGAATGGCAGGGATATCAGATTTGGGTAGCCCAAGATCAAGTAGGAATTCAACCAAAGGCTTAATATCCCCATCCAAGCTGTAGTAGGCAAAAGTAGGGAACTTCCGTGTCACTTCTTTGATCACCTCAATTTCCATGCCAAGTTCTGTGTGGGAGATAATATGTGGAGGAGGCTTCCCAGTGGAACCGTAATCAGTCAATCTAGCCAAGGTTTTTTAACTTCTTAGATTTGAGGGCGGTAATAGGGACTGGAACCGGGACAACTGGTCCTTCTTCCACAGATGGGATTGATAAATTTTCAGTTGACCTTTCTTCAATGGGAGGATTTGGAAAATTTTCAACCGCATCTACCAGAATGTCTCCAAACTCCTCATAAAGTGTTTCAAGGTACGGATTTAGAGCATCCCTGATCTCAAGAGATGTAAGCCCTTGCCCTGAAAAATCAAAACAAATCAGATAAGCTACGGATTACACAGGGTCATCCCTGGGCCTATGCCAATGAAGCCATTGTTCTAGGCCTCAACTGCTGTCTAAAATTAGGGCCCCAAACCATTTTGAACCCCGAATGAAAGTCCAAAATGAGAATGTTATCAGTTTGATAAACGGCTAATTTAATTCAACGTCCAAAATCTGATTCAGCGGTTTCAAATTACTCTAGATTTTCAGTTAAGAGCATAAGGGCATCGAAATCTGTTTATGTAACGAGGATCTAACCACAAACTTGGGATGGGGTTCCTCATCTCAGGGACAGCAATGGTAATGAAGCTTAAAAATTAGATAAAACATAAACAAGGCGTGTTTTTAAAGGAAAACCATGATGTATAGTACTCAAACCTACCTACTAGATGCCGAGTTTTATGAACCGAATGAAGCCTTGAAACAAGGTGATCAATAAAAAGTGCTAATTTGTTGACAGTTCTTGCTGCAACCAGCTTGCTAAAACCTCTTTTCTTAAAAAAAAAAAAAAGGGTCAAAACAGCCTTGGTATTTTCTTTTTCTACAACTAACAAATTTGCAGGTGACACTCCGAAGTTGTGCAACCCAGCGTTACTAGAGTCAGCTGCCACTGTGGCAAAAATTGGTTAGGCCGGAAATGAATAAATGATGCTGATTGGTAAGCTTCTTATTGGAGGTGGGGAAGTAGGTGGACCCATCAGGTGCAAAATGAAGAACAATGAAAGAAAAATAATTGCTCACCAGACTTAGCGCGGAAGAAGAATAGTTTATTTGAAGATGTGAGCTGAGGCCTGATAAGAGCATCCACAATGGTCTAACCAAAATTGGATAACCAAAAGGTTCTTGTACATGCTTTTTATTTATCCATTTAGAAAATTCTTAAAAGTTAAAGAATGATGTCCACATCGCGTTGGTGTTTTTTCCATAACCAAAAATAATGGGCCCTCCATCCATCACTTATTCAAATGATAAACAAAACTTGCCACATTACTTTTTCAAACTACAAAAAATAGTTTTGAAATTTTTTTAAAAAAATATTTTGAATTTTCTTTAAGTACAAAACGGTTTAAAAAAAACAGTTTTTAAAAATAAATTTTGAAAAAAAACAGTTTTTAAAAATAAACTTCTGAAAAAAACAGTTTTTAAAATGAACTTTTGAAAAAAAAACAGTTTTTTTTTAAAAGAACTTTTGAAAAAAACAGTTTTTAATAGGAATTTTTGAAAAAAAAAACATTTTTTTAAAATGAACTTTTGAAAAAAACAGTTTTTTAAAATAAACTTTTGAAAAAAACCAGTTTTTTAAAATTAAACTTTTGAAAAAGAAAAAAAAAATTAAATTAAACTTTTGAAAACATTGTTAAGAGAGGGAGAGGAAGGTTTTTGTCATTTTGTGTAATGGTGGGTATACTTGATTGGGTAGATGTGGGGTCCATTAAATTTGGTTATTGGCAAAAGGTTGCTAGTTTTGGTTATCCAAGTGACAAAATTTGGTTAGTTGCTAAGAGATTGCTAAGTTTGGTTATTCCAATGTGAGCACTTTTTTAAACAAACATTGCTAACTTTATCAACTTTTTGGTTTTGGTTATGCCAATGTGGATGCTCTAAGATATCAAAACAATCAAAATTATAATGGCGTTGGCTAATCTAACCAATTTTAGAATTTCCAACATGAAATAATTTTTGCTGCTACTATTGTTTAACCAACCACAGTGTTTGTCAAATAAGACGACATTGAATTGCAAATTATGAAGAAATCTGTAAATGGACCAATGGTTGATAAGTAGGTGTGATAAGGATGTTAAGTTGACATGAAATAGAACAATTCATGTGCCATTTCTTTTATATTTCTTGAGACGCGTGAAATTGGTTCAATTTTTCATCTGCATGTTTAATTTTGCATTCTGATAAATGTCCTCTCGCGATTAGACTTTAAAAAATGAGCACAGAACTTCAAAACGCAATATTGGTATCACTAGGCAATTCTTTTCCATCAAATTCTGCCCTCACTCACATCAAAATCCTGGCTCCGTGCCTGCTAACCCCGTGCAATACCAGTCACCTTTGTTTCTGTGCTAAATCATATTTAAATCCAAAAAACAGATTTATGCTTGGTGTGTAAATTTGGTCAGTCGAGCAACATTCAAATTGGTAATATGCTATCACACGCTCATTAATTTCAAAAAACATTGGCAGTGCAGGACCCAACTTGCAAGCACGTTCGACTAGGCCCTCCCAAAGGCATTCTACACGCATACGAAGGGGGTGAGGTTGCTAGCAAGGACGTTAAACCTGAGACCTTAGGAGGATCAAACCTCAAGTCCCAGGACCCAGGTCTTCACCACCAACCAATTCCTAAGGGATTCCTCTGGCGAGTTCATCATTGCAACCGCACAATCGGATAGGAAAGAATTTATAAATCCTAAAATCATACCATCAGAATATTCACAAGTGCAAGAAGTAGGATTCTTTTTTATCAGAGCAATGCGTAGTCATGACATTACACTTACATACAAACACAATATAAAGATATATACACGAAACCCATATTCATTACAAAGCATCATGAGTACCATGAATCTATACAGTAATACAACAATAGATACATGACCCATGTATGAGAATCACAAGAAATTGATACCTGGGTATGAAAAAGGCTGGTCCCGATAGAGATGAAAGGTCGAAGGACCTTATGGCCGGGAAAGCTTCCATTTTTCCCGCAGATTAGAGCATCAGCAGCAGCAGCTAAGCCAAAATTGGTTTTTGAGGTAAAATGCAGAAGAGGAAGAAGAGAAGGCCATGCTTGGATGGGGCCCTGATAAGTTTTCTTTTTTCACCCCCCAAAACCCAGGCCCCACCAAGTAATTGTACTCCATCCGTCCCAATTTTACGGTCTTTTTTAGAATTTGTGTCACTTTTTAAAGTGTTATATCTTATAATCTATAACATTTTAGGTGATTTTGAACACTTTGTTTTCTAGATTAAATCAAGATCTATAAAACAAAATCGATATTGTATATAAAATGTATTACCGATTGAAAGATATAATTGTTTTTTATCTAGTTAGAATAAAACGAGGGACTATGAAATTGGGACAGATGGAGTATTTAATTGTAAAAAAATTCAATTTTTTTAAGTGAAAAACAAAGGGCAAAAAAGTTATTTGATAGTTTTTCACATCATCCACCCCCTCTTATTTATAAAACATTCAAACTAAGTTAAAAGTTATCCCCCTCTTTAATCTCTCATCTAAACCATCTATATTTTTATCCTCCTCCAAAAATATCACATTAATATGAGTCAACCCTCCAAAAATAATATTTCTCTTATCTTATCCCCTCTTAAACTTATCCCCTTGAAAATAATACCCCATACAATTGGGGCCAAAGGTGTTGTAGCAGCTATGGAAAAATACTATTCACCAGTCATCCTATTTTTTTATATTGTTTTCTCTCTCTCTCTCTCTCTCTCTCTCTCTCTCTCTCTCTCTCTCTCTCTCTCTCTCTCTCTCTCTCTCTCTCTCATCTACTGCTCTCTCTATATGCATGCCCACCTTAACCTAAACCCACCCTCCCATTGCATTTCTCTCGAGCCCAATCCGATCCCCAGTCCCACACCTGTGACCTCCGATCAAACCGAAAAACGAGAAAATCGAGAGTTTATGGTTTGATGTGCGATTTCCGACCACTGTGCAATCAAACCCACCGCCCCAGGGCGACGATGAACAATGGCGTCTTGCATATACATATAAAGGGAAAAATAATATTTTAATAAAAAGATAGGTAAAATGGGTAGGATTGTTAAAGTGTTGAGAGTGTGACAGAGTAGTTATATATATTGTACAACAGGTATTTTGGCCAAAATTTTACACAATTTGTTGTTTTTATCTTCGCCTATCATTGTTTACGAAACAATGTAGTTGGTGTGGGAGTGTGTGCGTTTACGGTTTGATTTGGTGTGCTCGTGGAGGGAACTGAGTAAGAAAGGCAATACTTGGGCGTGTGTGGCAGCCGTGATAAGTGGGTGTATAACGGCTCGTTGAGATGACATATTAGTTTGAGAGAGATTAAATAGTAAAGGGGATAAAATAGTAGGGGTGATTAAATAAGAAGGGTGAGCCAACACTGACGTAATAGTTAAGAAATGGGATTAAATAGGTCCCTGCTTTGTATAAATGATTAAAAAGGAGGGATAAAAAGGGTAGATAATGTAAAAATCAAACAAATGACTATTTTATCCTTGTGAATGCCCATATTTGATTATTGCTTTTAAATAATTATATAAGTATGAAAATTAATTATTTTATTATATTTTCAACAATTAAGTAATAATGCTTCATTTTAATATTTTTTTTATATATTAAGAATATTTAATATTAAAAGTATATTTTTTTCTAATAAATGAAAAATAGTTTTATTAGGTACTTCATTGCAATAGTTTTAGTTTAGCTACTTCATTTTACACTATTTATTTCAACAATAAAGTTATAATATTTCATTGTGAATTGGGTGCTTTAATTTGTTTTAAAAATACCTAATAGAAGTTTGTAATACAAAATAATACTCTCTCCGTCCAAATTTCTTGGCCCTTTTTGGGGAAGCGGGTTTTTAAGGGGTGTAAAAATTTTGTATTTACTTTTCTATTTTGCCCCTAAATCCAGTCAATATTACTGTGACAAAATTTGTGAGGTTAATTTATTATATGAAAGTCAAAACATATTCTATATGGATCTTGTTTGATAGATATCAATTAGTTTTATTATACAAAATTTTCAAAATCATAAAAACCGTTATAAAATAAAAGATAATAGACTAGCCAATTAAGATGGAAAAAAATACTTTTTAAGGGTAAAATTGGAAAATGACCTAGTTTTATGGATGTTTTTAAAAATGGGACAAATATTTTGGGACATCCCAAAATAGAAAGAAGGATCAAGAAATTGGGACGGAGGGAGTACAAAATACAATAAACCTTATGAACTAGAATGTGCTTTAATTTGTTGCACCATGTCAATCACACAGGATGATTTCCCCATACTCCTTGTTTATATCGACAATATGAATCAACATGATGGAAACAGATCTAAATCTTCTTTTCATCTTCACTTCTCTCACAAAATAGCTCTCAGAATTTTTATTACTCCACCTTCGTCTTCCATGGTCTATCAACCTTCACCACCACCTCTCTCTCTCTCTCTCTGCATCAACAATGGTCCGAGGAGGAAAAGTCTGACGATTTTGTTGGTTGATCTGAATTTTTTACTTGAAAGGTTTAATTTTTGCTAAGTCTTGATGTCTGTGTTGCCGAAGCAAAGAAGAACAAGACAGGTACCCACGTAATTCCACCTCCATCGTCCCCGTGATTAAATACAAGCACCCTCTGTTTGTATTTAGTCCATCGTCTCCCAGATTATTTAGCCGGTGTCTATTTAGTTGGGTTGGATTTTTTCTTCCCAAATCATGGGCTAAACGTTCCATCACCTCCTCATCCGGCTGAATTCTTTCATCCCTCTTAGTACTGCATCCAAACGACGCCTAAGTGTATTTCCTCGTAAAAATTGATAATGATTTTCATGACCCATTTTCTTATAAATACAATATTTTTTGTTTTTATAGGAGTATTTAAACAACAAAATTACAAATGAAGATTGACTACAAGATGACATAGGGAGTACTTTTACAAGAATAAGGAATATGAAAATTATTATCCAAATTTAAGAATCTACCCCAAAATTATTACCTCAACCTAAATTAAATAACATCACCCAAAATTATTAGGATTACGAGATTTTCCCCATGTATGAATGAATATTCAATATAAGTTGCTATGAATATATAATTGGATTAGTGGACGAGTTGGATTTTGCTCTTTGTAATGACACAAAGAGATAATTTCAAAGTTATTTATGAACTATCACAACATATCCCGTAAACAAACTCAACGTTATTGGAATATATGGTACAAGGATTTGTATAGAAAGAGAAATGCTAGAGGCGCTAACTGATGTACTAATTAATGTACTAAATATTTGACTTTCTTTTAGTGGATGGGCGCATCCATGTATTACATCATACATTGATGTGGTAATGGCATGTGTACTTTTAGTGTAATAATTTGTACTACGTTATTTAGCGTTTCTAGCATTGCTCGTATAGAAAAATGCACAAATCGCACATCTTAGGTTTCAATTACTAATTTGGGATGTTTATTTCATACACAATAAATTTTTAGATTAAAAAAAGTACAGTTCAATAAGATATTAGAAAATGCTTGATCCTTTGTCTAATTTATAGTTTCGAATTATGAACTGCCATATCTAAACTAAAAATTGAACGAATTGATCAAGAATTTGCTGATATATGGCCGAACTAATTTTACAAGGTAGACTAGGAAAAAATTTCTTTAAGAAACGAAAGTCATGAATCATTTTTGTCAAACTCAAGGTGAGCTCCATGCATGAGGTCTTTACATTCTCTGTACAAACCCATCAGTACCGGTCGATTAATTGTCTGGAAAATGAGTGGTAATTGTGTTTGGGGTGAATAGTTTGTTGGGAACTTGAGAGACTTGATCAGAAGATCTTTTGAGCACTTGCTGTCTTCAAGAAACTAAAACAAATTGATCATGTGATCGCCCGTAGAATAAGCTTACGTCACAAGAAAGACCGAATAACATAAAGTATGTGTATTTTTTCCGTGCTTTGTTTTGTATCTACCTAGCATGGTTGGTTGGTTGGTTTGTTTTCTTCATAATGAGCGCATAGTCACTTCCACACAACAACTACAGGCAGCAAAACAAGAAAGAGCTCAAAGAGAATGTTGAATGTTTCCTTCAATGACCTGTACATACAAATTTACATTTAGCTTCCCTGGTTCTTGAAACAATACTCAAACAACAAAAAAAATACCATGAGTTTGAAAATTTCAAGTTCTTAAAATTGCATCATTAATAAGACAAACCATTAACTTACTGGGCTTTTGGACCAGAGGCAATAACAGTCCTGGAATTGAATCACATGAGATAAACAGAAACAGCTTGGAATCTGAGTAGTTCCATCCAAAGTTTTCTCTCATTTTTCGTTTCAAATCACTGTCTGAAAGAGAGTAACTGTTGCAGATTTAACGTTACTCAGGTTTCCTTCATAAGCCTCCTGTTGAATCACCTGCGATGAACAAAAACATCTTGTAATTTGAATAGCTTCATTCGGCATTTTTCTCCATTTTTCGTTCCAAAATCTCATCCAACCCATCATCCGAACGAGATAGCAACGTGCTCAGACTCAACATTACTCCACTTTCCCTCAAAATTGCATACCTAGGTTTAATCCTCAGCTCCAAACTGAACCCAAAATACTGAGGGTATTTAACCAGATCTGATTTGGAGTAACCCGTCGTAAAAAAGAACTCCAACTTGGGAATAATGTTGTTCGACAAGCTTAAGGTGTAAAAATTTCCAAATCTTGAAACCATAGCTGCAACCTCCTCGATACTGAATCCCCTCTCCAAGAAAAATTCCGTCACAGGTTTCAAATTGGCCTCAATACTTAGACCAAAAATTTGTGGACATTGGTGGAGAAGCGTTCCTACATCAACCCCCATAGATTTGAAGTACTCAGCTCTAGCCCTTAACTTTTCGACTCCACAACCTAGGATACTCGGGCATCGCATTATTACCTTACCCTGCTTTTCTGTTGAAAGCCCCAATTCATAAAGACAATCAAGGTTTGATTTCAACTTCCGCATGCTATAACATAGAAGCCAAGGACATCGATAAATTACCCATGGCCATCGTTTCTTGTCCATACCTAAGCTCTCTAAAAATCTCACAGTGGGTATTAAATCTTCAGAGAGACTGAATCGACAGAGTTCAGGCCTTTTGCGGAGAATGCTGGGGATATTGGATTTGGGTACCCCAAGATCAAGTAGGAATTCAACCAAAGGCTTAATATTCCCATCCACGCTGTAGGAAGCAAAAGTAGGGAACTTCCGCGTCACTTCTTTGATCACCTCAAGTTCCATGCCAAGTTCTGTGAGGTAGATAATATGTGGAGGAGGCTTCCCAGTGGAACTGTAATCAGTCAATATAGCCAAGGATTTTAACTTCTTAGATTTGAGGGTGGTAACAGGGGCTGGAACCGGCACAACTGGTCCTTCTTCCACAGATGGGATTGATAAATTTTCAGTTGACCTTTCTTCAATGGGAGGATTTGGAAAATTTTCAACCGCATCTACCAGAATGTCCCCAAATTCTTCGTAGAGGGTTTCAAGGTACGGATTTAGAGCATCCCTGATCTCAATCGATGTAAGCCCTCGCCCTGAAAAATAACAAGAAATCAGATAAGCTACACAATACACAGGGTCGTCCCTGGGCCTATGCCAATGAAGCCATTGCTCTAGGCCTCAACTGCTGTCTAAAATTTAGGGCTCCAAACCATTTTGAACCCCGAATGAAAGTCCAAAATGAGAATGTTTTCAGTTTGATAAATGGCTAATTTAATTCACGGTCCAAAATCTGATTCAGCGGTTTCAAATTACTCTAGATTTTCAGTTAAGAGCATAGGGGCATCGAAATCTGTTTATGTAAGGGGGATCTAACCACAAACTTGGGATGGGGCCCCTCATCTCAGGGACAGCACTGGTAATGAAGCTTAAAAATTAGATAAAACATAAAAAGGCGTGTTTCAAGGAAAACCATGATGAGTTGTACTCAAACCTACGAGATGCCGAGTTTTATGAACTGAATGAAGCCTTGAAACAAGGTGATCAATAAAAAGTGCTGATTTGTTGACGCTTCTTGCTGCAACCTCCTTGCTAAAACCTCTTTTCTTCAGAAACAAGGTCAAAACAGCCTTGGTATTTTCTTTTTCTGCAACTAACAAATTTGCAGGTGCCACTCCGAAGTTGTGCAACCCAGCGTTAATAGAGTCAGCTGCCACTGTGGCAAAAATTTGTCAGACCGGAAATGATAAATGATGCTGATTGGTAAGCTTCTTATTGGAGGCAGGGAAGTAGGTGGACCCATCAGATGCAAAAAGAAGAACAATGAAAGAAAAATAATGGCTCACCGAACTTAGTGTGGAAGAAGAATAGTTTATTTGAAGAAGTGAGCTGAGGCCTGATAAGATATCAAAACAATCAAAATTATAATGGCATTGGCTAATCTAACCAATTTTAGAATTTTCCAGCACAAAATAATTTTTGCTGCTACAATTGTATTGGGATTCGGCGAAACTAATCTCTCTTTTCTTGGCACAAGAAAATTGGCATGCTTCCTTTTTCAGGGCTGTCAAACAGGTAAAGTTACTAATGTATCGTGGATGGCGTTAAATAGGAGCCAATATTATTTCTTTGTCAAAACAACAATTTTAAGTGTGGTAATTCACAAGTGTTGTGGGAAACAGCTGTACTTAATTGAGTGCTAGATAACACTTGAACAATGAATTGATTAGTAGGAGAATAGGCAATAAAACAGGCAATGGATTACTGTACCAATTCAAGTCAAAGTCGCTCTCTTAAGCTATTCAACAAAAACACTTGCTTATAGTTCCACTGATTGCATCTCTTTCTCTCAATCCCTTTCTATACTGTTTCATAGAATGGCCTTTTGCCTCCCAAGTACATGCAATCCTCCTAGCCTCCGCCCCTGGCATACCAAAAAATTGCAGGAGATAAACTGTGTGGTGCTAAGGGGATCAAGTGCTTCACTGAACCAAACGTATAGCTCAACTTACGAGCTTGCTAACCCCTTGGGATTACTCATCACCTATCCTTTTTTTTCTTTTGCTCAACCATATCAAAGGCTTCATGGTTCCGACTTTGTGATATATGGTTTAACGGCTCAGCCTACCACCTCCCCCCAATGTCTTAAACATGTATCTTCCAATAACACCTCACAAAACTTATGCACTTGTCCCCAAATTTTTTTTACAGAATCCATCTTCAAGCCTTAATCCAATGAATTTCAGCTTAGATTTATAGTGGTCCGTAGGTCATACAGTCCTACAACATGTAGCAACAACCTTTATAGCTGGTACCACAGTGGGTGTCAAATAAGAGGACATTGAATTGCAAATTATGAAGAAACCTGTACATGGACCTATGGTTGATAAGTAGGTGATAACTGATAAGGATGTTAAGTTGACATGAAATAGAACAATTCATGCGACATTTCTTTTACAGTATATTTCTCAAGACTCATGAAATTGGTTTAATTTTTCTTCTACATGTTTAATTTTGCATTCTGATAAATGTCCTCTCGCGATTAGACTTTAAAAAATGAACACAAAACTTCAAAACCCAATATTGGTATCACTAGGCAATTCTTTTCCATCAAATTCTGCCCCCACTCACATCAAAATCCTGGCTCCATGCCTGCTAACCCCATGCAATACTCATTGCCTTTGTTTCTGTGCTAAACCATATTTAAATCCAAAAACCAGATTTATGCTTGGTGCATAACTTTGGTCAGTCGAGCAACTTTCAAATCGGTAATATGCTATCAAGCGCTCATAAATTTCAAAAAACATTGGCAGTGCAGGACCCAACTTGCACGCACGTCAGACTAAGCCCTCTCAAAGGCATTGCACACACTTACGCAGGGGGTGAGGTTGCTAGCAAGGACGTTAAATCTGAGACCTTAGGAGCATCAAACCTCAAGCCCCAGGACCCAGGCCTTCACCACCAACAAATTCCTACGGGATTCCTCTGGCGAGTTCATCATTGCAACCGCACAATTGGATAGGAAAGCATTTATAAATCCCAAAATCATACCATCAGAATATTCACAAGTGCAAGAAGTAGGATTCTTTTTTGTCATAGCAATGCGTAGTCATGACATTACACTTACATACAAACACAATATAAAGATCTATACACGAAACCCATATTCATTACAAAGCATAATGAGTACTATGAATCTATACAGTAATACAACAATAGATACATGACCCATGTATGAGAATCACAAGAAATTGATACCTGGGTATGAAAAAGGCTGGCCCCGATAGAGATGATAGGTCGAAGGACCTTATGGCAGGGAAAGCTTCCATTTTTCCGGTAGATTAGTGCAGTTCGCGTATCATTGTTTACGAAACTGTATAGTGGGAGTGGGAGTGGGAGTGGGAATGGGAATGGGACAGTGGGAGTGCGAGTGGACTGGGTAAGAAAGGGAATATGGGATTCTGAATTTCTGAGGGCCAATTTGGTATTTTGGTGATTGGATACTGGGGGTTTGCTCGGATGTGACCCATTTTCTTATAAATGCACTATTTTCTGGTTTTATATTTAAACAACAAAATTACATAGTATAAAAATTCAGTGCCAGATAACATATGGAGCGCATTTACAAGAATAAGGGGTATGAAAATTATTTTATATAATATCACCCAAAATTATTAGGATTACACGATTTTTCTCCATATATAAATGACTATTCAATATAAATTGCTTTGAATATATAATTGGATTAGTGGACGAGTTGGATTTTTCTCTTTGTAATTACACGAAGAGATAATTTCAAAGTCATTTATGATCTATCACCCACATATCCCTTAAACACTTGAACTCAATATTATTGCAATTTATGGTTGTACCGGTGATTTGTATAGAAAGAGAAATGTTAAAGATACTAACTAATGTACTAAATGTACATGATGCATTTTTTTAGTGGATGAGTGCATCCATGTATGATGCGGTAATGGTACGAGTACTTTTAGTGTAATAATTTGTAAGTTATTTAGTGTCTGTAGCATTCCTCGTATAGAGAATGTACAAATCCAATATAGGAAGCGCATCTCAAGTTTCAAATACTAATTTGAGATGTTTATTTCATACACAATAAATTTTTAGAAAAAAAAAATGATTTAAAAATGCTTGATCCTTTGTCTAATTTATAGTTTCGAAATTATGAATTGCCAAATCTAAACTAAAAATTGAATGAATTGATCAAGAATTTGTTGATATATGATGAAACTAATTTTGTAAGGCAAACTAGGAAAAAATTTCTTTTAGAAATGAAAGTCATGAATCATTATTGTTGGACTCTAGGTGAGCTTGATGCATGAGGTCTTTACATTCTCTGTACAAACCCATAAGTACCGGTAGATTAGTTGTTTGGAAAATTAGTAGCGATTGTGTTTGAGACTTGATCATCAGATCTACCGAGCAATTGTTGTCTTCAAGAAACTAAAACTATTTAATCGTGGATCGCTAGTAGAATATGCCTACGTCACAAGAAAGACCGAACAACATAAAGTATGTGTATTTTTTGCGTGCTTTGTTCTGTATCTACCTATCGGGTTGGTTGGTTTGTTTTCTACATAATTAGCGCATAGTCACTTCCACAAAAAAATACAGGCAGCAAAACAAGAAAGAGCTCAAAGAGAATGTTGAATGTTTCCTTCAATGACATGTACATACAAATTTACACAACAGACATTTAGCTTCTCTGGTTCTTGAAACAATACTCAAACAACAAAAAAATGCTGTGAGTTTGAAAATTACAAGTTCTTAAAATTGCATCATTGACAAGACTAACCATTTAGTGGGCTTTTGGACCAGAGGCTATAACAGTCCTGGAATTGAATCACATGCGATAAACAGAAACAACTTGGAATCTGAGCAGTTCCATCCAAAGTTTTTTTTCATTTTTCGTTTCAAAACCTTGTCCAAATCACCGTCTGAAAGAGAGCAACTGTTGCAGATTCAACGTTACTCAGCTTTCCTTCATAAGCCTCCTGTTGAACAAAGGGGATCAGATAAGGCGCCACTCCTAAGGTTTGTGACACATCGTTACCCGATTCAGTTGCCATTGTAGCAATAAGAAAATTTCCAAAGTTGTTAGACGGTAAATTAACGGAAAAAGTATGGAGAGCTTCTTATTGGAGGTAGGGAAACAGGTGGTCCATTACATGCAACAAGGAGAATAATTAAAAACAAGAATGTCTCACCAAACTTAGTGCGTCAGAAGAATAGTTTCTCGGGAAAAATGAGTTGAGTACTGATACGGTGTCAAAACAAAATTAAAGTATTGGAGTATCAAATTGGAAATCGAAACAGTAAAAAAGAAAAAGAAAAAAAAAAGAAAGAGCTTCTAGCTATTATTTTTGTTGCTAATAAAGTATTGGGATTTTTCAAAAGCAATATTTTTGTTGCTAATATTGTATTGGGATTTGGCAAAAGCCATATTTCTGTTTTTAGTACACAAATGTGGCATGCTTTCTCATTCTGGGCTATCAAACCGGTAACTTTACTAATGTATCAAGGATGCATTCAATAATAGCCAATATTGTACAAGTTGAGGCTCACAAATGTAGTGGCAAACAATGGAAACAGCTGAACTTGAATGAGTGCAAGCAAAATGCTTGACCAAAGAATCGATTGGTAGGAAAATGAAACGGTAATACATGCGACTCAATTGCTGTACAAATTCAAGTCAAAGTGGCTCTCTTAAGCTAGTAAAAAACAACTTGCTCAGTCCCACTGATTGCATTTCCCTCTCAATCCATTTCTATCTTGTCTTTCAGAAATGGATTTTTGCCATGACTAGTTTTCTGGGTACATCCAATCCACCAACCCCAGGCCTCCACATAACATTACAGGAGATACCTTGTGTAGCCAGAAGGGGATCAAACGCTTCACAGAAACAAACCTATGGCTGAACTTACCAGCTTGGCAGCTTGCTAACCCCTTGGGTTTACTCATGGCCTATCAATATTTTTTTTTGCTAACCCCTTGTGATCTATGGCTCAAGTCCTACCACTTGGCTAACCCCATGGATATTGGATAACTCATTGCCTTTCTTTTTCAGCTCAATCATATCACTACCCAAACACTAGATTTACCCTAAGTGCGTGAATTTGGCCAGTCTAGCAAGAACCAGATTCAAAAAGTATGCTTTCAAAGCCTCATAAAGATTTGCACTTTCTGATAATCAGCAACGTAGTAATTTAGACATACGTCCAGCGAATTTACCATTGCATCAGAAAACTCACAAGTGCAAGACCTATGATTCTTTTGGTAGTAAGGGATAATCATCAGGATCAAAAAAAAAAAAAAGCAAGGGATAATCATCTCCCCCTCTCTCAAAGCCTCGCAAAATTTCGCACTTCATGATAATAAGCAACCATTGTACTGTAGACACACATTACCATTACATCAGAATACTCACAAGTGCAAGAACTGTGATTCTTTTGGTAATAGCAAGGGATAATCATCTCTAGTAGTGTACAAGGATGGAGCCAAGGGGGGACAAGTGGTGGCGGCCACCACCACAAGGTTTTCAAAAAATGCAATTATTACATAGAAAAATAGATTTTTATCCTAGAATTATATAGACTTACCACCACTAGATTTTTGTGCCACTATAGTTTTTCATAGAGTGGGTGAATATTCATAATGTAGTTTATCTTTTTATTTTTTAAGTACAAATTTTTGCCACCACAAAGGTAAAATTCTAGCTCCGTCCCTGGTAGTGTAGACATTCAAGTCCAGCGAATTTACCATTGCATCAGAATACTCGAAAGTGCAAGAACTATGATTCTTTTGGTAATAGCTAGGGATTATCATCTCTATCTCTCTCAAAGCCTCATAAAATTTCGCACTTCATGATCTCCCT
Organism: Vaccinium macrocarpon; assembly: GCA_022606695.1. Classification (NCBI taxonomy): domain Eukaryota; kingdom Viridiplantae; phylum Streptophyta; class Magnoliopsida; order Ericales; family Ericaceae; genus Vaccinium; species Vaccinium macrocarpon. Next base: position 5,907,678 of record CM040172.1, on the reverse strand, counting down.
CCCTCCCTGTGTGTGTGTGTGTGTGTGTGTGTGTGTGTGTGTGTGTGTGTTTAAAGTCAATTCATGAGTTCTGGGTTGGCTTGGAAGGGGGTACAATGGGCATGGGGAAACAATGGAAGTTATGGGTAGTGGCTAGGGGGAAGCAACATTGAATTCATCTCCCAAGTCCAAGACTTTAGCCACCAAGACAATCCCTTAGGCTAAGGGATAATCATCTTGTATACAAATAAATAAATAAAAATTGGTTACAAAAAAATGGATGTGCAGGTATGGTACCCGTCACTTCTGCCAAGTAATATTGCCTCGTCACACCAGACCACTCCACTATACATAGGGAACCAACTGCACCTATGTCGGGACTGAATCTAAGGTCTGTTCGGTGTATATTTAGCCCCCATATAATTTATGTACACACATGAAGAGTCATGTCTTTAACGAAGCATGATACTATGTTAGGTACTATGAATCTACGGGGTCATATGTTACTCTATTTATACAGATTTTGGACTCACCACATTTTCAGTGTCGCATGGCAATTTTTTCGTGAGAGACTTATAGGCCCTTTGGATGGTGAGAGAATAAAGGAGAGGGATCTCCCGTACTAGTGTGAAAAGAAAAGAAAGGAAAGGGTTCTCCTGTCTCATCCAAATAATCATGAGAAATCACTCTCTCCTCCCATTCTGGTAATGTCTCTTATCTCCAGCGACCTCAAAACTCAGTTTTGATCCCTGATCTAGCTTCTCCTCAACGAGATGAAGATAACAGTGCAAATGCGACAACCATCCGACAACAAGGTGGACTGCACATGCTGGTAGCGATCCGTTTCTCACAAAATCACATAAAATATGTGAAAATGAAAATCTTTGATTGTGTGTATTTGTGAAGAGTAGGTTTACATCACAAGTAAAACGAAAACACATAAAATGTGTCTCTTGTGCGGGCGCTTTTAACTCTCCACTCTATCAACGCGGTTTTGTATGGTTATTTGTTTCATTATCAACACAAAGATCACACTAGTCTCGAGATTTGGTTGTCATTTCTGCACAACAAACACGAGCAACCAACATAAAAAAATAAAAAATAAAAAATAAAAAGAAGATGAAGAACGATTCATGTCACGAAACAAAGGTTGAAAAGGGGCTCAAGGAGAATGTTGAGCGTTTCCTTCACCAAACAAATTTATACAACAGTCATTTAACAACACTGCTATGCCCAGAATCTGACAATTTCCGGTTCTAAAAGATGCATCCTTGCTAAAGCCTAACAATTGACTCACTGGGCTTTTGGGCCGGAGGCTAAAACAAATCAGTAATTGAATCAGTGATGAACAACAATAGCTTGGAATCAGAATAGTTTCATCCAACGTTTTCCTTCATTTTTCGTTTCATAACCTCCCTGTTGTTACGCCCAACGCACGCACCACTCACAACAAAAAGCAGTAAATCAAAAGCAAGCAACACAGAGATATACGTGGTTCGGCCAATCAGACCTACATCCACGGGGAGGGGGGGTTTCACTATGATCCGGAGAATTATCCGTGTCTGTTGTGTTTACACACTCACACTCACACTCTCACAATAGATGAAACTCACCATTCACTCGTGTATCTCTCACAACTCTCTGCCTCTCTCTCTCAGTCTTGTCACACAAAACAATACAAGGCTATAAAGAGCTTATATAATACATCAAATAAACCCTGGACCCCCTCCCAACCGGCCCTAAGCCCAAGGCCCACATGGGGTGGACTTCCAACACTTGTTGAATCACCTGTGATGAACAAAAACATATTGTAATCAGAATAGCTTCATCCAACAGTTTTCTCCATTTTTCGTTTCAAAGCCTTATCCAACTCATCATCCGAAAGACATAGCAACGTGTTCAGACTCATTGTTACTCCGCTTTCCACCAAAGTTGCATACCGAGGTTTAATCCTCAGCTCCAAACTGGAACCAAAATAGGGAGGGTATTTAACCAAATCCGATTTGGGGTAACCCATTGTCAAAAAGAACTCCCACTTGGGCAGAATGTTGTTCGACAAGCTTAAAGCCTACAAACTTCCATAACTTGAAACCATAGCTGCAACCTCCTCGATACTGAATCCCCTCTCCAAGAAAAATTGTGTCACAGGTTTCAAATTGGCCTCAATACTTAGACCAAAAATTTGGGGACATTTGTGGAGAAGAGTTCCTACATCAACCCCCATAGATTTGAAGTACTCAGCTCTAGCCCTTAACTTTTCCACTCCATAACCTAGGATATTTGGGCAGCGNCATTATTACCTTACCCTGCTTTTCTGTTGAAAGCCCTAATTCATAAAGACAATCAGGGTTTGATTTCAACTTCTGCCTCCTAAAAGCTAGAAGCCTAGGACATCCATAAATTACCTTTGGCCATTGTTTCTTGTCCACGCCTAAGTTCTCTAAAAACTTCACATTGGGTATTAAATGTTCAGAGAGACTGACTCCAAAGAGTGAAGGAAATCTCCTGAGAATGGCGGGGATATCAGATTTGGGTACCCCAAGATCAAGTAGGAATTCAACCACAGGCTTAACTTTCCCATTCGAGCTGTAGTAAGCAAAGGTAGGGAACTTCCATGTCACTTCTTTGATCACCTCAACTTCCATGCCAAGTTCTGTGAGGTAGATAATAACCGGAGGAGGCTTGCCAGTGGGACTGTCGTTAATCAAGCTAGCCAAGGCTCTTAACTTGTTAGAGTTGAGGGTGCTAATAGGGGCTGAAACTGGCACAACCAGTCCTTCCACTGACTGGATTGATAAATTTTCTGTTGATCTTTCTTGAATGGGAGGATTTGGAAAATTTTCCATTCCATCGACCACAATGTCTTCAAACTCCTCAAAGAGGGTTTCAAGGTATGGATATAGAGGATCCCTGATCTCAAGAGTTGTAAGTTCTCTCCCTGAAATGTCGAAAGGAGATCAGATAAGCTAGGCAATAATGAGAGTCATCCCTGGGCTAATGCCAATCAGGCCAATGCTTTATGCCCCAGCAATTGTCAAACATTGGGGCACCGAAAATTTTAGATCCCGGTATGAGAGTAAAAAATAATATTTTTAGTTATTTTAGTTTAATTCACAGTCTAATAGAAAAAGAACAGGCACCCAAATCTGATTGAACTGTTTCAAATTATTCTAGATTTCCATTCAAGTGAGTAAGAGCATTGAATTCTTTTTTATGTAAAGGAGGTTCCATCCACGAACTTGGGATGGGATCCCTTATTCTCAGGGACTGCCCTAGAAATAAAGCTTAGAAAATAGATAAACATAAACAAGGTGTGCTTCAAGGAAAGTCATGATGCGTTGTACTCGAACCTCCTAGATGTCGAATTTAATGAACTGAACGAAGCCTTGAAACAAGGTGATGAATAAAAAGAGCTGATTTGCTGATGGTTCTTGCTGCAACCGCCTTGCTAAAACCTCGTTTCTTCAAAAACAAGGTCAATACAGCCTTGGCTGCATCTTTTTCTGCAACTAATAAATTTGCGGGGCCACCTCCTAAGTTGGCCAACTCATCGTCACCCAATTCAGCTGCCATTGAAGCACAACAACTTTTCCAAAGTCATTAGACTAGAAACTAATTAATGGAAAAACGATGGTGAGCTTCGTATAGAATGTAGGGAAGTGGGTAGTCCATTACATTCAACAAGGAGAAGAATTAAATGGAAGAATTGCTCACCAAACTTAGCGCTGCAGAAGAACAGTCTCTTTCGGAAAGTGAATTGAGTCCTGTCACGACATTAAAACAAAACTTTAGTGCGTTCAACTTGAAAATAGAAACAATGAAGCACAAAACGCCTAGCTATTATTTTTGTCGCTACTTTTGTGTTGGGATTTGGAAAAGGCAATAATTCCTTTTTTGGTACACTCAAATGGAGCAAGCTTCCTCATTTATGGAACAGGTAATGATTACTAATATCATGGATGCAAGTAATAGAAGCCAATATTGTATAAGCCTGAGGCCGTATAACAACAAAGCGCATAAGTGTTGTGGCAAACAACTGAAACATCAGAACTTAATTGCGATCTAGGCTTCTAGCAAAATAGTTAAACAAAGAATTGATTGCCGAGAAAATAAAACATTAGAACGCCCAAGGACTGCATTACGATACCAATTCACGTTTAAGAGGCTCTCATAAGATATTCCAGAAACAATTGCTCATAGTCCCACTGATTGCAGTTCTTTTTCTCAATCCCTTAGTATCCTGTTTTTCAGAAAATTGGTTTAAAGGCCAAGTTTGAGGTTTTAAATGGTGTTTAGTCAAGCTTAATTTATTTTAATGCTTCCAATACATTGATAAGAAATATTTTAGGGCTCAAGGACAATACTAGACAAAAATACCCTTATTGAACATTGTCACTCACACGCATTGTGGAGAATTTTCCTGCGGGCAAAGAGTTGCCAAAGGGTCTCGGTGGGATATGGGAATTGGATGAGAGAGAAATGTTGGAACTTGGAATGGGTATGACATAAGTATTATTGACCCGACTGACCCCTTTGCATCAGTGTCAGTACTTGGCTAGCATGCCCATAACCCATTCCCCCCCTCTCTCTCCCTCTCTCTCTCTCATGCTTATGGGTCTAGGTGAGACAAAATTAACTTTATCTCTCTTCAATTTTGGGGTTGGGTTTAATTTTAGAGGGTTTAGGCTTTTGGGGATAGGGTATAGTGAGTTTAGGCATTTTAGGTTTAGGCACTTATGGTGCACTTTCCAATTATAGGGTTTTAGTTGTTTAGGCACTTTCAGAGTACCTAAGTGTTTTAGGCACTTTTATAAGGTACTCTAGTGTTTTAGGCACTTTCATAGCATACCCTAGGGTTTGCACTTAGAGCGCACTTTTCAATTATAGGGTTTTAGTTGTTTAGGCACTTTCAGAGTACCCTAGTGTTTTAAGCACTTTCATAGGGTACCCTAGGGTTTAGGCACCTAGGGTGCACTTTTCAATTATAGGGTTTTAGTGGTTTAGGCACTTTCATAGGGTACCCTGGTGTTCTAGGCACTTTCATAGGGTACCCTAGGGATTAGGCACTTAGGATACACTTTCCAATTATAGGGTTTTAGTGATTTAGGCACTTTCTAAGGGTACCCTAGGGTTTTAGGCATTTTCATAGGGTACTCTAGGGTTTAGATTTAGGCAATTTCATTAGATTTGGGGGTTTAAGCACTTTCATTAGCTAGTGGGGTCATTTTTGGAATGTATAGGTGATTTGTCCTCTTGGCATTAAGGAAAAATTTGATGTCCTTATTGAAGTAAAGACCCCTTTACTATGTCCTTCCCTCGGCTACATCAAATCTCTCCACCCAGGGCCCATGCAAACCGAATAATTACTGGAGATAGGCTCGTGCGGCCCTAAGGGGATGAAGCGCTTCATGGTTCCGAACCCATGGCTCACATACCAGCTGGTTAAACCCTTGGGTTTACTCATTACCTATATTTTGCTCAACCATATCAAAGATAGGTAGATTTTGAATTTGTGACCTATGGCTCAACCTACCTCTAGGCAAAACGCCGTGGATCATTCACTGCCTTTGTTTTTCAGCCCAATCATATCAAATCCAACACTAGATTTACCATAGGTGGGTGAATTTGGTCAGTCGAACAACCAAATTGACAAAATACGGTTACAAGGCCTCATTAAGTTTCATCTTATATACAAATAAAAATAATTGGTTACAAAAAAATGAAAAAATGGAAGTGCAGTACGGTGCTCGTCACATCGGCCAGGAATAGAAAATATTGTCCAGTCTCACCACACCACTGGAAACCAACTGTAGCTATGTTGGGGCTGAAACTAAGGTCCAACCACATGTGGTTGGTGTTCGGGGTACGTTTAGCCCCCATATAATTTATGTACATACAAAAGGAGCCATGTATTTAACGAAGCATGATACTATGATTGGTACTATGAAGCTAAATGGTAATACAACAATAGATACATGACCCATGTACGAGTATAACATGACCCAAGTGTGAGTATAACAAGAAATGGAGACCTGGGTATGAGAAAGGCTGGTCCAGGTAGAGAAAAAGTGTCGAAGGGCATTACGCCAGGGAAAGCTTGCATTTTTTCCAGTAGAAATGTGACAAAGTGTCTGTGTCTGCGTCTAGGGTTGAATTTGGTTTGCTTTTTGGAGGGAACAGGGGAAGAAGGAGGAGGGATTTCTCAGGGTTCGTAGTGGATATGGAGATTGTACAGGGGGGTCTTCTGCTCAGATACCATCATACCAATTTCTTTCCATTTGGCCCCGGATCAGGTGTCCCGTGGCCGTGTGGCTGTCCTAGACCCAAAACGGCACCCTTTTGGTGCCTCTCCAAACCTTTGCAAAATGTAAAGTCTTGTTCGTTTATTTGTTTATTTTAGTTTTACTCCTTCCATCCTAATTTTATAATCTCTCGTTCTATCCTATCTGAATAAAAAAAACTATTGTATCTTTCAATCGGTAATACATTTTATATGCAATATGGATCATGTTTGATAGATTTTGATTTAATCTATTAAACAAAGTGTTCAAAATCACCTAAAACATTGTAGATTATAAGATATAACACTTTGAAAAGTGGCACGAACTCCCAAAATGGTTTATAAAATTAGGACGGAGGGAATAGTTTTGATGACATCATCATTTTTTTCATTTCTCTCTCTATCTCTCTTCACTCATTATACTTGCTGACAACATCAAAACTAAACTAAAATATTTAACTAAACACAACCAGTAATTTTTAGTGTTTTGATATCTATCCATGTCTGAACAAGATAAATATTATACTAGTTTTTTTTTCCAACGAGCCCTACGACTTTTATGGTTCAGATCAATGGGTTACTAAGCTCACCATTTTATGACTTTTCTTGAAGGTTTTTTCAAACTGCTAGGGTCCTGAATTTTGAATAAAAATCGAACATGTTAGATAAATTAACGTAAACATATCCAATGGGCCTCATTTTCTCCAAGACCACTTTAATAATTATTTTAAAATTATTTTATAGTTCGGATCATTTATGTGGGACCCGAAAGTGGGTCTCACAAAATTACATTTTGCAAAAGTTTGGAGTGGCACCAAAACGGTGCCATTTGGATCTAGGACAGCAACACGGGACAACAGATCCAGAGCCGTGCCATTTTGAACTCTAAAATATCTTGTCGGTTCCAAATTTCTTGTCCACTTTTAATATTCACGACACCTTAAAAACTTGCTTATATTTTATAATACGTAATATTATCGGGAAACGATTTTCACTCCCCTTTTATCCTTAAACATTCCATTTCCGTCTTTATTCACCTTAAAATTACCAAATTAGTCGGAGTAATTTCTTTCCATATGAAAGGCAATTTGATACTTTTAAGTGAAAAATACAAAAAAGTGAGTATTTGGAGATAAACGGGTGGTGCGAAAATCATTTCCTATGTTATCTTTATCTATATTCAATATGAATCTCGTTTGGTAGTTCTTGATTAATTCTATAAAATAGTTTTAAAATATTAAAAATATATAAGTAATAGAAAAATAGCACGCATAGGTGTTTACATATAAAATTAACCAATCCAATGATTAATTGACACGTAATCAAAAGTGCCAAACGTTGACAATTGCTCGTCAATGAAGACACACTGGATTAATAAGATAAAATGCACTGAATACGATGTCGTATTGCTTCTCAATTTAGAAAGGTAGTTATTGGCAGTTACAAGTCATTACTAAAATAAAGATTGGCCTCGAAGCCATGATATCAACTGCTAAACGCACAAGCTCTACGTGTAAACTTGAGAAACAAGGCGATTGGCAGTTAGAACACGTGGAATACTTCTGGGAAGCAGTTATTTTCCTAAACACGTTATCATTTGAGTTTGTTAAGCCAACGTGCAGATTTAAAGCTTCTGGGAGAAGGGAGAATTCAAATTCAGACGTGGAGAAAGAATAACTGCCAACTATTAGAGTGGAAGTCGGAGTTCGAAGCAAGCTAGATTCAAATTCATGGAGCGGGAAGTTCAAACTACAAGCAACGTCTATAAATAGAAGAAATTGAAGAGTGAAAACCCCCGGACAAATCTTTAACAAACAGCTATCAAAAAACTAATGCTTGGTTTGTTCATTGGCAAAGTAGTTTAGGATTTCGAACTCAATTCGAAGTAGTTTAGGATCTCGAACATAGTTCGAAGTAGATGAGGAATTAGACTAGGATTTATCTCGATTGTTCTTGTAACAATCACCCCTATCTCGGTTGTTCTTGCAACAATCACCTGTTCGAAGTTCTGTTACTCTGTATTTGAAGTTGGAGACAATTTCGAAGTAAGTTTATTTTTGATTTATTAATCGAAGTGTCTTGTTTCTTTATTGTTCTTTGATTTCCTAAGTTTATTGGTTTGCATTTCTTCACTTATTAAGAAAAATCCTCTTAATTGAGGTAATTGAACCAACAAAACACAATCGCCTGATTAGGTTTGGTTTTCCAAAGTTAATATGAGGGAGGAGATTGAAACTCTCTCTAGCACGCTCGCACACAATTATTTTCCATTGCAAAGAAGTAAAAAGAACCAAACAATAGGATAAGAAAATTGGAGCCTTGTGGCAAGAAAAGTTTGCATTTTTCCTGTAGATTAGAGCTCTTCGCTGATCTTTCTTCAGGAAGCAGTATAATGATTGAGTGTACATCAGCGTCTAGGGTTACATTTGGTTTGGAGGGAACAGGGGATTCTGAAGGTCAAATTTTGATTTGGAGGTTGGGTATGGTGGGTCTCTCTTGCTCAGATATCAGTCACTGAGTGAATTGTGGGGAGGGCAGCTACGAAGCCCGTGGAAGAAAGGAATCCGAGGGAGGCGTTATGTAGTACGTGTTGTGCGCCGTGTTATGCATCAAAACTACGGTATTTTGTTTATTTTATTGATACATTTCTAAAGCTTCCAAAGGCCTTGTTTGAAGATTTAATTTTGGGGTTCAATTTTAGAAGATTTAGGCTCTTTGGGGTAGGGTATTGTGAGTTTAGGCCCTTGGATTTCAGCACTTCAAGTTTAGGTATTATGGGTTTACGCACTATGGGTTTAGACACTTTGTAGTGGTTTTCTCTTTCTCCAAACAAGACCTTTGGAATATTTGGAGGTGTGCCACAAAACAATGTAGTTTTGGCACACAACACGGCGCACAACATGTTCCACACAACATCCACCCCGGATCAGTAAGAAAGGTTGCATCGTACGGTTTTTTCTGGCGAAGTACTCCTATAGGCTTTGTTTTCACATTTCATGTAAAGCCGAAAGCCGGAAGATAAAATTTTTAATCCCTCCATCCCCAATTGTTGGTTCAAGGGCCACACGCATACAAGAAATCAGAGAAAATTTCTCAATATACAAAACAACTATATACAAAATTACAAAAAACTCTCCCGTGAGCTAAACCGACTCACCCCGTTCTCTGGCCTCGCCTACTCTCTCACTTTGCTACTGCACACTACGTATGAGAGATGCAAAACATGAATTTAGGGGCAAACTAGCGTTGTACCTGTTTGATGCACGGGGAAAAATCACATTGGAATTTTTTCACTGGTCGTGTATTGAATGTGGACAACGCTAATTGATAAAAAAAAATCACATTATTATTTTTTCCCCCAGTCTCATGTATCAAACAGACACAACCCTACTTTTAAAAAAAAATAATACATTTGAACATTTAAAAAAATAAAAAATAATAAAAATTCTAGAAAATTAGGATTTGGAGTTTGGAGAGTTTTGTAGGCAAAAACACATTGCTATGTGGTATTCATTGATAGATGGAAATGTTTACAATACACACTCATTAGAGGTGTGTACCATATGCATCTATTATATAATCCATATTATGTCACCTCATTGGCAATCGTAACATTTTTTTAATTTTTCATAACTTTTCAACAATTTGATTTGTAAAATTTTCAACAATTCATAACAATTTAGAATCTCACCATTTATTCTCTTCTCCCACCACTTTGGTCATCCAAACAAGGGAGAGAGTTCACTCCCCTCTCTTCTCCTTTCTTTTCTCCCAGTTCCCCTCCTCCAAAGGAGCTATTAATCAGTAGCTTTTTCGAGCACTTGTTCTCTTTGAGAAAATGAAATTCTTTGATTGTGTGTATTTGTGAAGAGTGGGTTTACAGACCAGACAAACATTTTGAATATTTCTTTAAAAAAACTTACTATTTTTGGGTCATCGTTTTGCAGACCGGACAAACATTTTGAGACAGATGAAGTACATACTCCAATCTACAAGAGATCTCCATGAGTGGTTTTTGAACAGTGTCGAAACAGTGGGAGTAAATAAACACCTTATGGATGAACTATAATTAATGTTACGCTGTTTGTACAGATTATGGACTCACTGCGTTTTAAGTGTCCTTTTGTTTTTTTTATAACAAAGATTCGTTTTCAGTGTCGCATGGCAATTTTTTCGTGAGAGACTTGATCAATAGCTTTTTCCAGCACTTGTTCTCTTTGAGAAAATAAAAATATTTGATTGTGTAATTGTCAAGAGTAGGTTTACGTCACAAGAAAACGGAATCACGTAAAATATCTCTTGTGCGCGCTCTTTTCTCTCTCCACTCTATCGGCGCAGTTTTGGATGGTTATTTGTTTCATTATCAACACAAAGATCACACTAGTCTTGAGATTTGGTTGTCATTTCTGCACGACAAACACGAGCACCAACATAAAAAAAAAAAAAGGAGAGAAGAAGAACGATTCACGTCATGAAACAAAAGTTGAAAAAGAGAACAAGGAGAATGTTTAGTGTTTCCTTCAACGTACAAATTTATGCAACAGTCATTTAACAACGCTGCTATGCCCAGAATCTGACAATTTCCAGTTCTAAAAGATGTATCCTTGATAAAGCCTAACAATTGACTTACTGGACTTATGGACCGGAGGCAATATCAAATCAGTGATGAACAGCAATAGCTTGGAATCGGAACAGTTTAATCCAACGTTTTCCTTCATTTTTCATTTCATGACCTCTCCGTTGAATCACCTGCAACGAACAGAAACATCTTGTAATTGAAACAGTTTCATCCAGCATGTTTCTCCATTTTTCGTTCCAAAACCTCATCCAAGTCACCATCCGAACGAGATAGCAACATGTTGAGGCTTATCCTTACTCCGCTTTCCATCAAAATTGCATACCTAGGTTTAATCCTCCGCTCCAAACTGAACCCAAAATAATGAGGGTATTTAACCAGATCTGATTTTGGGTAACCCATTGTCAAAAAGAACTCCCACTTGGGCAGAATGTTGTTCCCCAAGCTTAAAGCGTACAAACTTCCATAACTTGAAACCATAGCTGCAACCTCCTCGATACTGAATCCCCTCTCCAAGAAAAATTGTGTCACAGGTTTCAAATTGGCCTCAATACTTAGACCAAAAATTTGTGGACATTTGTGGAGAAGAGTTCCTACATCAACCCCCATAGATTTGAAGTACTCAGCTCTAGCCCTTAACTTTTCCACTCCATAACCTAGGATTTTCGGGCAGCGCATTATTACCTTACCCTGCTTTTCTGTTGAAAGCCCTAATTCATAAAGACAATCAAGGTTTGATTTCAACTTCTGCCCCCTAAAAGCTAGAAGCATAGGATATTCATAAATTACCTTTGGCCATTGTATCTTGTCCACGCCTAAGTTCTCTAAAAACCTCACATTGGGTATTGAATGTTCAGAGAGACTGACTCCAAAGAATGAAGGAAATCTCCTGAGAATGTCAAGGATATCAGATTTGGGTACCCCAAGATCAAGTAGGAATTCAACCACAGGCTTAACTTTCCCATTCGAGATGTAGTAAGCAAAGGTAGGGAACTTCCGTGTCACTTCTCTGATCACCTCAACTTTCCATACCAAGTTCTATGAGGTAGATAATATCCGGAGGAGGCTTCCCAGTGGGACTGTCATCAGTCAAGCGAGCCAAGGCTCTTAACTGGTTAGAGTTGAGGGTGCTAATAGGGGCTGAAACCGGCACAACCAGTCCTTCCGCTGACTGGATTGATAGATTTTCTGTTGATCTTTCTTGAATGGGAGGATTTGGAAAGCTTTCCATTACATCTACCACAATGTCTCCAAACTCCTCGTAGAGGGTTTCAAGGTATGGATATAGAGCATCCCTGATCTCAAGAGTTGTAAGCTCTCTCCCTGAAACGTCAAAAGGAGATCAGATAAGCTAGGCAATAACGAGAGTCGTCCCTCGGCTAATGCCAATCAGGCCAATGCTTTGTGCCCTAGCAATTGTCAAAGACTGGGGCACCGAAAAATTTAGATCCCTGTGTGAGATTCAAAAATAATATTTTTAGTTATTTTAGTTTAATTCACAGCCTAATAGAAAAAGAACAAACACCCAAATCTGATTCAACTGTTTCAAATTATTCTAGATTTCCATTCAAGTGAGTAAGAGCATTGAATTCTTTTTATGTAAGGAGGTTCCATCCACAAACTTGGGATGGGGCCCCTCAATCTCCGGGACTGCCCTAGAAATAAAGCTTAGAAAACAGATAAACATAAACAAGGTGTGTTTCAAGGAAAGCCATGATGCGTTGTACTCGAACCTCCTAGATGTCGAATTCTATTAACTGAATGAAGCCTTGAAACAAGGTGATGAATAAAAAGAGCTGATTTGCTGATGGTTCTTGCTGAAACCGCCTTTCTAAAACCTCGTTTCTTCAAAAACAAGGTCAATACAGCCTTGGCTGCATCTTTTTCTGCAACTAATAAATTTGCAGGACCACCTCCTAAGTTGGCCAACTCATCGTCACCCAATTCAGCTGCCATTGAAGCAAAAGAACTTCTCCAAAGCTGTTAGACTAGAAACTAATTAATGGAACAACGATGGTGAGCTTCTTATAGAATGTAGGGAAGTGGGTAGTCCATTACATTCAACAAGGAGAAGAATTAAATGGAAGAATTGCTCACCAAACTTAGCGCTGCAGAAGAACAGTCTCTTTCGGAAAGTGAATTGAGTCCTGTCATGACATCAAAACAAAATTTTAGTGCGTTCAACTTGAAAATAGAAACAATGAAGCACAAAACGCCTAGCTATTTGTGTCGCTACTTTTGTGTTGGGCTTTGGCAAAAGCAATAATTCCTTTTTTGGTACACTCAAATGCAGCAAGCTTCCTCATTTATGGAACAGGTAATGATTACTAATATCATGGATGCAAGCAATAGTAGCCAATATTGTATAAGCCTGAGGCCGTATAACAACAAAGCGCATAAGTAGGCTTCTAGCAAAATAGTTAAACAAAGAATTGATTGCTAAGAAAATAAAACAGCAGAATGCCCAAGGACTGCGTTACGGTACCAATTCACGTTTAAGAGGCTCTCACAAGATATTCCAGGAACACTTGCTCATAGTCCCACTGATTGCAGTTCTTTTTCTCAATCCCTTAGTATCATGTTTTTTTAAAAACAGCTTTTCCCCTCGGCTACATCAAATTCCCCCACCCAGGACCCATGGAAACTGATTAATTACTGGAGATAGGCTCGTGCGGCCCTAAGGGAATGAAGCGCTTCATGGTTCCGAACCCATGGCTCACATACCAGCTGGTTAAACCCTTGGGTTTACCCATTACCTATCTCTTGCTCAACCATATCAAAGATAGGTAGATTTTGAATTTGTAACCTATGGCTAAACCTACCATTAGCTTAACGCCATGGATCCTTCACTGCCTTTGTTTTTCAGCCCAATCATATCAAACCCAACACTAGATTTACCCTTGGTGGGTGAATTTGGTCAGTCGAACAACCAAATTGACAAAATCCAGTTTCAAGGCCTTATTAAGTTTTCATTTTACATACAAATAAAAATTATTGGTTGCCAAAAATGGAAGTGCAGGTATGGTGCTCGTCCCATTGGCCCAGGAATAGGAAATATTGTCGGATCACATCACACCACACCACTATATGTAGAGAACCAAATGCACCTATGTCTGGACTAAAGCTAAGGTCCACATGTTGGTGTTCGGGGGGTACGTTTAGCCCCCCATGTAATTTATGTACATACATAAAAAGAGTCATGTATTTAATGAAGCATGATACTATGACCGGTACTATGAATCTAAATGGTAATAAAACAATAGATACATGACCCATGTATGAGTATAACAAGAATTTGAGACCTGGGTATGAGAAAGTTTGGTCCAGGTAGAAAAAAAGTGTCGAAGGACATTACGCCAGGGAAAACTTGCATTTTTTTCCTGTAAAAATGTGCTTTTCGCCAATCTTTGCTTACGAAGCAGTGCAAAGTGTGTATGTCTGCGTCTAGGGTTGTATTTGGTTTGCTTTTTGGAGGGAACAGGGGAAGAAGAAGGAGGAGGTATTTCTCAGGGTTCGTAGTTGATATGGAGATTGGATGGGGCGGGTCGTTTGCTCAGATATCAATTTCTTTTGGGTTTTTAAGGGGACTGAGAGCTGCAATTTTGAACTCCAAAATATCTCGTCGGTTCCAAAAACTTGCTTATATTGGTTTGCTTTTGGGTCATTTTTTATATTCACCGCCCTTCAAAAACTTGCTTATATTATTAAGGAAAATTCTAAAATCAACCCGCTGAAATTAAACCTTAAAAACTATCTTAAAATGTGTAAAAAATATAAAAAAAATAATATAAAAGTGTATAGACATGTGTGAAAAGTACATTGAAACTTGTATTTTTTTTTTATTTCGTTATTGTCTTATTGTCAACTCATTGTACTAACAATAAAAAAACCATTTAGTCTCAATTTCTTGCCATTTTTTATATTCTTGACACTTGAAAAACTTGCTTATACTTTCAAATAGATAATGTTACGGGCAAACGATTTTCACAACCCCTGTAATCCTTAAACATTCCATTTTCGTCTTTACTTATTTTGAAATTACCAAATAAGCCTTATCTCAGGAGTCATTTTTTCAATATGAAAGGCAATTTGGTACTTTTAAGTGAATAAATACGAAAAAGTTGAGTATTTGGGGATAAACAGGGGTGTGAAAATCATTTTCCACGTTATCTATATTCAATATGGTTCTCGTTTGGTAGTTCTTGATTAGTTCTATAAAATAGTTTACAAATTCTATAAACTGAAAAATATAAGCAATAGAAAAATAACACGCATGCTCGTAAATGGACAAAAAATTTGGAGCCTTAAGCAGGAAAAGCTTGCATTTTTCCTGTAGATTAGTGCTCTTTGCTAATCTTTCTTCAGGAATCAATATAATGAGTGAGAGTTCACCAGCGTCTAGGGTTGCATTTGGTTCGGAGGGAACAGGGGATTTTGAAGGTCAAGTTTGATTTGGAAGTTGGATATGGTGGGTGTATTTTGCTCAGATATCAGCCACTGAGTGAATCGTGGGGGGCAGCTGCGAAGCACTAGGAAGACAGGTTGAATCGTGGGGCCACACACACAAGAAATCAGAGAAAATTTCGCACACAAGAAATCAGAGAAAATTTCGCAACGTACAAATTAAATATATAAAAAATTACAAAGGTCTTTGTTCGTTTAATAATTTTAGTTTAATTTTGAATGTAGAGATAATGAGTGAAAAGAGATAAAGAAAAAAATGTGGATAATGATTACAAAACTAAATTAAAACTGTGAAACGAACAAGGCCAAAAAAACTCTACCGGGAGCAAACCGGCTCACCCCGTTCTCTGGCCTCACTTGCTCTCTCACATTGCTACTGCACACTACATACAAGAGAAGCAAAGCACATGAATTTATGGGCCAACTAGCGTTGTACCCGTTCGATGCACAGGGAAAAATCACATTGGAATTGTTTTACCAATCGTGTATTGAATGTGGACAACGCTATTTGATAAAAAAATCACATTAGTATTTTTTCTCGGTCTTATGTGTCAAACAGACACAACACTACTTAAAAAAAAAAAACACACATTTGACCTAACGCACAAACCGAGTCTTATGTCTCAATCAATTAGGGTCGGCTACATGAATCTTTTTTCTCTTAAAGTTCATGTCATAAGGTTCTGACGAGTTTTTTTTATGTGTTGGATGTCAGTTACGTAACGCACAATCCTTTTCCTTTATCCGGTCTTAGAACCGGTTAAGATCCAAAGATAAGGCTTTAAGAACGTCCCAGACGAAGTTAAAAAATAAAAAATCTAGAAAATCTGGATTTGGAGAGTTTTGTAGGCAAAAACACATTGCTATATGGTATTGATTGAGAGATGGAAATGTTTAAAATACACAACCATTAGATGTGTGTACCCTATGTACTTATTGTATGATCCAGATTATGTCAACTCATTGACAATCGTTACATTTTTTAGTTTTTCGTAACTTTTCAGTAATATTATTCATAACATTTTGGTGTGTCTTGTAACCTTTACAAAAAACAATAAAATCGTAACTTTCATAAACAAAATTGTAACATTTGTAAGGGTATCGTACATACCAAAATAAAAAAGAGTGTGTATTATAACCTTTTCGGAAAAGATGGATGGATAGATTTTCGGAGGAGCATCAAGATAAGGCAACCATTACAAAGCACTTCAATGCTCTACAAATCTGCAGCTGTTTTGATCCCCGAAGTTGTTGCTTCCAAATTTGTGAGACAACTCTCACAATCTTGGCAAACAAATCCACAAAACAACACTGTGGTGATACTTAGAGAACCGCTCCACCTGAATTGGAATCCACCTGAACCGGAGTGCCCTGGGTGTCCTAAGCCGTTCACTGTTGGGTATCCCCGTCTGCACCACCGCCCGGGTACCGTGCAAAGCTCATCACTTTGCCTCAACTACTCAAGCATTTTCCTGTCAAAAGAATCACCTCAGCTTCCCTCTCCTCACCCGCCTGGGAAGAGGCTGACACCTATCTCTATTGACACACCACATTCCCTACCAAGCATCATTGCACCAAACCGGGATACACAACTATGGAATGTCTCTGTGATATGCTTGATCTCCGGTTTGGCTCACCGGAAAGTTTTCTGCAACTCTGTGTATGGTGCACATATATATATATATATATATATATATATATATATATATATATATATATTGAAATTTTCTCTGATTTCTGTATGTGTTTACGTGTGTGACCCCTGGTCACAACAAAAACAGAACAAAATCTCCTTTTATGTGTTTAATAATGCCAAATAAAAGAAACTAAAACAAAGAGAAAAGGCGTGCAGGACAGACTGGTGAGTTGGAAGCCACGTCCCTTTCTTGAACAAGTACTGGGATGCCTTCCATGGAAGGTACAATTGCTAAAGGAAAACCACAAAGAAGAAGAATTAAGACACAACACAAAATAAAGTTCGGGGAAGAGCTGGAAGAGAAAATTAGAGTCTCATTCAACGATCTGTACATACCAAATTATACAACAGACATTCAACTACTCTAGTCCTTGAAATACTAAAACAACATTGAAAAGCTTTTCGACAAGAGGCAATAACAAACCTGTAATTGAATCACCTGTGATGAACAGAAACAGCTTGGAATAAAATAAAAAAAAAGTTTCATCCAACATTTTCCTTCATTTTTTGCTTAAAATCCTTATCCAACTCATTGTCCTGAAGATTGAGTAACCGTTTTAAAGTCAATGTTACTCCGCTTTACCTCAAAAACCACAAGTTGAATAATCTGTGATGTACAGAAACATCTTGTCATTGAAACAGATTCATCCAACAATTTTTCTCCATTTTTCATTTCAAACGCTTATCCAACTTATCATCTGTATAATTTAGCAACACCGGCAGTTTCAACAATACTCCGCTTTCCATCATAATTGCATACCTCGGTTTAATCCTCAGCTCCAAACTGTACCCAAAATAGTGAGGAAATTTAACCAGATCAGATTTTGGGTAACCCATTGTCAAAAAGAACTCCCACTTAGGCATAATATTCTTCGACAAGCTGAAACAATAAAGACATCCATATCTTGAAACCATAAATGCAACCTCCTCTATACTGAACCCCTTCTCCAAGAAAAACAGTGTCACAGGTTTCAAATTGGCCTCAACACTTAGACCAAAAAGTTGTGGACTTTTATGGAGAAGAGTTCCAACATCAGCCCCAATAGAATGGAAGTATTGAGCCGTAGCCCTTAATTTCTCCACTCCAGTACCAAGGATATTCGGGCTGCACATTAGAACCTTACCCAGCTTTTCTTTTGAAAGCCCTAATTCATAAAGACAATCAAGATTTGATTTCATCTTCTGCAGACTATATGTTAGAAGCGGAGGATGGCGATGAATTACCTTTGGCCATTGTTTCCTGTCCACGCCTAAGTTCTCTAAGAACACCAAATTGGGTATTACACGTTCAGAGAGACTGGCTCCAAAGACTTGAGGCGATTTCCTGAGAATGGCAGGGAAATCAGATTTGGGTACCCCAAGATCAAGTAGGAATTCAACCATAGGCTTAACTTTCCCATCCAAGCAGTAGTTAGCAAAGGTTGGGAACTTGCTTGTCACTTCTTTGATCAACTCGTAGTCAATGCCAAGTTCTGTGAGACAGATAATTAGTGGAGGGAGCTCCCCAGTTGGACTGTTGTCAGTCAATCTAGCCAAGGCTCCTAACTTCTTAGAGTTGGGGGTAGTAAAAGGGGATGAAACCGGCACAACCAGTGCTTCTTTGACTGGTGAGACTGATAAATTTTCTATTGATCTTCCTTCAAAAGGCGGATTTGGAAAATTTTCCATCGCATCCACCAGAATGTCCGAACTCCTCATAGAGGCTTTCAAGGTATGGACACAGAGCATCCTTGATCTCGAGAGTTGTAAGCTCTCGCCCTGAAATGTCAAAGGAGATCAGATAAGCTAGGCAATAAACAGGGCTGTACCTGTGTTAACGCAAATGAAGCCATTGCTTTAGGTAACAACAGTTATTTAAACATCCGATCCCCAAAAATTTTGAACCCTGAATGAGAGTTCGAAATAAGATTCTTTTAGTTTTACAAACGGACTAATTTAAGAGCCCAAGGGCCCAAATACGATTCAACGGTCTCAAATTACTTAGATCTTGGAATTAATATCCAATTATGTAAGGAGGGCCCATCCATGATTTTGATATAGAACCCCTTAATCTCAGGGACTGCCCTGCTAATAAAGCATAAAACATAGATAATCATAAAGATGGCGTGCTTCAAGGAATCAATGACATGCTGACTCGAACGTCCTAGATACAGAGTTTTATAAATAGAATGAAGCTTCGAAACAAAGTGATCAATAAAAAGTGCTGATTTGTTGATAGTTCTTGCTGGAATCACCTTGCTCAAACCTCGTTTCTTCAAAAACAAGGTCAATACAGCCCTGGCTTCTTCCTTTTCTGCAACTAACAAATTTGCAGGCGCTACTCCTAAGATCAATGGAAAAATTATGGTGAGCTTCTTATAGGATATAGGGAAGTAGGTAGTCCATTACACGCAATGAGGAGAAGAATTAAAAGGAAGAGTTGCTCACCAAACTTAGCACTGCAGAAGAACAGTTTTTTTGTTAAAGTGAGTTGAGTCCTGATAGATAACCAAACAAAATTTTAGTACTTTAAATCGGAAATTGGGACACTGAAGCACAGAACCCCCAGCAATTATTTTTGTTGCAGTTTTTGTGTTGGGATTTGGCAAAAGCAATACATCCTTTTTTGGTACAAGCAAATGTGGGCATGCTTTTCCTCATTCTGGGCCATGAAACAGATAATGTTACTAATGTATCATGGATGCATGCAATAGTAGCCAATAATGTACAAGCCTGAGCCCATATAACAACAAAGTGTAAGCGTTATGGCAAACAACTGAAACAGCAGCACTTAATTGCATTCTAGGCTTCTAGTAAAAGACTTAAATAAAGAATCATTTGCTAGGAAAATAAAACTGCAAAACCCGCAAGGACAGGATTAATGTACCAATTCAAGCTCCCACTGATTGTGGTTGTTTTTCACGATCCCTTAGTAACTTGTTTTTTTAAGAACAGCTTTTCTCCTCAACTACATCTAATCCCCCCAACTGAGGGCCACACAAGCTGAATAATTACCAGAGAGAGCCCGAAGGGAATGAAGCGCTTCATGGATTCAAACCCATGGCTCAACTTACCAACTGGTTAACTCCTTGGGTTTACTCATTGCCTATCTTTGTAGTCTTCGGCTCAACATGCCAGTAAGCTAACGCCATGGATCACTCACTGCCTTTGTTTATCAGCTCAATCGTATCAAATCCAAAAACTGGACTTACCCTATGTGGGTCAATGTGATCAGTCGAGCAACACCCAAATTCACAACATACGGTTTCAAGGCCTCATTAAATTATGCACTTTATGACAATCAGCAACAATAGTGTTGTACACATTCATAAGATCTCCTCCAGAGAATATACCATTGCATAATCACAATCAGATAGGATAGCATTTACAAACCCTAAAGTTTATCATCAGAATACTCACACATCACAAGTGCAAGAACTATGATTGTAATGGTAACAACAACAGATACATATATATACATATACCTACATGCATATATAGAAACTCTCAGTGTCCTTGGCCATCTTGCACACATTTCAGACTTATCCCTACTGCCCCTCACACACTTTATACTCTCCCTCAGGCAGCCGTTTCCCACGCCTACACACGTTGTGAATGATGTGAGGTGACCTATGAGTTGTTAGCAAGGGCATATGAACCTCAGTGGAGAACCTCAATTCCGAAGTCCCAGGCTTTCGCCACCAGGTTAATAAATGGGAGAATGGAAAATTGCTCAACTGAGCTATCGGACATAACCACAAGAAACGCTTTTCATTTGATACCCGTTGTGGTGGGGTTGGGTTTCACCTTAGGAAAGCAAGCCACCCAAAAGTCACGCTGAGTAGGTTTCTGGAAAGAGTACCTGCAATACTCGAAGAACTTAAGGCTACCTAGCCGAGGTTTGGCTGGAATACCCCTCCAATGCTTAAGCCAGAGACTGAATGTATGACAAAGAGGAACTAAGGTTTTAGGGGTAAGATTGTGTGTACCTTTAGTTGAGGTTGAAAAAACTTTATATAGGCTCTCCTTTCTTGGTGTCTAAGATATCCAGTATGACTATGATACTCTCCTATCCCTATATGTCCGGAGCTTCGCGCTTTCCTGACACTTGATAACACTTATCATGACAACTACTCGGATTACGGCAGTCTCCTATTCAACTACATCTCCTGAACTGCCCTTAAGCCTATCGGATATACTCCATCCCAAGTGGGCCCAGTTCATCCGGGTCACGCTTGTCCTACCTTGATCAGCTAGTTGGACCCAATTAATCCGGGGCAAAAATCTGGCCCACTTCACCTGTAGTTCTGGAACTAAAAATGATGAAAGACTTGTCATAAATCGCCAGATGTTCTGACCCAAAAAGGCGTGGGAGTCTCGGGGCATTGCTTGGGCTGAGCTATGTAAAGACTGGCTACAACGGAATAAATATGAAAGCTTCCCTCTTAACATCACTAACAAGAAGTGCTACTTTCTATTTCATTCTCCATACGAGACTCTAGTTCCCTTGGGTTAAGATAATCATTTTTTCTTTTCATTTTTAATAGTCAAGATAATTTTCTTTTTTTTGGTAATGCAGGGTATCGGACCACCTTGCGCGCACCTAAGACTAATCTCTATACCCCTCCCACAAAGCTTTCATAAGGAATGGGTTGGCCCCAAGAGTTGCTAGCAAGGAGATACGACACTTGAGAAGAAGCAAACCCCAAGTTCCAAGACAAGACCACTTACCCACCCAACCGGGGTTCAAGATAATCATCTTATATGCCCATAATCTATTATCCATGTATATACTAAAAAACTCATGTATCTTACAAGCATGATAGGTACTACGAATCTATACAGCAATACAACAATAGATACGTGACCCATGTATGATTATCAGAAGATATTGACACCTGGGTATGAATAAGGCTGGCCCTGGTAGAGAAGAAAGGTCGGAGGACCTTATGACAGGGAAAGCTTGCATTTTTCCTGTAGATTAGTGCTTTTCGCTAATCTTTCTTCACGAAGCAGCGTAATGAGTGCTTGTACATCAGCGTCTAGGGTTGAATTTGGCTTGGAGGAACAGGGGAAGAGGGCTTCTGCAGATTGGAGTTGATTTGGAGATTGGATATGTATGGTTGCTTGCTGAAACTTGAGCTTACTGAGTGAATCGGGGAGGGCAGCTGCGACGCACGTGGAAGAGAGTTTTTTTTAACCAAAGGTGCATGGAAGGGTATCATAATGAGGACTCCAACCAGGATCTTGTAAAGGAAGTACTTTACAGAAATTTTTGGGTAGGGGAACGGTACCACGTGTACTCTTTCAGCACGTTCGGGTCGTCCAACAATGCAATTGACAATTCAGATTAAAAGTGTTGTCTGAATTTAAAGAAAATGAAAAATGTGTTTTAATCCGGACCGTTTGATGCATTTTTTGACGTTTCGGACTAACAATGTTCTCACATAGGGTTGTATCATGGAGTATTTGCTAAATAATTTTTTTTCAGTCGCCCCTCGTTTACCAAATAAATTTGTTTTTCCTACATTTATGTGTAATTATTTGTGGTTATAACATTTCTCATTATTTAGACAGATAAGAGTATTAGGATAATATCATATTTTATTTTTACAGAGAGATAATCTTAGGAAAAACCCCAAAAACTATCCTCGAAGTATAGCGTAAATGACCACTGAAGGTAGTAGCCCAGATGGTAAGGTTGAGTGAGCTTAAGTGCTCCCTCCCACCGTTCATGAACCGTCTAGGTTAGAGTAACTGCAATATTCGCATGGAGGGCCTTTTGACTATCTAGTACCTAAGTTATGTTGGGGTGACGAACTCGTCTTTTTGGACAGTTGCTACGACTCAAACCGAACATTTCACATTAGGTCGGGAACCTCTATAGTTACACCCAAAGGGAGTTGTTACGCTGGTCACCTCTTCCCACCCTTTTTGAGGTTAAAAAAAGAAGTAGTGTAATGTGATGTTATTTATACCGAATTTGGACTCCCCACATTTTAAGTGTTGCGTTTGGTGAGAGACTTAACCAGTAACTCTTTTGAGAACTCGTTCTCTTTGAGAAATGAAGTTCTTTGATCCTGTGACTGTCCAGTAGGTTTACGTCACAAGTAAACCAAATCACGTAAAATCTCTGTGTCTCTTGTTGCTTGGTTGATTTGTTTTATTCACCATCAACACAAAGATCGCACTAATCTTGAGATTTGGTTGTCGTTACCACTAAACAAATACAAGCAATCAACAAAAGAAAAGAATTTTAAGTGTTTCCTTCAATGATCTGTACATAAAAATTCGTACAACAAAAATTTAACAACGCCGAGCCCTTCAATAAAAATATGACGCTATGCCCAGAATCTGATAATTTCTAGTTCTAAAACACGCATCATTGCTGAAGCCTAACCAGTAACTTGCTGGGCTTCTGTACCAGAGGTTATATCAAAGCTGTAATTAAATGAGTGATGAACAGAAACAGCTTGGAATCGGAACAGTTTCAGGCAACATTTTCCTTCATTTTTTGTTTCAAAACCTTATCCAACTGACTATCCGAAAGAAAGAGTAAGCGTTTCAGAGTTAACATTACTCCGCTTTCCCTCATAACTTTATACCTAGGTTTAATCCTCTCCTCCAAACTGTAACCAAAATACTGAGGGAATTTAACCAGATTAGATTTCGGGTAACCCATTGTCAAAAAGAACTCCCACTTGGGCATAATGTTGTTTGACAAGCTCAAAGCATACAAACTTCCATATCTTGAAACCATAGCTGCAACCTCCTCGATACTGAATCCCCTCTCCAAGAAAAATTGTGTCACAGGTTTCAAATTGGCCTCAATACTTAGACCAAAAATTTGAGGACATTTGTGGAGAAGAGTTCCTACATCAACTCCAATAGATTTGAAGTACTCAGCTGTAGCCCTTAACTTCTCCACTCCATAGCCTAGGATATTCGGGCAGCGCATTAGTACCTTACCCTGGTTTTTGGCTGAAAGCCCAATTTCATAAAGACAATCAAGATTTGATTTCAACTTCTGCTTGCTATAAACGAGAAGCGCAGGAAAACGACAAATTACCTTTGCCCATTGTTTCTTGTCCACGCCTAATTTCTCTAAAAACGTCACAGTGGGTATTAAGTTTTTAGAGAGACTGAGTCCACAGAGTTGAGGCCTTTTCCTGAGAACCGCAGGGATGTCGGATTTGGGGACCCCAAGATCAAGTAGAAATTCAACCAAAGGCTTAATTTTCCCATCCACACTGCACTCAGCTAAGGCAGGGAACTTGTGGGTCACTTCTTTGATCACCTCAAGTTCCATGCCAAGTTCTGTGAGGTAGATAATTTGTGGAGGAACCTTCTCAGTGGAATCGTCATCAGTCAATCCAGCCAAGGCTCTTAACTTCTTAGAGTTTGGGCCGGTAATAGGGGCTGCAACTGGCACAACTGGTCCTCCTTCCATTTGTGGGATTGATAAATTTTCTACTGATCTTTCTTCAGATGGTGGGTTTGGAAAATTTTCTACTACATCTACCAGAATGTCCCCAAACTCCTCAAAGAGGGATTCAAGGTATGGATTTAGAGCATCCCTGATCTCAAGAGTTGTAAGCTCTCGCCCTGAAATGTCAAGTGCAATCAGATAAGTTAGGCAAACAGTATATTCCGGTGCTAAAGCCAATGAAGCAATTGCTATAGCCCCACTTGTGTAAACAAATTAGGGGCCCAAAAAAAATTAGTACCCTGAATAAAAGTCCAAAATAAAATGCTATTAGTTTGAGAAAAGTCTAATTTAAAAGCCCAAGGGCCCATGCTGGATTTAAGGTTTGAAATTGCTCTGGATTTCCAATTAAGAGGTAAGGACATTGAAATCTGTTTATGTAAGGAGGGCGTATCCCCGAACTTGGGATAGGTCCCTTAACAAGCTCAGGGACCACCCTGGTAATAAATCTTAAAAAACGGATAAACATAAACAGAGGCGTGCTTCAAGGAAAGCAATGATGCATTTTTCTCGACCTGCTAGATATTGAGTTTTATGAACAGAATGAAGCCTTGAAACAAGGTGATCAATAAAAAGAGCTGATTTGTTGAGAGTTCTTGTTGTAACTGCCTTGGCAAAACCTTGTTTCTTCAAAAACAAAGCCAGTAAAGCCTTGGCTTCTTCTTTTTCTGACTCTAACCAATTTCCCGGCGCCACTCTCAAGTTGTTCGACCCAGAGTTACCAGATTCAGCTGCCATTGTAGCAGAACAAAATTTCCAACGTTGTTAGACAAGTAGACAACAAATAAAGCAACGGAAACACGATGGTGAGCTTCTTATCAGAAGTGGGGAAGTAGTCAAGTAGGTGGTCCATCAAATGTAACA
Organism: Vaccinium macrocarpon; assembly: GCA_022606695.1. NCBI lineage: Eukaryota > Viridiplantae > Streptophyta > Magnoliopsida > Ericales > Ericaceae > Vaccinium > Vaccinium macrocarpon. The sequence goes on along the minus strand of CM040172.1, from coordinate 5,882,354 downwards.
AGGAGAAGAATAACAAAAAAGAAGACAATAAATACTCACCAAACTTTGCGCTGCAGATGAACAGTTTCTTGGGAAAAGTGAGTTGAGTCCTGATATGATATAAAAACTAAATTTAAGTATTGTCAACTCCCAGAGAGAACTCCTAGCTATTATTTTCTTGCTACTATTGGGATTTGTAAAAGTGATATTTCTGTTTTTGGTACAAGCAAAAGTGACATGCTTCCTAGTTCCAGGCTATCGAACATGTAACGTTGCTAATTTATCATTGACACTTTCAATAGTACCCGACATTGTGCTATGTGAGGCCAGATAACAACAATCTAAAGTGTGCTTATTCATAAGTTATGCAGCAAACAACTGAAACAGCATTACTTAATTGAGTGATAGCAAAACAATTAAATAAATTGATTGCTAGGAAAATAAAACAGCTAAACGCGAAAAGACTCAATTACTGTACGGTGTGAACCGATTCAGGGTTAAGTGGCTTGGATACTGGATATTCAAAAAACACTAGCACATAACCCCTCTGATTGTAGTTCTTTTTATCAATCCCTTCCTACCTTGCTTTTTTGAAAAAAAACTTTAGTGCCCCTGAACTAATTTCCTGGGTACAGCCAATGCCCCTGCCCCAGGACCCATGCACCATGTGTGGCCTAAGGGGATGAAGCGCTTCACAATTCCAAACCCAAGGCTCAACTTACCAGCTTGCTATCCCCTTTGTTTTACTCATAGCCCATCATATTTAAATTCAAACATATCAAAGGCTTGATGGTTTCTACTTTGCAATCTAGAGCTCAACCTGACACTTAGCTAACCCTGTGCGATACTCGTTGCCTTTGTTTTTCTGGTAAATCATAATGAAATCCATATACTAGATTTATGAATTTGGCCAGTGTAGGAACATTCAAATTGACAAATATGCTTCCAAGGCCTCATTTGCTTTAGCAATTTATTAAGATCAACAACCACACTACCACGTACAAATTTACATGCTGTCCCCCGACTAGTACTACTTTTTTTCTGTGGGTAATGCATGGTGCCTCAAGCCAGCTTGGACGCACTTGGACGTATCCATACAACCCCTCCCAAAACCATTTCACAAGCTTACGCATGGGGTGAGGACGTGAGGTGGTCTAAAAAGTTGCTGGAAAGACTTGCTGCCGCTGGTAAGACAAGTTGAACCTAAGACTAGGGACGGAGGGAGGATTTTGTGTAGGAGGCGGGCTATATGTATGGAGGAGGGATGGAGCTATATAATTTGATGATATATCTTTCTTTTCAATGTGATAGTAGGGTTTTTTCAAATTGTAGCGGGGTGACAGCCCCTACTAGCCGGGGATTCTTGACTTTAGGAGGAACATAACCCAAGTCTCAAAACCTAAGTTTGAGGCCTTCACCACCGGGGAATCCTTCAACGAGTTTATCATTGTACCATCACAATTAGACAGGAAAGCATTTACAAATCCCAAAAGTTCATCATCAGAATATCAAAAAGTGCAAGTAAGTATGATTCTTTTTTGTAATAACAAGGGATAGGCATTTGTTTATACGTACATACACAGGCAACTACACAAAACTCATGTACTTTACACAGCATGATAGGTACTACAGTGAATCAATACACTAGTACAAAAAAAGATACATGACCCATGTATGAGTATCAGAAGAAATTGAGACCTGGGTATGGAAAAGGCTGGACCTGGTAGAGACGAAAGCTCGGAGGACCTCATGGTTTTCATTTTACCAGTAGATTAGTGTTTTGCGGGCCAACAGGGGAAGAGAGGGAAGAGGGATTTCTGAGGGTTGGAATTGATTTGGAGATTGGATATGTTGGCCTGTTGGGTCTTTTTGCTCAGATATGAAAAAATGAGTGGCCATTAAGTTTGGCATGAAGACAAATTAGCTAGACAGATGGAGGGTATCAAGAACGTTTCATAAATTCGGTTTCTTGTGGAGAAAAATCACAGGAAAATGAAAGTATGAAGAATGGAAAATGCTAGACACAAAAACTTACACACAATTTACCCAAACTGTGTGTAAGTTTTTGTGTGTACCTAGTGTTGTTGATGAAGAATACGTTCTAAACAGCAACACTCAAAAATCCAGGACAACTTTTTATTTTATTTTATTTTATTTATCAAAGTGTCTGAACCAATTTATACTCGTCGGTTTCATCGTCAAATGATGACCATCTACATTGAAACTAGGAGATTCACAGTAAATTATTTTTGTGATATCTAATTTCAAGACCCGAAGCTAGTCAATTGTAGAGAGAGTCAACTCATTAATCAAGTAAGCTCTCTTGTGGCTATGGAGCAATTACCTCCACCCCGTCCCCGCCCCTAAACCTCCCTGCCCCAATCTAATTATCAAATGGGTTGAGTTTTGTATTTGTTTCCCCCGCTCAATTTCAACATGATCCGACTCCATTTATTGTTGTTAATAGTTTTGTTTGTTTGTAGGCTTATATAGCATACAATTTAAAAAGAGATATATACCAAACAATAAATCACTAGTATTTTATAATTTTTTTTGTTTCTGTATGTTTTAACTTTCATCGATATTTTGTTCTTGATTATTGCTACGGTAAATGAAGATCCAATTATTTTTTGAATCCGACACGCGATTATTTTCGATCAAGCTCAAACGTTGCTCACCCTACCCCTCAACTCGTGTAGTGCTCTCTCTCACTGCTCTATTTTTGCATCAATGTTGCAGGAACCCTAAATGGCAGAAAGTAATTAATGAATGAATCTGAGAAAGTTGTTGAAAAAATAAGGAGGAGTTTGGGTTGTCTCCATTTTGGGCCAAGAAATGGGCAAAGTCCAAAATGGGAAGGGATTTGAGTCATGCATTAAAGATGAATTTTTGAGGTTTTTGTCCATATTTTGAACTTGGATTTAAAAATGTGTGAAGATTGTACATGCTCTTACCAAACTAAAGGGACAAATGCTACACGAGTGATTTATTTTAAGGTGAGTAGTACCATTTTATCTTCAGTGATTTATTTTAAATTTTTTTAGAAATTAATCTTTTTAAGAGAGATTTTAAAAATGAACTAAAATTAAAAAGGCTCAAATAAACGAAATTGAAGGTACTAATATGACAACCGTTTATACAGTTTTTTTTTTTACTAGTTTTAACTTCGGGATCGAGTATCATTCCTCTCACCCCCATGTAATAGACATGGAAGATCTCTGCCCCCTTTCCCTGCCCCCCTTCTCTACCCCCAATTTCTCAATTGTCAATCTTGGCAACCAACGGTCCAGATTTCATGCTGACACTTTTGATTTGCATCGTCCATTACCAAGTGAAATCTTGACTGTTGAAAATGGGGGGCAGAGGATGGGGGTAGAGAAAGGGGGGCAGGGGATCCGGTTTCTGTAATACATTTTTTCCATTCAATTCGTCACAACAAATAATTAATGAAAAATTAACACAAATTTAACGAATATACTCCAAAGAAAAAACAGAAAAAATATTGAAAACAGAATTAATTAATTTAAACCCAAAACATGGAAGAAAAGTCATTCATCATCATTTTTTTAATCAATCCAATTCGTCATCTTTTGTTAACATACACTGGTGAAAGAAAGGGTTTATCAAAAACCCTAAAGACAGTCGAGAGTCTTCAGCAATGGCGATCGCACTGAGACGCGCCTTGATCTCGTCTCGCAATCTCTGTCTTCTCCTTCGAACCTCCTCTCTCCACTCTCCTGATCATTCCCAATTTGCCTCTTCTCCTCCTTGTCTCTACAACTCTTCCCCTACTCACGCAGGCCCCCATTTTCCGGCCATCAATTTCAACGGAGATACCCGCAGAGGTTTCGCCAAAGGAAGAAAGTCAAGTATTCCTCTCCCCCTCTCTCTCTATATGTATATACAGATATATGAGGAAGCAAACGCTAAATACTACTCCCCAATTGATAGGTATGAGCAGAGAAAACTGTTGATAAACCTAACTTTTGGCAACATATGCACAAAGTGACTGCTCTCATAAAATTTTACCTGACCCCTTATATATTCAAAAGTCTAGGGACTCCCGGGGCTTTATGCCATAAAACCATGCCCCCTAATCGAACCCGAAACATATCAAAGAGGGGGCAGGCCGAGAGACCGGATTGAATTTCTGTGGCCATTATTTGCTTCCTTCGTTCAAGGTCCAGAGCATCAGGAATGCACACACGATTACACAAATGCTAAATATGTTTACAAACTCACGCACCATACACTCTGTAGATTGTGTACAGAGCATGAAATCCCTGTTCATTCATGGAGAATTGCCATGGTGAGAGAATCCTAAAACCAAATCATTTCATAGTTTAGCCACCCAATAACTCTATGAAGACCATCGACTATTCTATTTTTAGTACGTGTATAACTTGCACTTGAAATCTTTGAACTAAAAGGACACAATTTAGTCTTGTTTTCTGAAAGATGTGCTTCATTTAGCTGCGGATTAACTCATTGATAGGTACTGTTGTGATTTTTTTCACAGTATTGTTGCCAAATATGCAGAGATTAGACCTTTGAAATCTTTGGTTTTTAATTTTTTGTGTCTATCTGTGTATGGAAATCTTAGAGGGAGATGATGATGCAAACACTGTTGAGATTGTGGATATTGGGCCTAGTGTTAAGGCCACTGCTGTCTCGCTAATGGAAGCAGCGGTTGATGCACTCTCGCGAGAACTAAGCAAACTTCGAACTGGGAGGGCATCTGCTGGTATGCATCTTTTGTGATTTATGTTGAGGTTGAGGTTAATTTGATGGTGAATTTCTTAATGGCATTAACTTTTGGATTTATTTATAGGAATGCTTGATCATATCATCGTAGAAACTGGTGGTGTCAAGATGCCTCTGAGCAGATTGGCTGTTGTATCTGTGATTGATTCCAAGACATTGTCTGTAACTCCTTATGATCCAAATGTAATGATTTGTGTGCTACTTTGTATGATTTTACATATTTTATTTTTGTTTGTACAGAACTTTTATAGATTCTCTGTGAAATTGACCCATCTGTTTTAGCACCATTAATTTTGTTAGTTCTGCCAATTTTGCATGTCTATTATGTTTGGAGTAATTGTATTAAGTGTACTAAATTTCACTTGAAAATGATTGTGTAATATTAATGAATTTGGTCTATGCTCCTCTATCATCATGTGATTTAAGAGCTTCTTATATCTTCCCGTCTGGTAATTTTTGCTGTCAAATAACACTAAGTATGACACCCCTTTGCTCATTGCAATATTCTCCTGACAGAGTGACTGTCCTCCTGCAGGCCTTAAAAGCATTGGAGAGTGCCATTGTTTCATCTCCATTAGGTTTAAATCCTAAAGTAGATGGCCAGCGATTGATGGCACCTATTCCTCCGTAAGCATTGTTTCTATGTATTCTCCATTACCATGCTTTCAATTCCAAATCTCACTTCCAGTCGTCCAAAAAGAGAAATCCAGGTTTAATTTAGTCTTGTGTTACATGGCTAATAATTTTTCTTTGTGCTTGTAATGAGCAGATTGACGAAGGAGCATATGCAGGTGAGTTCATTATTGAGGTTCTTCTCTATTCCCTTTGTCATTTTCAGTTTTCCTTTCCAGACAGTAAACATCGTGTCACTTTTTTCCTAGGCTTTGTGTAAGGTTGTGACCAAATCTTCTGAAGATGTCAAGCAGAGTATAAGAAGAGCTCGCCAGAAGGTATAGCTACAGATAACCCTTTTTCTCTTTTCCTCAGTTCGTTATAGTTTATATTGCAATATAGAGTGGTATTTTTCCTTCCCTAGCATTGAAGGCTGTATAAGAGGAAAACATGGTAAAACACGAAATCACTTTGGGCATCTTTGTTCTCAGTGGTCTGGGTGTCATCATATGCTGCATGTTCAGTTACTTTCCCTTGTGGCAGTGGAGCATATTGTGCAACTGGACTGTTTTTAACTGTCCAAAAGAATGTAAAAACCAAACATTTATGGTTACAATAGTTTTTCAACCTTGGGGGCTTGACTTGTGAGTTCCATTTTCTGGTTAATAGTGGCTTAGAGGAGAAATTATCTTTTATGATGCATCTACTCTCCAGATTTATTGCATCCTTGGTTATTCGTCTCTAATTGCTTAATAGTTTTTTTTTTATCACTAATTGCTTAATAGTTGATTCTGATGAAAAATGAGTGCATATCAGTTGTCTTGATTTCAGAGTTTTTTAGTTTCCAATATCATTTTTCGTCTTTTACAAGTATAATGAACTTTCATCAACCAACCAAGCTGCTAACAAGTACTATACATGTGTAAATTCTCACACCTGCTTATGGCAGAAGCTGGTACAATGGTACAATTGACACATGTTATTTGCTTGATGAGACACTGTGTTGTTGTTCAGCTGTCTAAGCAAACTTACTGTCCTTATTTAGGCACTGGATACCATAAAGAAAGCAGGTTCAAGTTTCCCAAAAGATGCTGCCAAAAGATTGGAGAAAGAAGTGAGTTTATGCAATGAACAAGTATCAAACGAGCACGCAAGGTTATGTGAGGATTTTGCTAATATCTCATGCTTGTCCATTTCTTAGGTTGATGACTTGACTAAAAAGTTTATCAAGTCGGCAGAGGATATGTGCAAGGCAAAGGAAAAGGAGATTACTGCAGGCTGAGATACAAATATTTCACGAGTACTGATTCCTTTTCAAATTTGAAGGCTTTGCACCAGAAGTTCCGCCTTTGAAAATTTTCAGATCGGATCATTGTTTGTAGCTTTGTGGAAGTTAAAAGCCCGATAAGAAAGATGTTTCCATTTTCTCACGAAGAGAAAATGAACTGATTTTGTTTTCACAAAAAGTGATCCCGATTCGAATTAACATTAACTTTGATGTAAAGGTATGCAGATCGGTGTGATGTATTATTGCGCAAAGCTTGCTTTGCTGGTTCTTGCAACTTCTGAAAAGGTTCGTTCTGTTTGCGCATAAGATTTCTTTCCCTAATCCAAAAGCTCCTTTAAGCTTGTTCGTTTCGACTCTGTTGAGATGTTTGATAGCGTTAAGGGATTGGTTCAAAACCCTTATCGCGAGCAGCGAAACATGACCTATTATCCTAGGTCCTAGGATGTGGGAGAGAGAAATTTTAGAGCAAAGAGAAAATACTTTCAAAATTGGTCATTCTGCAAAGGTTGGCCCAAATGTAGCCTGCATGGTAGTTCATTAATTCTAACGTAGTCGAACAGTTCTCTTTTTTAATTTACTTTGTAGGCAAAGCATCTAATTCTTATGATTCGTAAATTTATGAGTAATTCAGTGTTTATGTACATTTGTGTTCCATTTCATTTCAATCTATTTAGTTTCCGATTAGGCACTTATCGATATCCGGCCAGATTTATTTTTTAAACACTTATAGTACTCAACAAGAGGTATCCGGTGAACGTCTCAGATCGCCGGAAAGTGGCCGGCGCGGCCGCGCCGTGCGTGCACGGCATGTTGCACAACAGTTGGCTATTCTTTTACTGGAAGCTGGGGGGTGCTACATGGACTCTAGGGGGTGCTGCACAACCAAGTGTTGTGCACGCACGGCGCGGCCACTTTCTGCCGATCCGAGACATTCACCGGATACCTCTCGTTGAATACTTTATGTGTTTAAAAATCAACTTGGCCGGATATCAATAAGTGTCTAATCGGAACACGAATAGATTGAAATGAAATGGAACACAAATGTAAAAAACACTGGATCCAAATCAATAAACCCATTTTTTTCAATCTATTTGTGTCTGATTAGGTACTTAACGATATTCGATCAAATTGATTTTTTGTACACTTATAGTACTCGATGAGGGATATCTGGTGAACATCTCGATCACCGGAACATGGCCGGCGCGGCTGCACAGCACCCCCAAGTCCGTGCAGCACCCCCAGCTTCCAGTAAAAGAATAGCATGCTGTAAAAATTGATTAATATTCCTACAAAAAAGCTGGTTTGGTGAATATTGCATAACTTTCGAACATCGTGTGGAATTTTCGAATATCCATTATGAATTCGGTATACTGACCCAAAAAACATTATGAATTCGGTATAGTTTGTTTATAAAGTTGAATATATAGGGCTAAAATTACAGAACCGGGGAAAAAAATCAACTGGTACTTTGACACTCTGTCTGAGTTTTAGCTACTATTTTTTCGATGTTTTTAGTATTTTTAGACTAGAACTTGTAAAATTACTTGAACTCAATGGAGCTGTTAGTAATTTTACTGAAAGAGGGATATGCATATGTGATGAAAGATAATAAAATTTCTTATACTTTTAAAAAGTTCTACTCGAAGAAGTTTACTTCTCATCACATAACAAGAAATTCCACGAAATCAAGTCACTGAGTTTTTATATGAAGATTTTATATGAAGAAAAAGAAGAGAGTGAATCCATAGGTCAACAAAATACTCTCATCTATTCTCCTTAAATTTTTACTCTCTCTCTCTCTAACTTTTCGTGAGTTTATGTTTAGCCTTTTTAGTAATTTTTTAGCTTAATCATTTGTCTTGACGAGAGTCATCAGAAAAGCATTACAATGTGGATCGAAGTTGAAAAACGTTCAGACAATTTAGGGAACCTTTTGGTTTTTTTTTAATGGTGAACATTTGTCTTGACGAGAGTAATTAGAAAAGCATTACAACGTGGATTGAAGTTGAAAAACATTCAGACAATTTAGGGATAAAAAAAATACTTTGGTTTTTTTTTTTTAATGGTGAACTCTTCCCACCCCCGGCTCTTTAGACTATTCTTGTTAAGAGAGATGATTAATCCAAATAACATAAGTTTTTAACAAGAATTTAGAAAAGACAAACAAAAATACCACAAAGTTAGGAAGAATAGTGACACTAAGGTTCATTTAGTTATTCGGACAATTAATAAGACAACTAATTTTATAAGATGAGTATTCTCTCCAACGTAAGATATAAATTGATTAATGTATAGGAGTATATTGTATGTTTCACGTTGTCGACTGTCGAGGTGACTAATTTAACAACAAATCTATAATTTCTTTGCAAACAATCACAATCAAAGTCCCGGATTTATCGCGACCAGTCAAACATGTCGAATATTTTCAACTTCAAAGAAATAAAAACCTAATATCTGCCTTATGAAACCTGTCTTTGGTTTGACCATTGTATTTACTACTATTTGATGAACAAATTTATAAAATGAAAATTCTGAAATTTACGTGTAGAGTATTTTATCCATAATTTTTATCCACAATTTTTTTAGAAGGCCAAAATGATAATTGTACAAACTTTCACCTAATAACTTTTCAAAACATATATTAAAGAACAACTCAAAATAAAAATGTCGACACTAAAAAAAGAATAGAGGGAGTATACTTTTTGCTATAAATACAGGTGGTTTGGATCCTTAAATACAAATCTTTGTGTCCAACACTCTGCATTTGTAATGTTCACGGTTTACTCATTTAAGCTCTTTGTCCCCAAAGCGAATGGTTCTTTTTGTTGGCTGTGTCTGTTTCTTTATTGGGAAAATTAGTCATAAATGCACTATATTTTACGTTTTTTAAAGGGAATGACAAGGTACTTTTGTAATCAAACATAAAAACAAGGTACTTTTGCAATCAAACATAAAGATGGTTTTTATTATTCATTTAACAAAGGGACTAAACACACTCTCTCTCTTTATTTTTGACATAAACACTCTTTATGGATTCAAATACATCTAAAACTCTTCGTATCCAGTATCTCTTGAGGCTAACGATTATATGGGGCAGTAAAAGTCCTGTTTTCGTGTATTTCATTGTTAGAAAATTTAAAAAGCTTATTCATTATTGTTACTTTTACTATAAAAAATGGCAACATTATTAATTTTTGTTGGCACGAATTTCACAAATTTTGCTTCGTCATGCATACCGTTGAATCTACATTGAAAAATGAGGTGAGTTAACAATAAATGATCATCATACCTTAAAAGCATACCAAAATGACACCAAAATATACCAATGCAATAATATTACAGTTTTTTCTTAAGAAAAAAATATTGACAGCATCAAAAAAAATTGTAAATTACTTAGATCTATGGGTGTTAGTGACCAATGAACGAAATCATGCAATAATATTACAGTTTTTAAAAGGAACGAAATCATGCTCTTGAAATGATTATTCCAACTTTTGGTTTACAATAATTTTTTTTTTCCTATAACGCGGGATATCAGAGTCAGTTTACGCGCACCTCAACTAATCTTGTGAAGTCGATTTTGATTACTGGGTTGATTTTGATTACATGCACCTCAACTTTTGGTTTTCAATATTTTTTTAAAATTTTATTTCGAGGTCTCAGGAGTCGATTTTGATTACGAGTTTGATGTTTCTCACTTCTATGATTTCACTCGGCTTGAATCGTCTCTCAAGGCTTAGGATGCCAAGCGCTGGTTTGAATCAACCCCGAGTTATCTACCTTCCCATACGCATTCACAAATGCGTTTGCGCAATTGAGAGAGATTAATAGGAAACATGATAATCAGGTTAATCCGTTAATGATTATCCAACAATTGTTATAACAAATGGAATTTATTTGACAAATGAATGAGAAGTTAGATGACATTTTATTTTTTATTTTTTTGAATTTTTGGTACGAAATTAGAACTTTAAAAAATTAGTGACATTTCACTATTTATTTTTTCGCCGAAAGTGGTCAGCTGGAGATGAGGTGATGTTTGGTCATGAGGTAGTAGTTGATTTTTTTTTCCCCGAATTTTTTGTACGAAATTAGAACTTTTAAAAATTAGTGACACTTTACTATTTTTTTTTGGTCTTCAGAATTGCTCGTCTAGAGATGGGGTAGTGGTCGGCTGGAGGCAGGGTGTTGATTTTTTGAATTTTATGTTCGAAATATAAATTTTTAAAAATTAGTGACATTTCATTAATTTTTTTGGTCGCCGAAAGTGCTCGGCTAGAGGTGGAGTGGTAGTTGGCTAGAGGTGGGGTGGTAGTCGACCGGAGGTGGAGTGATGATTTTTTTTATTTTTATGTTCAAAATTTGAATTTTTTAAAATTAGTGACACTTCACTAATTTTTTTGTCGCCGAAAGTGTTCAGCCAGAGTTGGGGTGGTGGTCGGTCGGAGGTGGAGTGGTGATTTTTTTTAATTTTATGTTCAAAATTGTAATTTTTAAAAATTAGTGACACGTTACTAATTTTTTTGGTCGCCAGAAGTGGTCAGCCAAAAGTGGGGTGGTGATTTTTTTAAATTTTATGTTCAAAATTTAAATTTTTTAAAATTAGTAACACTACACTAATTTTTTTTGTCTTTATGTTTGATTGCAAAAGTTTCTTGTCCTTCCTTTTAAAAATGACAAATGTTTTTTATTTTTATGTTCGATTGCAAAAGTTCCTCGTCCTTCCTTTTAAAAAGTTCCTTGTAATTCCTTTTAAAAATGACAAATATTTTTTGTTTTTATGTTTGATTGCAAAAGTTCATTGTCATTCCCTTTAAAATTGCCAAATGTTTTGAATTTTTGGCTAAGTGGCCCTTCTTTCTTTTCTCGTAATTTTTTTTCCTTGTAATTTTAATAGGTACGGGATTTTTGTAGTGAGTCTATTTGATTGTTCATCTAAATAATAAACACTCGGATTCTAATCAAAACAATGAACGATTCAGATCATTTGGAGTTTTGATTAAATCTGAACTGTTAGTACCTAGGTAAACAGCTGAATGAGGCTCATTACAACCCTATAGGTCCTTGCTTCCAATTTTAATTTCTTAATCGTATACTAGCAATTGTGTTTGTTACTCTGTTATGATCAAGATGCATAAATTGGTTTCGACATTCGATTATAAAACAAAAAAGACAGTTAGTGGTACTATATATACTGCACTTTTGAACATCCGAAGTTTTATTCATGAACCCATTCGGCATCTACAAGAAAGAACCATAAGCAAAACAATTAGACCTACATCTTCAAGACTCATCACAATCTCACATAGAACAATTAGAAAAACTAATCCAACATTCAATCGACCCGATAGTGCAAAGGAGACCAAACATACCGCGAAATAGTTCGGTTAGCCAAACAATGGGATCTTCCATTTGGAACGACAGAGTCTCCGAGTCCAAATTATGAAAGAGTTTTTCTATACTCCTATTGGGATCGATAATTCCTTCTACACCGACGGAAATGTACAAACCGCGTACCGACGGCGTCGCCGACGCCGTTGTGGGTCCCAACTAGTCAGTCCGGCGTTCATCCTTTATGGAATTAAATTACGAGTGGACCACTATCTTGGGGATTGAGGCAATCGGCGGTTGTATGAAATTTCCGATCTAAAAGTCTGCATTTTATTGGAATTTGATTAAAGAAGGATGAATGGGTACGGATCGGCCAGATTGAGGCCGCACAACGGGCATTCGCGGCCTTCCGTCGATCACGTGGTTGGTCTGCCGCGATTGGCGCATATAGAAGGGTTCTATTGGGATGGCCATGCACACGTTCTCCAATGCAAATGTCTTTCAGCCGAACCAAATTCCAAGGGACCTATGGAACTATTGTCCCACTTCATAATGTGGTCACTCATCGTCTCTTGGCGGACGATTTTAGTCATTTTACCCTTTTATGACCTTTATGAAATCCTTTGGTATTACTCGAAATTTTACCAATAAAATATTATAGACAAAAATGTTAACAAGTGCCCGTAGGCTTCGTGTTAAGGTTGAAAAAAATATGTTGGAGTATATGAAAATTGTGTAAAGTAGGTGTATATAAATATTTATTGAAAAGTGTAAAAGGTAGTGTGTATCTCTCTCTCTCTCTCTTTTTGCGCGCTTGTGGCAAGACCCAATCAAAGCCGTTTAATTTGATTTAACCGTCCATATAAAAAATAAAACTCATTCGAATATCAATAAGGGCTTATCAATTTTGCTCCTTGAATTTATTTGGAAAAAAATTTATGAAATTTATCAAGCCTTTATGGTTATCTGAATCGACCACGAGTTGTAAAGTTGTAAACCATAAAAAAAGAAGGGAAAAAGAGATTGGACCCTGATCTAATATTTTTTTTTTTACCTAGTTTCGTGATTTGCTAGGGGAGCCAAGGAAGGGATCTGGGCTTGTAGTGAATGAGCTCATTACATGTATATAGTGATCTTCTTTGGCCGTCTAATCAACAATCAACAATTTGGATAAATTGAAATTAAAATAAATATAAAAGTACTTTTTGAAGTGTTAGACGATCCGAATTATTAATTGTTGATCGAATGATTGAGAGAGCTTACTACACATTTTAGAGGACCCCGATACCACCCACCAAAGGTGTTATTGACATTTCAGGATCAATGCTTTATATCCCATCATCCGGTACTTGTTGCAGCTGGCAAAGTAATGTTCTAAATAGCGCGTGTCTCTCACTACTCTCAGCCCTTTGGGGCTGACATTTTTGGAAACACTAATGTAGTTCATATATTGTGCGAGATGGGTCTATAGATCCATTTTAAATATCAATACAAATAATTTAAGCCGTTCATTACTTTTAAAATATAATTTTTGAGTAACTCCTAAAAATTTAGCTCATTCGAAAAACTAGAAGTGGTTGATCAATCTTCTAATTATGCATTTACAATTTAGGATCCTGAATTCTAATAGAAGTTTGAAAGAAAATTAGACAACTGAATCAAGTATTTACAATTATACGATTGACTTGAATTTTTTTCGATGACTCAAACAACAATTTTAAAACTAATGGACAACTTATATCATTTATATAAGTCTTCAAAGTGGATTCTACAGACCCATCTCGTATAATGTATGTACTAGAGTAGTGTTCCAAAAAATATAAAATAAAAAAGAAAAGATTAGATTAACTTTAAGAGCCCACATAAAAAGTGAGAACCGGGTTTTCAAAACCCCAACAGAATATGGCCCGTGAGAACAAATGAAAACCCAAAACCCTCCATGGGTTACAGCTCAAAAGGGAATGAAAACTCCCACTAAAGGGAGAGAACTTTTGGGTGGAGGTAGGCACCACATATTTTTAGATGGTCCATATTTCTCTCCCCTCTCTCTTTTTTTACTCTCTTTAATATTCATACCGTCTAAAATATTTTTAGATAACCGAGATAGACACCGAGTGTTGCCATGTGATATTGGCCGGCACCCAAAAAAGTTTTCTCCAATAATGGTGTTTGTTACTCTCTCCATCCCAATTTGTTTGTCCCTTTTGGGGAAATGAGTTTTTAAGGGGTGTGAAAACTTTGTATTGACTTTTCTATTTTGTCCTTAAATCCAGTCAATATTACTGTGACCACATTTGTGAGGCTAATTTATTATATAAAAGTCAAAACATATTCAATATGGATCTTGTTTGATAGATATCAGTTAGTTTTATTATACAAAATTTTTAAAATCGTAAAAACCGTTATAAAATAAAAAATAAAAGACTAGCCAATTACGATAGGAAAAATACTTTTTAAGGGTAAAACTGGAAAGTGACCCTGTTTTTATGAATATTTTTAGAAGTGAGACAGATATTTTGGGACATCCCAAAATAAAAAGAAAGACCAAAAAATTGGGACGGAGGGAGTACTGTAGTTAGTTATTCCGAGTAATAGTTACTATTAGTGGTACTGATTATGACAAACATTTTGTCGGTGCTTCTCAGTTCTCAGCGTGAGTCCCACCCTCACAAGTCACAGCACCCCAGTCCCCACACCCCAGAAACTCTCTCTCTCTCTCTCAAGGGCACACAAAGATAAGAGTGACAGGCTCGTGACACCCAAATCGCTTCACATCTCGTAATCGGTTTTCTGGCCGCCTATGTTCTCTGTAAGTAGCTTCTTCCATTGCGCATTGCAATGAATAATCAGTTGGTTAGTGATTCTAGGAGAATGTGATTGTGTGATTTGGGTATACTGATTTTCATTGTTTCTGTTTTGCCATTGCTTCTCGGATCTGACGTGTTACATCGTTACACTCTCTGTGAATGACTGCAATTTTTTTTGCTTGTCGATGGATTTCTGCTGAAATTCTTCATCTTCATTAAGTTTGAAATGTCCATGTTTCCGTGTTTTTGGAGCTGGGTTTGACTGACATTCCACTCAGTTATTGACAAGTGAACAAGACACACAACTGCTAGTCTGCTACACACATCCATTGGTAGAAAGATGTCCATGGAGAGAGAGAGAGACCAGGACCGACCCTAACATTTTAGGGGCCCGAGGCGAATTTAATTGAAAATGTGGCCTATAGGAGAGCGAAATGATGCCTTACAAAAAAAAAGAAAAAAGAAGACTAGCAAAATGATTAGAAGGATAGGTCCAACTCAAAAAATTGAAATTATTAGTATTCAATAAGAGAATTTTTTTGAATTATGCGTATCTTTTAAAAAAAATATTGCTACAAGCATATGTTTGTACAGTCAATTTTCACTTATTTGACATGCTCTTTTGAGTAGAAATAATTTTATAGACCTACATTTAATGAATAACACATAACTTTTTAGGGGAAATGTTGGGGGGCCAAGGTGAATGCTGCTCGCCTTTGCTCATTTGTCATTCATGCTCATTTTAGCGAACTTTTGGGTATATTGCAACCTATTCTTCTTCTACAACCATATTTATGTTAGTTGCAGATACCAATTGTCATTCTTCTGTTACACAGTGAGTTTTTGTTTTGTTTCGGATTTATTTAATTCTGAGGTTTCCTTGGGGCTTTAGGTGTTTTGTGCTTGAATTTGTTCAGTTCGATTGGCATCACACTGATCATTTCAGCTGTACCACAGTTTCTGTATCCGTGGTTATGGGACTGAGCACCAAAAACGGGAAAACCCCCTCTGTATGGCGTGACCATCTGATCTATGTTCAGGAGGTTAAACCTTGGCCCCCGTCTCAGTCACTCAGATCCCTTCGTTCTGTTCTAATTCAATGGGAATACGGCAATCGGAATTCTGGATCTACTGACCCAGTTGTCCCTTCACTTGGGTCTGGTACTATTGGCGATGGCAAAATTGAATTTAACGAGTCCTTTAGGCTTCCCGCGAAACATTTAAGGCAAATGCCAACTAAAGGCGGGGACAGGGATACATTGAAAAAAAATTGCATAGAGTTCAATTTGTATGAATGTCGGATGGATAAGACAGTGAAAGGTCAGTCGTTGGGAACTGCCATTGTAGACTTAGCAGATCTCGGTGCTGTCAAAGATACTCTGAATGTATGCATTCCTATGAATACAAAGAGGAGCTTTAGCAACACATCCCAGCCGGTTCTGTCTATTAAAATTCAGTCCATTAGAAAAGGTGGCACGAGCTCCTCATCAAGAGACAACCTGGGGAAAGAAGCATTCACAGAGAGAAACGGTGGGGAATCTGTTTCTAGGCTGACAAATGAAGAATATGCCGAGGAAGCTGAGACTGCATCAGTGACTGATGATGACGATGATGAGGATGATGGTGATGTCTCCTCCTACTCATCTCTGGGTGTTTCTTCTTCAGCTTTCGAGACTAATGCGGCTTTGTCTCCTGATAGTGAAGAGGTATGTTGACTTCCAATCTCTTATTGCCAGCAGCATTTCATTTTGCCACTACTTTCATACTGATTTTGGCCTATGAATTGACACTATGTGTTCCTTGTTTTGTGTATTGCGCTTATAGATAGTATTAACATACTCCCTCAGTCCCCTCGACAGTCATACTCTTTAATGAAAACTGCACATGATTTATTATTGCGATAAAATTTTTATCCCCTCGACAGTCTATACTCTTTAATCAAAAGTACACATGATTTATTATCGTGATAAAATTTTCAATGTTTCTTCCACTGATCAAACTCTCTTCAATTAGTTCGTATTGTCGAAAGTTTTTAAAATCTCCTGAAACAAAAATGTACTATAACATTTTGTGAGATGTCTGGAATAGTGAAAACAAACGAGGAGCTGTAGGCAACAGTAAACTGCCATTGCGAATTCACCTGCTAGGCTAATATCGGCCTGCTGGCGATCAATCTTCTTTTAACAGTTGTAGACTTGTAGTTACAAAATTTGAGATGATGCAATGATCAGTTGGTGTTCCAATTCCAGAATGTATCAAGCTTTTCTTTCACAGTTTTGTAGTTACAAAGTTTGAGATGATGTGATAATCAGTCAGTGTTTCAATTGCAGAATGGATTGCAGACGTTGAACGATAGCTCAGGAAAGACTTACAACAAACATCACTTAACTTTAAAGCAGGAACAGAGTTGTGCAATTTCGGAGGTTCCTCCATCTTGCTTTTCATCAACTGACTTGTCTTCTGATATTGGGAGCCTAGAAAATAGTCGTACTATTTTATCCAACTCTCCTGAGACAAGCTTAACATTGATGCCTAAGAAAATTGCTACCCATAGTGCACAATCTTCATCCTCATCTATATCTTATGAAGGTAGTGAGGAAGAGGTAAACACAAACCTGAAGAGCAAAGGCCCTGACAGAAAGGAACATCAAGACAATGGGCGGGTACAAATCTTGCATGAGGGGCAGGATTACGTAGCAGATGAGCCATGGAACAGGTTTTCAGATGCTACAAAAACTGGTAATATTCTTCACAGTGATAGACTGAAGCATGTGAAATCTGTTCGATCACCTGTGGACTCAGTTATGAGCAATGGATCTGTTAGGAGTAGCAAGTTGGGAGATACTCAGAATGGGGCTCAAGGGTTTGTTAGCGGTGAAAGAAATGATGCTAAAGTATACCCGATTGAGGCAAGGAACATCACTTCCAACAGTAAAATTCAGCAACTGGAACATAGAATAAAGAATCTTGAAGGAGAGTTGAGAGAAGCTGCTGCTATTGAGGTTGGTCTTTACTCAGTTGTTGCAGAGCACGGAAGTTCCATAAATAAGGTCCATGCTCCAGCTCGACGCCTTGCTAGGCTCTATCTTCACGCTTGCAAAGAGAGTTCCCAATCAAGAAGAGCAAGTGCAGCCAGAAGTGCCGTGTCTGGATTAGTTCTGGTTGCAAAAGCATGTGGAAATGATGTTCCAAGGTACTTTATAATCAAATGTCAAGTTGTTCCAGTTAAACAAAAGCAGCATTGACATCTATTTGTCATCCTTTAATGTAAAATATTTAGTTGGATTTTGCTTGGGAAGTTGGCTATGTGACCAAATATATGAATCGTTTTATTTTCTTTGCTGGTCAAAAAAAAGAAAAGAAAAAGAATTGTTTTGGTTGGTTGGTTGCAGAATCCTTTGGTTTGGGGTTTCTGCTATTATGGCAAGTGCAATGTGTTATGCCTCAGCTAAACTATCTATTTTTAGGATGCCAATTAAAATTTTAGACCATTTGACCTATTAGATGCGGATTCAAGTGAACAGGAAAACTGGATGCTAGTCCAAGATACCCGCCTAATTTGGACTGAATATTGGTGCACTGAGGGTGTATTTTTGTGTTACGATGCCTGATGCTTTTTAAGCATGATGTTGAACTTTACTGTTTAAGAAATTCCACTTTTCTTATAGGAGCTCATTTGCTTTTCCACATTCCCGAACAGGTTGACCTTCTGGTTGTCAAATTCTGTTGTCCTGAGAACCATCATTGGCCAAGCCTACGCAGAACAGAAATTACCAACTTCTGCTGCACCTTGTGTTGAAATAAATGATGGTGGGAAGGGATACCCCAAGAAATTATCTCCGCTCAAATGGAAGGAGTTCTCTCTGAGCAAGGAATATGGGAGTCTTGGTGACTGGGAGGACCCTCACACATTAACATCTGCATTGGAAAAGACTGAAGCTTGGATCTTCTCACGAATCATCGAGTCCATCTGGTGGCAGGTTGTACTATAATTTTGTCTTATTTCTTTTTACCAATTTCTTTGCAAATTAGTGTCCGAAATTCACTCTGTCCTAGTCCACCTTTTCCTGTACTCTGTGTTGGCATAACCTACTGGACCAACATAGGGAATCCCATTTTTTCCTATTTTCTTTTGTTTCCATGGACTCCAGTCCAATTCTATCTTTGAGCTTGGAGGCTATCTTAACAGGTGTTCTCTTTTTGTACAGACTCTAACACCCCATATGCAGTCTGCTGCTGCTAAGGGAATAAGTACTAGTGTGGCTTCTGATGTGAGTAAAACCTATAGAAGGACATCTAGTTCGGCGAATGAAGAGCAGGTAAACTTCTCGTTAGATCTCTGGAAGAAGGCTTTCGAGGATGCCTGTGAACGCCTTTGTCCTGTTCGAGCTGGAGGACACGAGTGTGGCTGCTTACCTGTTTTGGCTAGATTGGTAAACTTTATTTACCTTCAGTATGATTTCAAAATGGACAGGTGGAGGTTCTAGCATTCCACTATGCCACCTACTTTGTGTATTGATGCACAGCCCTCCAAGTGATGCATCTATGTGGGCATGTCTTAGGTGACTAGATCAAAACATATGAAATTGTTAAAGCATCCAACTCAAAACCAATTGGCAATGAGTGGAGACGCTGAACGACTCATATACTAGCTTTGGAAGTTATAATTAACCAGTGCAGAACAAACTCTAATACTCCCCTGCACATGCGACTCTTGACCCGTACATGGAAAGGTAAACAACAGATCCACAACATTGGGATCATAACGAAACATGATGCGCTTATGGCACAAACAACGGGGCAACAACCAAGAGACTCTTGTCCAAAATCCTCCGAAAGCTTAGCTCTAATACCATGTCAAAGCATATAGCTCAAAACCAATTGGCAATGAGTGGAGAGGCCACTTAGGCTCATATGCTAGCTTTGGAGGTTATAATTAACCAATGCGGGACAAACTCTAACAGAAATGATATGGCCAATGAATGAGTTAACTAGAATATCGTCACTAGAGATGCAAATTCACATACGAATAAAAAGCTAGCCCGCTGGATGATTTACTTATATCATAAATATCAACACAAGCTCTCATATCAAGAGTTGTATTTTGATGGGAAATAACAATCCTTCAGTTTATCCATGTAAGTCTGAATGTTACGACAATGTTCTTGAGGTTTAACAAAAGAACGGGATTGCTCGAGCAGAAAATGAAGTCTGTGCGGTAGAAAAGAAAAAAAGGAGTTTTAGTTGCTCCAAGAAAGGAAATCTATGACGGTGGTTATCATCTTTTCTTATTGTGTTGTTTAGCTTGGATAGACTAGATGATTTGCATACACCAGAAAAAATGGGGGCTATGTAGGGCAACGCTCCATCATTTGTTTATGCTACTTTGGAACCCATTTTTCATCTATTCATTGCTGAGAACGCATGGAGAAGTATACAGTGGTTCTGTGCCACGGTTTTTCTGACAAATCTTGAGCATAGCTTGGTCTTTTTTAAGAAAGGCAATTACAAATATTGGAAGTTCAACAAAAATTACATATTTTGGCAGATATTATTATGAATTTTAGCTGATGGACTCCAGTTCCTACTTCACTTCAGATTGACTTTCGATACATCTTTCTTGTTTGGCCAGATAATGGAGCAATGTGTGGCTAGATTGGACGTGGCAATGTTCAATGCTATTCTTCGTGAATATGATGACGAGCTTCCAACTGATCCTGTATCCGACCCAATTAGTGAGGCCAAGGTTCTTCCTATTCCACCAGGGAAAGCAAGCTTTGGGGCTGGTGCACAACTGAAAAATGCGGTGAGAAGTACAAATCCACCCCCTGATAATGAACTCTAAGTACATTAGTAAATGTTTCTCATTCTAAAACTGCTTTCTTGGCCCAGTATACTTTTATTGAAGACTGCGTTGCATAGATCATTTCCCCTTCTTTAAAAGATGGATCCATGCATATTTCTTCCAGTTTTCCAAATTCAGAATTACTACCTTTTTGTCTATGTTGGACAGTTTATATTCATGGAAGAGCTGAGCATCAATTATTCTGATAGCTTTTGACCATTTTTTTTTTCCATGTGATTTGGGACTACAGATTGGGAACTGGTCTAGGTGGCTTACTGATCTATTTGGTATTGAGGATGATGACTCAATTGAAAATGAGAACGACGACGACAATGATAATAACGATGAGGTAGAGAGAAAAGAGCTTGATATGTCGTTCAAGGCTTTTCATCTTCTCAATGCATTGAGTGACCTCATGATGCTTCCAAAGGATATGCTCTTAAGCAGGCCAATCAGAAAAGAGGTTGTTACACTGGAACTTTTCTATTTTCCATTTCAGTCTTTTGTTTTTTTTGATCTGCATATCCTGTTGTTCCCAGTTCTAAATGTTCTCCGTATTTAAGGTATGCGCTACATTTGCTGCACCACTGATCAGGAGGGTTCTTATCAATTTCCTGCCTGATGAATTTTGCCCTGACCCAACTCCTGAGGGTTTGCTTGAAGCTTTGGATTCTGAGGTTTGTCCCTTCCAATGGAATCTGCTCAGTTATCTTTGGATATAGAAACCTCTTGGCTCCAATAGACTCCATACAAAAAAAAAAGGGTGTGGATGATAGCTAAAAAACACGCGTAATTTTTCCAAAAAATAGGATGCATTCACGTTGAGGACACATTGAGGATGAGTTTCCACTATGTTATCTTCGGTATGTTCGATGGTATTTTCCCACAAGTCATTCTCTTAACATGCATCACTAAAATACAATTTAGAGGAAACAACACTCACTTCTGACTACAATGGGAAGACCTCAAGACAGTATTTTTAGTGAGTGGAAACTTAGCCTGAATGTTGTATACATACCATGTTATGAGTTCTGCATTGACCAAAAAAATTGGTTTTCTCAAATTAGAAATAGAAATGCCTCTAATTTTAGCCTTACGAAGAGAACATTGGCCACAGAATTAAGTAGTAACAATCAAGAACTAAGCATCCATGTCAATTTTCGCCTCCCAAACTGTTTGAAATTGCATTCTAACCCCTTACATGTGCTGGACACATCCAAACATAATTTGTCTGGCACTTGAGGCCGGCAGAGGTGTCTGTGATTCTGAAGATAGTTTTCTTTGTTCTTTAATACATGCTTATAGAATTATACTTTGGTAATAACTTCGAGTATCTATTTTTTTTTCCTGATTTTGTTTAATTGGATTCAGGATGAGGCTGTAGAAGGATCTATTACAAACTACCCATGCAATGCATCTCCAATAGTCTATTTGCCACCTCCTTTGGCTTCAGTTGCTGGTATTATAGGAGAGACTGGAATCAAATCTCGTGAGCTGAGAAGAAGTGGATCCTCTGTGCTAAAAAAATTGCACACGAGCGATGACGAGCTTGATGAATTGGATTCACCCTTGACAGCCATCATTGAAACCTTAAAGTCTCCACCAACTCCAAAGGAAATTGGCAGCCGAAATTGTGTCAGATATCAACTTCTTCGAGAGGTATGGACAAATACTGATTAGCAACTATAGATTCATCGTATTTGTTTAACATTCGATGCTCTCTGGGATTTAGCTTGATTATCCAATGTAAATGGTAATTACAATTCTGTCTGGATAAAGATCCCTTTGTGGAGGAATTGATCGGACGACGAGAAGCTGTATATATCTACTCCTATGTAATATGGTTAATGGTTGTCTGCAAGTATCTGTTTTTCCATTTTTTGGGTTCACCAGTTGACATATTCTGCATACAAAGCATTGTTGTTTTCAATGAAGGATAATTTGCATGACCCCTTTAGCTGATTTTTCTGAATCGGTGGTTTGAAAATCTAAACTGGACTAATTCGAGAGTCTAGATGATGTCCATATCAGGAGTGGAAGAAAATGACTGCAATTGAGATGAGATTATGAGAAATTTTAATCTTGTTTTTTCTTGAATTTTCAGAGTCGTAGAGTCCTTAGTAAACATCCGTATTATAAGCAAGTTGGATTGTTGTATCCTTTTATGTCACCCATTGGGCTGTTAATGAGCAGAGTTGTTCGTTAATTGTTCAAGACTAGGATTGCTACCAAGATATGAGCCTAGGATTCATACCGAGGTACAGGCTTGTTCGAATTCAATTTGTCTATATAACAAATCGAGTTCGAGCCCTCAATAATAGCTTGTTTAACAAAATGATCTGAGTCTGAACTCGATTAGGCTCACAGGCCTAAGATCATAACGACTGTGTTTGGTTAGGTAATTTAGTTTAGTTTTGATGATGTCATCAGGTGTAATGAGTGGAGAGAGATAGAGAGAGAAATGAGGAAAATAATGATGTTATCAAAACTAAAAGTAAAACTAAAACTAAATTGAGAAACGAATAGGATCGGTAATCAATGACGTTTTCCAATGAGTATATGTCACTCCCTCCATTTTAAAATAATAGTTTCACTCTCTCTCTTTCCACTTTTCAAATAAAAAATTAAAGAACTAGTCCAAAAAATGATATACGAAAGTAATTAATTTTTTTATTTAAAAAATAACACGATTTTTCATAATGCACTAGTATTTTCAAACAGAAGAAGTACAAAAAGCGAGGCCTCTCTCAATCTTTTCCTCCCCTTATGAAAATACTAAATTATTTGCACTTAAGTGTGAGTTGAGCATAAAATATAATAATATTTTTTGTTAACATTTTAAGCAAATTCGAGCTCAACTCATACATAAAATAGCTTAACTCGTCCAATTTTCATTGATCTCAAGCTCAATGATCTAAAAGAAAGTCTGGAAGGTTGAGACTCGCCACCTAGGCGCTAGAAGATCCCTTGCCGACTAGTCCGACTAATTGCCTCACTAAATGCCGAGTACTCGCCTTTAAAACTAAAAGATGCCCAACAACCAGAGAGCACCTAGTGAGCTTTAAAACCTTCCTCAAGTTCGAGCTTGCTGAAACTAGCAAAACAAAGACGACCATGCCAAAATTTAGCTTTTGCAACCCTAGTCATTCAGGGGGTATTCTACTAAGTTAGTTTTTTAAATAAACTGGTTATTCACAATTTTCATGTGATTTATTGTGAGATAATGCCCTGTCTTAATTTTTTTTTAAAATAATTTTTTGTTAGTAGACCACCCCTGGGAGTGGAAAAAATGATAGACATGACATCAGATGTGGAGTGTGGACGCCACGGGTGAAACCGTGGTGCTCCAGAACCCACGACCGAACATGGGTTTTTCCCTTTTTTTGGCAGCCTTTTTAGGATTTCTGCAGAGCTGGCTCATACTTTTGGGAAACCTAAATCAAACTTATTAAACGAGGTCCAGCCACTTGAGAAAAAAAGGGGCCCACCCTATATTTTGTATACAAAAATTGGCCAATAAAGTGTCATTATAAAAACTATTACAGAAGATTTACCATTAAAAATGCAAACCTATAGTTATCCAAAAATATATAACCGCTACAATATTTCAAAATCTATCATTCGAACATTTGTCATCTTGCACTTTTAGCGGCAAACGTACAAAATTGTATTGAGCTTAGTATATATATGTAGGGATCCTAACTAATTGGGGGCCCCTAAAATTTTTGATTTTTTGGGGCCTAAATCCTAGGGTTCATGAGATTCATGCATGAACTGGTTCTGAATTTCTGAATGATAAGTCAAGAATTTGCCAAAGTTTATACGTAGTTTTTTAATGGCTGTTGGTAGTGTGTCCACGTTTTTCACGTAAATGGGAAAAGAAAAAATCATACATTGCTACCCATAATTAAATACTCCCTCCGTCCCTTTTTAAATGTGTTACTTGGGATTCTGTGTCATTTTCAAAGGCTTATAACTTTTAATTTATAATAGCTTTTATGATTTTGAAAATTTTGTATAATAGAAATAATTAAGATCTATCAAACAAGATCCATAATGCATATGTTTTGAGATTCACATTAAAAGTTATAAGCCGTTGAAAATGGCACAGAATCCCAAGTAACACATTTAAAAAGGGACGGAGGGAGTAATTAATGCAATCCATTTCATCCAACAACTTTTTCACTATTTTTCTTTAAAAGTTCTTATCAATAAAATTCTTACACTTTCTAAAACCGATATTAACTCGAAATAGGACTTATCAAAAAACGCGTCACCTTGTCGGGCCAGAATCAAATATTTCGTCTCTCAAATGAATAATTCAAATACCAGTAATAGACCCGAAATGGGACTCATAAAAAAAACACATCACCGCCTCAAGTAGGCTATCTGTCCAAATCGAAACGTCCGCGAACCCACTCGAGGTATGTTACGGATGGATGCGGTTTCTAATCTTTCCTTGATCTGTCAAATCCACTTGAGGTATCACTCATGGACGGATTGCCGATGCACAAAACGACAATCTGCCATGAGCGGATCGGATTGAGAACCGAACTAATTCGCTTGGAACCGATCCATGGACAGCCCTCGCCCCAGTATACAATTTTGCCTCTTAAAGCCTGTACATAAAGAATATTGCTGTGGCTTTTATTTCCCCCAATTACCGGACGGTGAAATTGGTTCCTCAAAATTAATCAAAAGACGTGGAAGTTGCTTTGAACACCTATATCAAAAAAGGGAAGTTACAAGACGAAAATAAATTCTCTTCCGCAACTCCCACACAATTGCTCGATCTTTTAGGTGTGATTCCCACAAGAATCTCTTTTCCAAAATATCCTGCATTCGAAGAAAGTTGGAGCCTTAATTGATTGAGGGAATCACATCCTTTACGTGTAAAATGGAGAAATTTTTTGGGTGCAAATATTGCGTGGTGCCCGGGTGTTAATCTTGGCCGTTCATAAATATTTTGAACAGTCCAAATTTTTCTCCTCCCTCTCAAATCCGGATCGTCAAAAATTACCAAAATACGCGCTGTATACTGCTACATAATAGTCAACTGACACCCAAGTTTTTCATAGAAAAATCTAATACCTGAAAGTACTATTTTCCGTGCAATGCACTTCCTTTTTCCCCCAACTTTTTTAAGTGGTAATGGCGGTTTTGGCGGTTTGTCTCCAACTTTCTCAGATTAAAAAAGAAAAAAAAAGGAATTAAGGTCCTTTCCAGAATGGGCATTAACCTTCTAGTTTTGATATTTGTGGGCCCATCTCGGTTCTACCATAATAATCGAAGCCGTTCGTTTTCTAAAACTCCCCAAGTAAATTAGCCCTGAAAAAAATTAAATTCATATCAATGCCGTATCGAAACACTTTCATCTTAAAACAAATGCACTCGGCACACTAGATCGGACCCATTTGGTTCGAGATAAACGCGCTTCGATAAGGCATCGAACGGTAATCGAAGACAACTTTTTTTTTTCACAGCTAAAGTACTTGACGAGGTCTACAAAATGAACAGTTTCGATAATTTCTGTGCCCACAAAAATCAAAACTGGACAGTTCATCTGGACATGACCTTAATCCCAAAGGATACTCCGACTTTCTTCGAACTTGCCCAGCACCTTCACTTCAGTCGGTCTAAATTCAGTCCACCAAACCAAACTCCACGCGGAATCCCACCTCCTATATATACACATATACATACACAATCCAAACACATCAAACACTCAAAAAAACCCATTTCCCTCCTTTCACAACAGATAAACTCGTAAGAGTTATTAATCGCAGCTACAACAAGGCAAACCGGTGACTTGCAGACCAAGTCTTTTCTCATTCGGGCATTCTTGAAAAAAATGGAGAAAACCCAGCAGTACGAGCGGGTATTCAACCACTTCGACGACGATGGCAATGGGAAAATCTCTCCCAGGGAGCTGCGGCTCTGCGTGGGGTCGATGGGAGGAGACCTGACGGAGGAGGAGGCGGAGGCGGCGGTGGTGTTGATGGACTCCGATGGCGACGGCGAGTTGGATATTGAGGATTTTGTGAGATTGATTGAAGGAGGAGAAGGAGAGGAGGAGGAGAGAGTGAAGGAGTTGAGAGAGGCATTTAGAATGTATGAGGTGGGAGATGGGTGTGAGTGTATTACACCCAAGAGTTTGAGGAAAATGCTTAGGAAGCTTGGGGAGAGCAAGAGTATTGAGGAGTGTAAGGTGATGATTGCTCAATTTGATTTGGATGGGGATGGTGTGCTTAATTTTGATGAGTTTAGGATTATGATGTCTTAAGAGTCCCTCTTTTTTTTTTTTGTTGGTTAAGATTTTTAAGTAGGGATTCTTTGTATTTTGGGCAGGGATGTTATCATAACCGACAAAAGATAACCGTCCGAAAAAACCAACCGAAATACACGGTTTGGTTCAATTTCTGGTACTTCTTTGATTCTGTTCACGCAGTTCAGTTCGGTTTTGTATTTGTCAATTATGTACGTGATTTTTAAGTGGGGATTCTTTGTATTTTGGGGCCTTTTTGTTGGCCATATATTATTGTTATGTGTGATTTTACTTGATTCTTTGTACATATTTCAACTTTCAAGTGTGTGTACAACATTATCATGCAATTTATTCATGCTTTATAATTTGTCCATTTCTATTCTTACATAGTTACATTGAATCCTTCTGTTTTTTGCCCTTCTATTTGACCAAAATTGCTAGAAATTTATTTACTATTTGGAGAATTGCAGTGAATTTAACACTCAATTATTTGAGCAACTCTTGTACACCCTAGCATAATTGGTCACCCTTTTACAATCTCTATTGAGAGGTTTATAGGGTTAAATTTTACCGGTCGCAAGAATTGCTTAACAGTATTTTAATTTTATGTATTGGAGAGATGTAAATATGAGTTAAATCTTGTCGAATGTAAATATGAGTTTCTTAAGAATGATAACATAGTGCTCCTAATATGGAAATTTGGTTTCTTGCAGATAGATTATCTATCTGACACAGTGGATGAGAACCATATCCTCATTATATGGAATATTTTGTGTATTTTTCCTCCTTTCTTATAAATGGAATAGTTTTCTATAGGATATCTACTAACTTGATTATCTCAGTCATTTTTTGATGACCTTTTTTTGTTCGATTCGCTGCCATTCCAGTCAAAGAAGTGAAATAGATCTCATAAATCTTGGTTGTTTTGCAATGAATTTGATTTAATTGTTACATGCATAGCTCGCATGATTGATGTGGCAGTCTGCTGTTGTAACTCTTTGAATGCAATTCTCTTCCAATTTTTTGAAGAACGGTTCTTTTACAGTTTTGATACAAGAAAAAAACTCTAAAAAAAAAAAATTCACAAATTTTGGAGACCAGCCCAATAAACTAACTAATCAGGGATGGAGCCAGAGGGGGGCCAGTAGGGGCAGTCGCCCCTGCAAAGAAAAAAAAAACCATCTACTATTATATAGGACAAAAGAATTTTTCCTATGAACTATATAGTCTCGCCCCTGCAAAATATATTGGGAAAAAAAATTTGCCCCTGCGTAATGAAATTTCTGGCTCCGTCCCTGTAACTAATGTGGCGTCGTAATGAGAGAGAAATAATTGGAAGAAATTGCCTTGAACAAGGATTGTCCAGTGGTGGCCTATGATTATTAATGGAGTTACGATTCATTAGTAATTGTGTTACAAATTTAGAAAGTTCGATCATGTGGGACAAAAAAAACTACAATTAATGATACGATATATACTTGGAGTAATCTATCTTTATTGATGAGAGTTTTTTCATTAATTTCTTTTACTAATTTTGTGTTCGTGCAAGTTTATATGTAATTACAAGAATTCTAACCCTGAAACAATTTTTTAGTTTATTGTAGGAGTCGAACATTCGACCTCGGTGGTGGAGTGTTCAGTACTTAGAAGTGCCCCTAGTTTTCCTTCTTCTCCTTTGGTTGTCTCTGTTTCTTTTAGACATTGTTTCAGATTTTCATTTTTGTTTACATGAATAAAACTATTTTGCCGAAGGCAAAAATAAAAAAAATAAAGCTCTTTTGGACCGGGCTAGGAGTTTTTTTTTTTTCGTGAATAGCTAGTTCTAGTGTGGATGATAAGGTTTTGATTGGACCAAGAACAAAATCAAAATCGAGATGTGCGTAAATTAGTCCGGACGCCCTCCATCGCTAAACCGATAGCAAAAGAGATGATGCCTCATTAAAATTGATGAAAAGTGTGCTACTTAATGTCACATGTTGCAACGTGCAAGTATTATTTTTTTTTTACCAATAAGCTACTAGACCACAATTCGCAATTGCCAGGAATTGAATAATTAATTGAGCAAACGGGTCAAAATGAATGGAAAATAAACTTGTGTATCTAATGTGGAAGAAACAAGTGTCTTCCTGGTACCAACTCCACCCAACAACCAGATATGCTACACGTACACAGATCATTTGTGGATAGATTGTGCACAGATGGGTTTGTGGGGTCCACTTCGAGATCCCGAACAAACAAGCCGTTTATTAATTTTGAAATAATTTTCGAGCCACTAAATAAGAAAGGAATCTCAATCAGATAAGGTAACTGAAAGTTTTTTATCTTATTTTCAGTTCATCGTTCAGAAATTCATGATCTTGGAATTTTGAGAAAAAAAGTTAAAAGATTGGATCAAGCACTTACAATTTTTCGATTTGAGCTAATTTTCGGTAATGCCACTTGAAAAACTATTTTTCAGATTAATAAACAACTTAGATCGTTTGTGTAGGATGCCGAAGTGGACCCATGTGTGCGCACAAATGGTTTGTGCCCACATCATTCACCCAACCATGATCAATTAATTAGGATTGACAAGTTAACCAGGACTTTTATGATTAATAATTAATCACCTTAGAGAGGAAGAATGTGTTTTTATTGGTGAACTAATTTTTTAGTCCCAATGAGAGAACGTGCAACGTACCCAATCTGGATTAGGCAACGTGGCACGAAATGCACCTACATAATTTTATAAGGGTACCATTAGTACTAATATAATCTGAAATTAGTTATTTTAATGAGATATGTCTCACTTATGGTCAAAGTTAGAAACATTAAAAAGTAAACTAATCATAAAAGAAGAAACACATTCGTTGTAACCAAAAAAAAAAAAAAAAAGGAAAAAAGTTATACTAGTCAAAGTTAAGAAGATTGGATAAAACTATTTTTTTAATCCTCGATCGATTAACTTGAATAATGTACATCGAGGAAGTCATATGGTATATACTTTCAAGAAATGTCCTCCACTCATTGATGCTGCTCGTAGTGCACAAATCAAAGACACTTCACAGGAAGAATTTTATGTTATCGTGTAAAATAAAATTCATTGACGATCTAAGCTGTTTAGTTTGCGGGAGTTGACGTGTTTTCTATCTATCCCAAAACAAAAGGTATTTGAGAGCATGGATTAACAGTGATAAACAGAGTTTAAAGCAGTGTAAAATAAGGAAGGAAACAGCGATAAGCAAAGTTTAACGCAGAAACCGGCTATTCTTATTCCAAATATGGATTCCTTATTTGCAAAAGTCTGTGTTATAACAATCCCATACTGGAACAGAAATAATCCTGCTTTCGATAGCGTAACCCTTGATAATTAATCCAGGGTGACCCTTTTATCCTGCATGCGTTGATTATTGTCACAGGGGAGGGATGGGATAACTAATCCCAGGATAACTTGTTGGTAGAAAAATACTGTCCTTACAGTGGAGTGGCGTACTCCAACCCTGTAAGAGGCTTGGCAGAGCTTTCACAAACCGAGAACTCTTCTCCATTTGGCAACTCCGCCACCAATCTTGCCACCACCTCCACGATTTCTCCGGCAGTCGGTCTCAACGTCGGCTCCTCCTCAACACAAGCCCGAGCAATATTAGCCAATTTGACAGCCGCGTCCAATGAGTAGTCCTCCCCCAAAGCCCTGTCCATCCACTCCCTCAGCTCCTCGGCATCCTCGGTCTCTAAAATGGACTTAATCTTTTCACACAACCAAACACCCTCTTCCCCTTTCTTATTCCCACAAGTTATGGGTTTTTCCCCTGACAATACCTCGAGCAAAACCACACCGTACGCGAAAATATCCATGCTTGGCGAAATTTCGCCGTGCTGGATATATTCTGGTGCCAAGTACCCTTTACTCCAAGTTTTTTGATCCTCCGTATCGTGTCCGCACCTTTTCAACCCGAAATTCCCGACCTTCGCATTGAATTCGTCGTCTAGAAATATGTTTTGGCTTTTGATGTTACCGTGGACGTAACTCGGGATCATGATCTGATGCATGTAATGCAATGCCGTGGCTACGTCGAGGCAAATCCTCAGGCGCTGATTCCAGTTCAGGAAAACACAGCAGGAGGCGATGAAGTGGCTCTTCATTGCCAGCCCGCCGTGGAGCCAGTCTTTTAAAGACCCGTTCCTGGCATACTCGAATACCAGGAACGAATCGGGACTGTCGGTTGAACAAGTCCCGATCACCTTAACTATGTTGGGATGGTGACGGTGAGTCGCGTCGCGCAAAAGCCCAAACTCAATCTTCGAGAGGGTCTCGGTTTTTGTGCGCTTGATCGCCAGGTTTTTCCCGTTGAGACGGCCGTGGAATACGGACCCCTCTATGAGATTGCAGGAGCTGAAGTCGTCCGTCGCTTTCTTCAGCTCGTCGAGCGTGTAATTCTCAAAGGGCATCTTGCGCGGCGTTGTGCTGTTAATTATCTGGCCGTGAAGAGAACTGCTGGTGTGTAGGGATCCGTGATCGCAGGAGGATTTTTTCTCGCTGCTGGTTCGGATGCTTAGACCGAGCTGCTGAAGCTCCAAATCCGCCATTTTGCCGGAAACCTGGTCTTTCTTGTTCCACTGCTTCAACAGGAAGGCTGCTGCAATTGCAATGCCAACTCCAAACACAACCCCACCACCAACAACATAAATCCAAATCTCCCACATCTTTGAATTTCTTGGGTGGATTGGTTATTTATCGGAATCCGAATATGGGTTTCCGGGTAGGAATGGAGCCAGGGTACCAGTAGTGGTGGTCGCCCTTGCAACGTCTAGTACAATATAGAAAAAACGAAAAATTCAAACAACTTCCTATGAATTATATAGTCCTGTGTAGGATAAAACTTGGCTCCGTCCCTGGTTTCCGGGGTTTCACCGGGGATGAAAGATGAGCTTTTCTTTGAGTAGAGTCAAGAAAGAAGAAAAGGATGAAATTGAGAGGAGAATATCGAAAGTTTGAGGGTGATCTGGGGATTTATTGCCATTGAAGGGGTAGAAAGAAACAAGAAGAGGAGGAGTTTTTACAGCTTGTCAAGTTGTGTTCAAGAGCAGAGACAAATACCCAGAAGAAGAAGAAGAAAACCAACAAAACTCTCATTTGGGGCATTTGATTGATCATTGTTCCACATGGACAGACTAGTAAAATAGGAGACATTTCTCAGTTTTGAGGAAGTAAATATTTTGGATCCATACAAAATGGTTTGTGAAGATATAGATTCATGGAATTGGTAGACAAGGTTCTTGGGGGTGTAAAGTTGTGTGAATTTGTATCATGATTTACAGTTGTTTAGGGGACTATTTCATTGGGCCTGATTCCACTGGCTTTTGGGGAGGCTATCTATCTCGAGAATGTTTCATTTGACGATTCGAGCCGTTCATTTTGCTAGACTCAATGCATTTTTTATTGTTGATTTCAAAAATATCAATATCCATTTGAACGATGGATATTGGTCACAAAATCAACGGTTTGAATAATCTAATTACTATAGGAACCACTGATTGTGTTAGACTAGATGGTAGATGGGTCCTTGTCCCCACTTATCACTGAGGTTTGAGTCTCACCACGAGAGGCGCACGGACTATTGCTGTCTTGTACTCAGGTGATGTCATGGTGACGGCCTGCCCTCACCGACCAGATAGTAGCTATGGCTCGAATTGGACATTCCACGGCTGGTCGGGAGTCCATATGGTCAAGCCCGGGGGTTGCTACGCTGGTTGCCCCTCCCACCCTTTTGCAATTAAAAAAAAAAACTGATAAGACTGATCATGATGGATCATCATGTTAGAGAAACCTTACTTTTCAAGAGCATCAAGAACTGGTTTTTATATGCATTAACATGGGAAGGAGTCCATCCAGGCACGTGCTTGAGACACCTTAATTAATTTGCTCCCTGCCAATGGATTTTAGAACAAATAATGGCTATCACTACATAATTTTGGAAGAACCAAATAGGAGGAAACATAATTTCATGAAGTGTGTCCACCCGTTAGACTAGATTAATTCTCTTGGTGATTTGCAGCTAGTTACTTTTTCAGCACAAGTATCAAAAACATAGTTCACCACATAGTATTTGTTTCACTTTCAGCTGACCTCCAAATTCATTGAATTTGGAAAGAATCGCAAATGATAATAACTACTTGCACTTGCCAGCAAACTCTTGCGGTCATTGAGATTTATGCCCTGTTGTTGCCTTTACATTCTTGGAATTAGTCATGATGTGCGCAAACTGGTTCGGATATCCTGTTATGAAAAAAAAAAAGAAGTTCCAATTGTATATATGCTACAACAAGCAGCGATATAAGGTCCATGGAAAGTCTTATTTGCCTCAAGCTACTTTTTTCTTTGGTTCTACGGTCAGGGTGTTCAAACCAGTTTGATTTATGAAAATCAATCCTCCCCCACCAAAAAAGTAGGGACTAATGATGAAGGTCTCTGTCTACTTCTAGTTCTTTAAATCTTGTCACTACCTTGCATGAACATGGGTGTGAGTACATATTCATGACACAAAGATTTTACACATACAAAAGAGTGTAACATATCCTGAGTATTTATATTGCTCTCAATAGTCATACTGGGACTGCAAATCTTGTGACTTGTAACAGTGTGTATGAAGATTTAAACGACCATAATTCCCATCAATCTATATAGAAATGAATACAAGCATTTTCTCACAAAATTTAAGTACCACCCAAGAGGCAAGAGTCCTAACTACCAATGTCCAAATGCAAAAGTGGTAGGCCTTGAAAACTGCACGTGATAGCACATGGTTACCTCGAGATTTATTTTGTTGAAGTACATCAGAAAAAGTTTTCTTTTGTTGAAACCCCAGCAAGGCAGCAACATTCTTCTGTGTCCGAGACAATAACAGGCCTTTTGGATGGTGAGATGAGAAAATGGACGCCTTTCTCACCGAACTTTGTGAGATTGGGTGAAAAATGGGAAGTGGCGTATAAGTTGATCTGGACGAGAAGCTCCCAAACCGTGACAATGCAATTTGCTCCTGAAAAGGTCCCAATCCACCATGGCTAACAACACATCCAAAAGTAACCCACCTTCGTATCTTCAGATCAATGAGTCTTTTTCTCCTTATAGCAAATCCATAACTATTTGGAAGGATTCAGATACGCGATAACGAAAAGAAGCAACATAACATCCTTCCTATTTCCAAAAATGTTTATCGAAGTTTTAAGAATCCTTCCCGTGATATTTACCCGTAGCTTTTAGAGAAACAAAACTATGCAGGGCAAATATGAACATGACATTCAATCTATCCAAAATCAAACAATGATAGTTAGGAATAGATTTACCTCTATATCGAGCAAGGAGTACTTCTTTGAGTTCTTTCTCAGTGTGTGTACCTGAAAACCACACATATGGCCGTGGAACAAGAAGGACAGAACAATCAGCATAACTAGAAAGAACAACAGTTCATGACTTATGAAAAGAGAAAAACGGTTTATGCACCTTATATGCCCAATCATTTCTGGCATGAATTTCTGTCCACCAAATCCAGGTTCATTTCAAGAACTATATATATATATATATATATATATATATATATATATATATATATATAGAGTCCGGTTCCGGTCAGGACTCCCGGACCTATCTTAGGTCCGGAATTTTCACTTCCCGGCCATTTGGCCGGGATCCAAACCGTTGGATGTTTTTAAAATGTGTTTTTAAGGTTCCACGCGAGAAATGGGGAAAAAAAAATACCGGGAAGGGCTTCATCCGAGCATTTTTCGATAAAACTGTAAAATCGCAGTTTTATCAAAAAATGCTCGGATGAAGCCCTTCCCGGTATTTTTTTTTTCCCATTTCTCGCGTGGAACCTTAAAAACACATTTTAAAAACATCCAACGGTTTGGATCCCGGCCAAATGGCCGGGAAGTGGGAGGTCCGGACCTATCTTAGGTCCGGGAGTCCTGACCGGATCCTCGGCGTATATATATATATATATATATATATATATATATATACATGGGATTTTAACCATCGAGCTGTGACATGAAGGAAATACTGTAGGAAATCTCTCTTAAATGCACGCACGCCCTGCATAACAAGGCAATCTTAGATACCTACTGCAAGAAAGAAAGAAATTTTTATCTTCCAAAGTGAAAACATATTCTCAAGACCTCTGAAGTAGAGGTTCATAATTTGGATTCAATGTGGCAGCACATTACTTTGTGTGCTTTCTAAGACTTTGAATGACAGGAGCCCTAATCGTAAGATTTGGGACGAAATGTCTGGAAAAAAACCGGACATTGGTTCAAACAACGCATTTGTCAAATGTTAAGAGACTCAATTATCAGCAATGACAATGCCAAGAGCTAATATAGCGTGGTTTTAGCCAAGAAGTTCGAACAACCCATCCTGGAAAACAAACCAGCTCAGAGCCAAAACCATTACATAAGAGTGAGAATTAAGATCTCCAGGCCTTACTCGAGTCAAAATCGAGTAAAAAAACCCAAAACCAACTGGTCCATTTCCATTCTTTTACTCAACCTCGTATGAAAATGAGTTTTAAACCCTTTTTTTTTTTAAATCTGAAATTCAAGGATAATTAGCCCTCGGGTGTAAACAATTTCAATAAGCAGTCGATTCTTCAACTGCTACTGAATCGGAATGATCTTGATCGGTCTTCTTTTCTTCTTCTATTTATTTTATTTTATTTTTTATCCAGACAAGCCTTCTGTAAAAGCATCCTCTTGTTTTCTTACGAGACGATCTAGATGATCTTCTTTTAGAAACTCATTTCTTGTACAAAATTTTCAAAGCTACTTTTTGGCCAACAAGATTTACCACGTTGTCATTGATAAATCTTTTACTTAAATTACCTAAATTTATTGCATAACTTAAAAGTTTTTCCAGAGTGCTTCATATCAAATGATTTCAATTAATTATTCGCTAAGCAAAAGTTCGAGTAACTATTATAATCAATCAATATCAAATTTATACAATTTGAAATGTCTTTTTGAAGGACAAATTGTATCTGTGAGTCACGTAATGAAGTAGGACATAAGATCCCGCTCTCATTTTAAAGGGCAAATTGTATGTGTGAGTCACGTAATTAAGTAGGACGTAAGATCATGCTCTTAATTTTCGCTCAAGTGGATTATAACAATTTAAAATGTCTTTATGAAGGATTCTTTCATGATCGCGCTCACGCACGCACTACGCACATTACATAACTCAGGGGCAAGCACGCGCATTACATGACTCGGGTTTTTGAGTGTGAGAGAGAGAGAGAGAGAGGGCTACCATGATGTCCATGTCGAGCCAATCAGTGCCGCAGTGAAGTATGCGATTTCGGCATTGGAGGCCAAGTTGGCGAAGTCTGATGATAGCATCGACGGCGCGATGTTCGCCGCCGGCATCTTTTCCGTTTCTCTTTTTGGTTTCCCATCGATGAGTAAGATTCTACGCCCGTACGGTGTCATTGACTTCGAGTTTTGGGGGAAGAGAGAGAGAGCCAGATTCGACGACGGATTAGTAATCCGGTTGGTTCGCCGACGATTTCGATTCGGCGAGTATAGTGCCAAAACTTTTTTTTTTGAAAAAGAAGCAATGTTATTTTCAAAAAAAAAAAGAAAAGAAAAGAAAAAGAAAACAGCAATGCTACTGCACAAGTTTTGTCTATTATTTTTGGTAAAATCTCAAAATCAAGATCAACTAATTAAAAGCTCAGCCCAATTTTTTAAATTATTTTTTATGCAAATTAAATGGCTCAAATGATATGACAAGTTTGGCATTGAATTTGGTTTGGGTTGAAGAGGTTTTTGTCATTGTTGATGTCGAATTTTGATTTGGCATATGAGTGGACTCAATTAACGGGTCAAATCAAGACCAGAGCAGTTAGACCAGTTGATCATGTAGCCCTTTTTATAGGGGTGATGTTCTGAGTTCAACTCTTATAAAAAATAAGTCAATCTTTATAGTTTACTAGCACCTAATAGCTAACTTCACTGATGTACATCGAATGGCAAAAAAAATAATCTAACTAAGGGTGAGTTTTTGAATGGATTTTATCAAAATCTGATAAAATCAAGCATTTGATTTTATCCATTCGGAAACTGAGTTGATAAAATCTTAGATTTTTTAATGCAAAAATCTAAGATTTTATCAACTCAGTTTCCGAATGGATAAAATCAAAGGCTTGATTTTATCAAATCTTGATAAAATCCATTCAAAAACTCACCCTAAGGATGTTAAATTTGACCTAATATGGTAAGTGGATGAATTAATATTTGAACCTACTTCAAATCAAGATGTCAATTGCCTAATTGTCATTTGACATCTCATCTCACATTTGAGGTAATGTAAACTCTTTCCTTTTGCTTTTGTGAAGCTCCAAACGGGTTCATTTGTGAAATAGTATATACTAGGCCTGTCAATGGGTCGGATTCGATCCAGATCCGAACCCGATAAGCTTAGGTCCGAATTTAGATCCGATATTCACAAATTCAAAAAACGTTAATCTGGATCCGGGTCCGAATCCAATCTGGTAATTTAATTTTTTTTTATCATTTCCAGCTAGTTTGCTTGCTTACAGGGTCGTATTTGATCCGGATCTGATCCGAATTTTATTAGAATTTTCGATTCCGGATTATCCGATCTAAAATACCAGATACGGATCCGGATTTTTCAGATCGAATCTAGGTCAAATTCGATCCGTTGACGGGCCTAATATATACTTATTAGGTTAGTACGGTTTATTTTCGCTGCATGTGCTTGTATGTTTACATAGCGGACTCTTCTAGAGTTTCAACCATCAGAATAATCACATTAGCAGATCAGGGGAAAAAGAAAAAAAAAAAAAAAAAAGAAGAGAAGAAAGATAATGATCACATGATTACCCAAAAAAAGGGATAATGATCACATTACAACACTATTCAACGTGCCTCTTGTGGCAACCCACAATTAGCTACCGACACAGCTCAATTATTTGTTCTTTCCATACAAAACTGTTTGTGATTGGGATCTGGAATCCTGTAATGCGGTGCCACATTACCAGGTGATAGTGCACACATAAATTGTTGATCTCGATAATTAACTGCTCAGCTTTCATCTCGGTAATAAACGACTCTGATCGTGCAGGTGCTAAGTTGATATTTGAGCTGTTGATTGCACGATCAAAAACTCAAATATCACACTACAACGCTATAGTGCGACACCGCAGTACAAGATCTTTGGTTCCTTTGACTCCACTAAGTGATGATAATCCAAGTTAAACGTTGATGAAAATCTAAAAGCACAAAGATGAAATTATTAGGAGTATCATTATGTGCCCCAGATCAAACTTTAGATCTACAAAAAGTTGTGGATTGATGATTTATGGACAAGCTAAGCCTTTTTTGTTTCTTTTGGCAACATGTATTTTTGGGGGAGGTTGCCTTATTCACGGAACAACCTTAAAAAGGTTGTTCACGGAAGCTTCTTTTGGGATTTCACCGACACCTCATCATAATGATTCGAAACCGGTCATCTTATAGAGTCTGCAGAATAGTGTGTGTACACAAAAAATCAGCTTGACTCGGCATCGATAGATATGTTAAAAATTAAATTTTGATACAAAAAAACAAGGGCCTGGTTCATTTCAGAAAACAATGATCTAGGCCATTGTTTTTTTTGTATCAAAATTTAATTTTTGACATACGTATCGATGCTGAGTCGAGCTAATTTTTTTGTGTATACATACTATTCTACGGACCCTACAAGATAACTGATTGGATCATTGCAATAATGTGTCGGTGAAGCTCGCAAATGAGACCTCCGTAAACTACCTTTTTAAGGTTGCTCAGCAGATTTTCTCTTTTTAGTGTGTTTCCCTTCCCATCTTCCAAACTTAACAATTGTGTTTATTCTAATGGTCAGTGGTGGGCCCCACCCTGCTCGTTGTCATTGCGATGGCCTACGCAATATTCCATTACAGTGCTACTCATTTTTCAATGCGATGAAAGTTCAACATATAGCTCACATGTCCTGATCAATACATGTGCACTTCCATCAATTTTATCGGGATTTAGGGCTGCTTTTGGAAAATATTTCATAATCCGAATTATTGTATTATTCTTTTTGTTTTGTGTATTTTTTAATTTTGCGTTAAGATTTTGTAGTTGATTAATTCCTCTTGATGAGATAAATCTAACAAGTATAAAATTATGGTCAAAACTCAATTTTTTTGAATAAATCCAATAATCTCATTATTTTTCGCTTTATTAAAAAAAAATTGGTTTGACCATAAATTTATAATTGTTAGATTTGTCTCATCGAAAAGAATTCAGAAACTACAAAATTTTGATGCAAAACTAACAAATGCAACAAAAAATATTTGAATAAAGACAAAACGAAAAAACCCAAAAAATCGGATTAAGTTTTTTTTTGCCAAATGAGCCCTTAATTCCATCATACACTTACAAGAAGTTTCAAAGGAGTTAATAACACCTAAGAAATTATAAACTTGAAATCTTACAAAAGAGTTTGACCTCCAAATAACAGGTCTTGACCACCAAACAAATTTCGTAGGTTTTGTTTAATCATCTACCTTCTACCCCTTTTTGATATATCAATAATTACCCTAAACTTTGGGATCCACTTTTTATTGTTTGAGTTGAACATCAAAATTGCTCGAAAGGGCAGAATCTTAGTTTGAGGACACTTAATTGCGAGCATTCCAGATTTGAAGACAAGAAGTTTAAGTGTTTTGATCACTCTAATCCATCATGGCCCTAGAATATTTCTATTGGCTAACCATTTTTGTTGCCAAAGCATTTTTTTTCTCTCACTCTTTGAATTTGGCTTTCATATCTCCAAAAAAATTTTGGCTCAAGATTTGAGAAAATTATTTTTCCTAAATCTTCTAGAATGGTTCTTGTCTATATTAGGGATGGAGTCAAGGAGGGACCAGCAGGGGCGGTCACCCCTGCGAAGGAAAACAAAAACTTTTAGTATTATATAGAAAAAAATAAATTTTCCTATGAACTATATAGAGTCGCCTCTACAAAGTATTTTGGAAAAAAAAATTTGCCCCTGCATAGCAAAATTTCTGACTCCGTCCCTAATCTATATTATGGTCAACTACAATGAAGTGCTGCCTAAAAAAAAAAAACCCTACGTGACAAGCATTTTGATGGGGACCTGCGTTAAGCGACCTCTCAACAAGAGTATCCTGGGCAAGTACTATGGCACGAGGCAAGAAAAACTATTAGGCAAGCACCCTTGCCGTGCGGAAATTCAATGCGTCATAAAATTTGCACGCTTGATAGACACTCTAGAGCAACCATTTTTTAAAGGAGAGTAAATTCTATCCACGTAAAGTAGAAACCCCCCAATTTCCACCACCACCTCTCGATCGCCAGAATATTATATCGACGTATCGACGTAAAAAAATCAACTTGATTGGATTTCGAAAAAGATCAAAACTTGACTTTCAATTCGTAAAACGAATGGTCTGATTCTGTCAATAACTTTAAAGTTAAAAGTGTCTATGCCCGTTTATTTTACAAATTTATTTTGTAATATAAGTTGTTGATATCCGATCAAGCTAAGTTTTTTTTTTTTTTTTTTTACATATGTAGATATACTCTTGTAATTAGTAGTAAAAGAGAATAATGGTCCACATCTCAATTTTTAAGCTATTCAGACTTTTCTGCTGTGTTCTTGAAATTTTTGAGCGTATGTAGTACGGTAACTTTTTTAACCAACAATACAATACATTTGGATAAGCATTTAATATCTTAAAAGTACCGTGTTGGTGTTCGAATTGACACAGCTATGGACATCGGGTGACAGCACGCTCCTGATTTCCATAACTGTATAGTATTTGACTATTTGTTAAAGTATGAGAGATGAAATCAAAGTGTGAATAGTAAATTAGTAAGCCCACTGTGTTGTTGCTTCCTTTGTTGTTAACTGTAGCAAGTCAATGACCAAACAGCAGAGATGGAGAAAAATTTGTGTGCTAGCATTGTTGCCTTGTTGATATTTGTTGGAGCATCTGAATCGTCCAAACGCATTCTTGACGGCTTAGTTTGTTGGAGTAAATTTGTTTCTAAAATTTACAAAAATATCACTCTTCAATCTAGGTTGTCAAAAGCACATTTAGAAGACTCAAATATTCTGATGGACACCACGTAGTGGTACCCATTTGACATTTAAGTTTTTCTCCTCTTGCAAAAAATAGAGTACTACTTAATAAAGAAACTAACAGGAAAAAGCAGAAAAGAGTATACTAGTAGTAATAAAAAAAGACACGGGAAAAAATTGTGAAAAATAATTATTCCTAACCCCATCCTGGAGGAACCGAATATTATTGAACCGAATATTTTTACGAGCCGAGGTGTTCCTGGCCAGTTTTTACGTATATCAGACTAATCTCTACAACTCCTCTCATAGTCATTTCACACGCTTACGGATGAAGATGAAGTACTCCCAAGAGTTGTTGACAATGAGAATCAAATATAAGACCTTAGGTGGGGGAAAACCTCTAAGTCTCGGGTAGGGCTAGACCAAGGTATTTGAGTGTCTTAGGCCAAATTGTTAAGTGTAACCCTATATATTTTTACAATTAAACAACAATAGTGGAATAATTAGCCCTATATACTCCCCCGTCCCATAAAGTTTGGTTTCTATGAAACTACGTGTAATTTTCAAGTTAAAAAAATAACGTGCTTATGAAAATAATTTTTTAGTCAATATGGATCTTGTTTGATAGATCTCATCGAGAATATTTATACGGTGCAAAAAAAATTCAAAAATTATTTTGGTAAATTCATTATTTTTTAGTTTGAAAATTGCACGTAATTTCGTAGAGACCAAACTTTATGGGACGGAGGAAGTAATTACTTTAGTCCCTATTGAACAATAAATATGCTTTGGTGGCATGGAAGTATCCTTTGATTGTCTTTGACACATATTTCATACATGGTATTTTCCGTAGTTCCAAATCCCTACACTTAAATATTTTTTGACAAATGAACACTTCCACTTTAAAAGAAGCTATCTATCACGCCTTAGCTTCTGGCCAAAAGAACATAACACAATTACAACTGACAAATACAAAACACTTCGTCAGACAAAAATGGTAGAATACATTCACCTTACCATTAGACCAAGTAGAGCATAATTTTAAAAGTTGCGAAAAAATTAATATTTATAATTATTCGTGATTGGTGCCCCTTTTTGGCCAAAGATCCGAGGCCTCGATGCCTAGGCCTCTTGAGCTTTGCCCTAGAACCGGGCCTAGTCTCAGGCCAAAACCACTTGGCGTACCATTGGGGTACTTCTACCCTTTATTAATTTTTCATTCTGTGAAATATGACTCAGGAAATTATTTCAACATTACGCAAAGCTTTGAATAGAAATTTCGTATTATGTAGCATATGTACTTAACCTCTCTAATCACATGGGTGAGACACCTCGTTTGGAAGCAACGTAAATTTTAGCTGTTTTTTGTATTAAATTACCCACGTTTTCTACATTATGAAAACTTCTAGTTTTCCTAACTTTTATGGGCTTTAGTCTCATAGGTTTCCTAATAAATTCTCGGATTTACATCGTAGAAAGTAGAAACATCATTGAGAGACAATGCAACGTAGGGTGGAACTATAGTTCTTGAATCCATTTGTTTGACCGGATATGAACATAATATTTAAATTTTAAGTATAAGGATCTCTAAATATTCAGTGTTCAATTAAATTTTTTACGAACAAGTTTGAATGCTACCCCGATATATGATCCAACAGATTGTGATATATATAGTTCCATGTTCTCATCATTATTAATTCTGTCAAACAAACCGCCTTGTCAATATCTCATTATTTGTAATCCCGAGGGTTGGCTAGTGGTCAAAACCTCGAGGCCTAAGGTCTCAATTTCAAAATCTCTTATGTGCTACCAATTCCTGTTGGGTCAGTTCATACGAGGCGCTTAAGCTAACCCGTGCACTTGAATTATAAATAATTATCTCAATATTTGTGGCCATACAAAACTTTTCCAAAAAATATCTAAATAATTACACACGTAGATGAGTAATGAGACCAACGGTGATACATACACTCCCTGAGAGACACTTTCAGCCACACCCTCTCTCACATGGGGGTGTGGTCCCTACATTTGGGCCCTACACCCCGTGTGAGAGAGGGTGTGGCTGGGAGTAGCTCTCAAGGAATGTATGTATCATTTTTCTAATGAGACATAGGTTTTTTGCGATGATTACATGTAGTAATTAATTACTTTGGGACCACAAGAGTGAGAATTTTTTCATGTCATATGGCAAGTAGTTAGGGTTTTTAATTAACAACTATCATCTTCATGGCCTAACTTAGAAAGTTGGCTTGGCAATAGTGGTTTCCGTCCCTTTCCAACATGACCAAAACCTAATCCAACCTGTCCTCTAATTAGGAAAAATTATTCAATGTTCCAGAAACATTACAGATGTCTTCTCTGCCACACATTAATATTAATGTAAGTTTCAATACACAACTCATAGATTACAAATTAGGTACACAAAATATATAAAGAGAAAAGGCACACATTAGCCCTAATGGTTATTTCGGTTAGTTGATAGATTTATTTCTCACAAAATTGATCGGATTTGATGTTGGGGGGTTAAATCTAGAAAATAATTTCTTGCGAATCATTTACTCTGGACATAAATGGCCAAGGTCTTTGACCAGGGAAAAAGATTCGTGTCTAAGACATTAATTCAGAAACACTGAATAATCTCTCCTTCTGTTAAACCACTCT
This sequence comes from Vaccinium macrocarpon, assembly GCA_022606695.1. NCBI lineage: Eukaryota > Viridiplantae > Streptophyta > Magnoliopsida > Ericales > Ericaceae > Vaccinium > Vaccinium macrocarpon. Next base: position 5,838,698 of record CM040172.1, on the reverse strand, counting down.
CCTCTTCTTGTTTGTCTTTTGTAATGCAAATTATATTTGGGTTGGGTGGGGACATATTTAAAGATTTTGTTTACTTTTTATATTAATAGCTTTATCCAACGCAAATCTCATTCATGTCGGCCACTTTGATTATCTATGGATAAAATTTTGTTTTTACAATGCTTTTATAGAACTTAACAAAAAAGAAAAAAAAATTACTCAACAAATTACTTGGATATGGATCCTCTCCGGTCCTTAATCTAGAGTAGAAAAGACAATTTAAATTTGGACCGGTTGTCAATTTGTCCAAAACCTTTACCCGATAAGAGATTATGAGCAAATTCAAATAAACTCTTATTGGTACGTAACACTTCAGTACTGTAGCAAATTTAAACTATTAATTATACCATTGTATGGTAACTATCCGTTTAGTCCGAAACTTGAATTGGATAAGATCCAAAACCAAATTACTAATCGTTAATATACGCTACGTAAAGATCGCCTCAAATATTGTGAATTGTCACCAGATGCAATGACAAGCGCAATCTCGTTAATTACTATGATAGTTTTACTCCGTAATTTTTAGTTTATGAGAATCAAAATAATCGAAATAATAACCTAAGCAATTCTGCTGGCCTAAAACACCTAGTATTACCTTAATGATGTTTTTCGAGAATTAAAATGCAAAAAATTCAACAAACTGTTGACATTTTGTGCCACAGTTAAAAGCTGAAAGATACATGATTTGACAGGCCAACTAATTTTTTAAGACATGGTGTTGCGTCAGTTTGCATGTGCATCGACTACTCCTGGTGGATCAATGTTACTGTCCACTTATGAGACTCTATTTAAAGTTAGAACAAAACTCCGTATAAATTTAACCCAAATTAATGACCATAAGCTCGACTTAATTATTTCGCTGTTAGTGTGTAATTAGGGTTATTAGTTTTCAGAAAAAAAACAGAGAGAGAGAGAGACAAACAGCAGCAGATCTGGAGAGATTCATGAGAAAACATCTTCTTCTTGATTTCGATTCGTAGTGGATTGGTTAGTGTGACTCACATGGGTTTCATAGTGTTGAGATTTTTCAGCGTATATCCGCTGTAATACCGTTTCTTTTCCGTTTTCCATTATGCGATTCTTGATTTTTACGTTACGTGATTCATTGTTTCCAAGATCAATAAGGGTGTTGTGGGGTTGCGAAAATCCTAACATTGATAGGAGATTTTGAACTTAAAACCATATGAGAGAACAAATCCATTAATTCCAAGTCTTTACCTCTAGACCAACCTCTTGGGTCTCGAAGCAGCGATTGTTAATTTAGAGAATTCTTTTGGAAGGTAGTCCACAAGACATTCTAATTTGATCGATTTACTTAGTAATTAATTTAAAGGTTCATTAAGTTGTCATCAGGCTATAAGTGCATACAAAGCCTGACGAGGGATCAATTATTATATGGCCATATTAGTAAAAGACAATCGCATGACTCGCATGCAACAATTTATTATTTATTCAAGGTGGATATCATATTTCATGAGAAAAAAAAGGGAGTAGGTGAATCATATTGAAATGGGCTTATTTGAATAGGTGAATATATTGAAGGAGTCAATCATAGAGGAATTCACCAAGTATATGTTTTCATTAAAGCACACTAGTTTTGAACTTGTCTCAAATATAAGGGGAAAAAATAAACTCCATTGTTAGAATGCTTATTTGAGAATTCACCAATAACAATCGACAGGATTTGGTAAAGTGGGGGATAAGATCGCAATTAAATGAGTTGTCTTCTAAGAGATTGCAAGGTCGAATACCACGTACAAATGTCAAATAGTCAAAACCTTAGTGGCTTGGGACCACTGAAGGTTTAACTAATTGTTAAATTTTAGGAGTCTTGGCATACGTTGAAGTGCACGCAAGCTGAGTCGAACACCTTGTTTAGAAAAAAAATGAAAAAAGGGTATCATAGTAACAAAAAAAAACATACATCGACAAATGAAGTTTTATTACAGAAAGCACTTATAGACCGTAATCTTAGAATAATATTGCCTCATAGACTGTATCATAGTAATCTTTATCACCCACGAGCAGTGCATGGAACAACAGTATTAAACTTCCACAATTTTATCGCTTGATCACACAATCAACATACTCTAATCACCTACTCATATTAAGAATATTAGGTGAGAGATACCTTACTAAAAAATCTCCATTCAAGTTGTGATAGTTCATTGTTAGAATTATTAGTTCTTCTCCTTGCTTTCTTTGTTCTTCTAACTCACGAGAGTGAATCGACTACTTATAAAAATATCTTTCACTTTTGTCAATCCAACTTAACAATCGGTTAAAAGCTTGGCACATTTTGTATTGTCTTTTTTCAAATGAACTTTGGAGCGTTTTCTCCAAAGTAAACAAGGTTTTGTGGCCATTTCAGATTCTACATATTTGGTTTAAAATGGAGTATATGCGTTTACCGGAGGGAAATAGAAAATTCCAACCAATAATCTTGATAGGGGATGCCAGTGTAGCTTTTGAAACTTGTGACGCGCCACTGCTATTTTCAGAAACTTCAGGCTATGTCAAGTGTAATTTAGCTTTGCAAAGTAAAATCTTGATTTGCCTTTGTTAGATACTGTATTATACTATTTAACACTAAAAAAATGGTTAAAAAGTGAAAATCCTTATTCTTGTTTTTTTTTTTTTTATCAAATGTTTGGAGAAGTTACATTACACTATATTAAGTTGAGGGAAAAGGAATGTGGGTTAAAGTATAAACCAATAATGGTCCACTGCTACAATACTTTAGCGAGATTTGAAACCAATACCTCTCAATTAAAAGGATCAATGAAGTGTTATTTGTGCGAGTACTCGTTGCCGACAATCCTTAATTGGTCTTTACATGTTTTAGATAAATAGTACTCAACCAAAGCTGATTGACACCCTAGGGACCACCTCACTACAATTTAAAGATTTTATTAGCTCTTTTAATTAGTACAAGAAAATTCCAGAAAATATGAGGGAAAGTGCTTTATTTTATATTTGAAAAACTACAAAAGAATGTCACATTAACCTATTGTGCATGATATTTGTGTGGACTATTGTGTTTTAAGACTTTTTCTTCAGGGAGTGAATTATTTTCTGTTCGGACAATATTTGTTTGGATATTTTTGTAGATTCTTCCCAAATTCACCTCGAGATTGATACGTTCAAAATTGTGTGAGTTCATTGTGGAGATCGATCATATCAAAAAAATTATGATGATCAATAAACCCTTAATCACACCACATTTATATTCACAATAAATAAATCCCCTCTCAAATTCGAGATTGATTTACCAAAGAGATCAACGTATTATGATTATAAAATTATTATCTTACCAATATACTCCAAATCTTAATATTCATTATTGTTCTTAATGAGGGAGAGGATTCAAAGTTGAATTTCAACTTTCAAACCCTTCCTTTTAAATGTAACTTTCTCATCAACCAAACAGACCCCAAGAAATTGAACACCTGACCATGTCTTGCCAATGCGGACACCAATGTCAAAAGGATATTGTACTTTTATTAAGTCAGTTTTTTTTTAATGTACTATTTTTCCGTCTCCTAACGTCTTCTTATTTTACTCTATAATTTTAAATTGTTTTCTTTGACAAGTTAAAGAAAAAAGTATTAAAACTTCAACAAACAAATCTCTTGACAAATGTTTAAAAATCATTTTAAAAGAAACGAACGAGCGATAATATAGGGATCTCGTCAAATTGTAAGGAGATGTACATTAATACTTGTCTCTTTCACAAATTAAATTTCTCATACAAAGCAAATAATATGGGGCAGAGGAGTAACAAAAAATTTAATCACTCTTTAATTTTTTCAAAATTTGGATTAAATTTTTTAATTTATCATACATCCATAAGGGAAGAATCGTATAAATAAAAGACCAAAACTGAAAGAAAGAAAAAAGATAAAAAAGAAAAGAAAGGGAAATGCTAATAAACACCCTTTGGGTGGTGAATTAAAGAGAAAAAGAAAGATAAAAAAAAAACATAGATTTCAATGCACATTTAACACTTTTTAAGACATTTTAACACATTAAAAATTGTGTTTTTTTGTCCTTTTTCTTTCTTGTTTACCACCCAATGATTATCATTTTTATTTTTTCGTATTTTTGATATTTTTAAATTACAAATTGCCAAATCAAAAAGTTATATCAACTGATTTTATGTCAAATCAGTTGATTTGTGTTTAGAGAATATTTTTTTGATTTGACAACTTGAAATCAGTTAACTTATAGTAAGAGAATGACTTTTTGATTTGACAAATTATAATTGAAAAATAGGATTGAAAATACTACTCTCTCGTCCCATAAAGTTGGGGTCTTACAAAATTATGTGTGATGTTTAAAATGAAAAATTATTTATTTACAAAAATAATTTTGTATTCAATTTAAATTTTGTTTAATTAATTTCTCTGAGAACTTTATACGGTGCAATTTTTTATTTTTTTGATAAATACATACTTTTTTTAATTTAAAATCACTACTAGTTTAGCACTAGTAGGAAACTATCAATGCTTTTTCCCCATAAGACCCTATTATAATCACGCACGATAACTTACCTTCAATTTCAAGGTCCATCTCTCTCCCTCTTCCACTCTCCCTCCACCGGACTTTTTCTTTGTAAGAATTTTCCACTCCTGGAAACGCCTCTCTCTCTCTCTCTCTCTCTCTCTCTCTCTCTCTCTCACTAGAAAGGGAGATTTTTTAAGCTCTGGGAATGGTAAGAATAGGGAATTGAGGACACATGGGTGCTTGTGTTTCAGTCCATAAGGACCCAGATTCCACCATGAAGTTCAGACTATCTTTTGGGTCTAAAACTGACAACCTTGTGATTCCCTCACCGGTCAAGAACAAACAACTAGTCAACATCAACTATCCGATCGCCGACGGAGGTCTTAAATCTCAGCTGTCAACATCTCAAGTTCAACAGCCCACCGCTACTCGTGATTTTGGTATGATCCAAAATTTCCTCTCTATTTACAAGAATTTCTACTTATAGAAATTCGAATCTGCCTGTATCCACTATAGGTGATCTGTTTTTTTCCCCCCCTTCTTCATTGCTCTGTTTCTCAGTAACAAAATTATTGTACATATCTTTGTTTTCTGTTTTTTGGGTAATTGAGATGGGAATTTCTGCAGTGGGTGTTCTGTTTTTTTCAATAATTTTGATATCTACTATGGTTCCAGATGGTATTCACCTATTTATTTTTTGTTTGTTTCTGTTAGAATATTACTCAAAGAATTTTTGTGGGTAAAAAAAAAAAGAAAAAAAGAAGATTTTCTTATTTGTTAGTTCAATGGAAAAGAATTAGAGGTTTATGTTTCACTTGGCTTCTAAGAATATGAAACAAAAGTGATAATTACTCCTCACTTGTTAGAAGTGACATTTTGAGATTCTCAAGAATTTGCTACTTCCCCTCATTTTCTTTATCCATGAAGTTAAGGAATTCAAAACTCCTTACTTTATATGGTTATTTTGTCACTTATGATTGATGGTATTCGATTGTTCCACAAAACTGACTTAAACAATAGTTCGCTTTACGAGACATTTCACTCTTTAACAACACATCAACTCAAAATGCTAACTTAAGCCAGTCTCACTGACTTATTGAGTTTAAGGAGTTTAAGTCAGTTTGTGGAACGGAGAATTCTGTCATTATTCCTGAAATATTGCTGATTTTAACAATATTCTTTGCGTAATAATTTATTTGGCATCAATATAGACAAGTTTGTCTAAAGTGATTTCAAGCACCTTTTTTTTTCCTTTCCTGAAACAGTTTTTTCTTTGAAGCCTTTGCTTTTCTTCAGTTGTAAGATAGGACAACTTCCAAGCTTTTTTTTTTGTTCCTCTTTAGCTCAAATAAGGTGCTTAAAAGGAAGAGGGTTAACAAGTGACCAATGATCCTGACTAAGCCTTTGCTTAGGTGTGGCATACTGCTAAGTATCAAAGCTGGCGACTGCTTACCTATTTACCTTCATCTCGTATTGAAGAATCAATGACTAAGTTATGATACCATTGAAGCACGTTCCTCTTTGGGACCAGCTATTTTCTCGGCATTGATTACGGGCCGTCATGAATTGATGGTGGCAACCATAGTTGATCATATTAATTTGCAAGCCTGAGAGATGAAGGGACCACAAATGTGAACATTGTTGAATGAACTCTCTTAACGCAGCCAAAATTCAACTGGAAGGAAAAAAAGAAAGAAGATAGTTCTCTCGTGGTTGCTTAAAAAAATCTTAAGTTACCGAAAACAGAAGATAGTTTTGTTTCTTTTTAGCAACAGAATTCCAGAAGATTGCTCTGTTGATATGTCAAATTTGATGGATAAATTTCAGAAACCTGGGAAGAAAGAAAAATCCCGACAAAGATGAAGACAAAATCATGTTGTACTAACATCTTAGTTATGGAATGTCTTACTTTTTATTTGTTTGCAAATAAAACAATTTTGAAATGGTATCCATGTGTGCCCCATTCCCTACTTGGGAGTATGTTACAGAACACATTTTGCGATAGGTTAGTTGATTTGCGGAGCCGTGATTGGTCAACTTATCTCTTTTTAGCGGAGTTTATCTCATAGGTCTCTTATAAAATTATACCAGTGTTTATCTTTATCATTAACGCATGTGTTTTATTTTTTGGGCTCCAGTTTTTCACCCTCATCCTTAATAGCCTTCCTAAATCTACTCTCACACTTACTTGGTTGAATCCTGAAAATTAATTTGCATGAGACAACATACTTTTGATGCGAAACGTAATGGGCTATATTCTTTTGTTTGATGGTAAGTAGGATCTAAAGAAATATCTGGTTAGCTTATTTTTATATTTCTTTTCTAAAAGGATTGTGTTACCTTTATTCTTAGGATTCTAGTTTCCTTATAGATTCTGGTTTTTAGCTTATAAATAGGATCTTTGATTGGATTTATAGAGTTTTGAGTTTTTAAGGCTATGACCTCTGTGTATAAGGTCGTGGCCATTGTGTGCTTCTTCTCTCCCCTTTCTCCCTCTCCGTTATACATTAATTTTGACATCAGGGCCTACGCTATAGTCACCTTTCTCTTCTTAGACATCAAGTTTAAACTGAGATTGATTTTCTAAACTAATGGCTTGTTGGTCTACAAATTCGGCTGGAATTGTGATGAAGGACATAATTAGAAACGATGTACATTGTAAATGTGCTAAAGTGAATATTGCTAGTAAGTGAACTATGGGATGAAGGTTATATTATGATCCGCAGTTGATTGAATTTCTAGGTGGAGCTTGGTTAATCAACTGGCAATTCTTAGTCTCTGAATTCTGGAGGACCTGGGAATTTGATGGATAACTAGTTTGAAATGTTTTTGAAGATGTATAATTTTCTAACCTTAGTTAGCTTAAGTGTTTGCTAACCTCTGCCCAAGGATTACGTAGATGGACATTGGAATCGTCACGTGTCTGCTAATGCCTGGTGTTGTTTGCAGTTTTTGTGACTCTGCATGGTGAAAGCGAGTTTAAATGGGCTTACTTTAATAGTTAAATGCCTTTCTTAGCAATACGGGAAATCTTCTTACTCTCAGCCTACTATGAAGTACTGATCCTTTACTGTCTTTTATTTTGTTTTAGTTATTGGCTTCCGGCCTTCAAAAGATTTCATCGGATGCTCTTTTTTTAGTAGCTTCTGGAAACTAATCAAGATTACTGTTCTATTTCATGTTGCGGGATAGTCTTCCTTACGGCTTACGCCTTGTACGTCTATATTATTATTTTTAGTCTTTGAGCCCTGATGTTGTAGGTTACAATTGGGGGATTATCCGAGTCAATAGATCACGTAAGGATGTGCTAACTGCAATCCATGCTGTTTTGTTTTACCATTATACATGGAAACTCAATCTTACAATACCAAAGAGCTGTATTTGAATCTAGTCTTGCTTTGATGAATATTCTCAGGCTACTTTTCATAACCATCTGATGCTTAATTTGATGTCTTCTTTATCTGCAGGCAGTAAAGAGGATGCCTTTTTCGATTCTCAACCCTGGTTGGACTCAGATTGTGACGATGACTTCTTCAGCGTTAATGGTGGTATGAATCTATTAAAATTTCTGGTTTCACACAAAGAAAAAGAGAGAAAGGAATCCATTTGCTTTGAGTACAATTACACCCAATTTGCTCTTGCTCAAATTGGGTCCTGTGTGATGACAATTTGCAACACAAATGCACGTTTTACTCAGCTCCAAACTATGTTGGAGTTTTGATCTTGATAATGTAACTGAAACCTAAAGCTGCCAATTATGGTAAAATATGTGGAGAATCATGGAAACAGTTTTACTCAAAAGAGCTTTGCTTGTCACCGTAAAATAGTTTGGTGAGATGCGGAACCGGTGTGCCATGCAGAAATCTGTGTTTTTCCGGTTTTATTTTCTTACTTTCAACTATCTTTTGGCACCTCTAATATTTTTCAATTTTCACTAAATTCACGTTGATGCAGATTTCACCCCATCTCGTGGGAGCACTCCGGTCCACCACAACTTCTCTGCAGGACTCCCACGAATTGATAAAGCTCATTTTGATGACAAAACACCCGGTTCTGTACCCCAACCATCCCCGAAGAAAAGACTATCTGAACTTTTTCAAGAGAGCTCAAGGAACAAAGAAGCTGGTGAACTGAATATAATTGGAAATCAAAATGGAGTGAATGGAAAGACTGAAGCCAAAAATGGCCTCCCTCCGAGATCTGCAAACAGTACACCTTTTGCCTCTGGATCTAACTCTGTGTGCAATACTGAAAGAACACCCAATATTCGAGACTACATGATGGAGAAGGAAGAACCAATGGAGTCCATGCGGTGTTGTCTTCCAAGAGTGCTTTCAAGCCGAAGCTTTAGTGGGAGGAAGACGATGAGCCCTGCTCGTAGCATGGGATGAGTGTCTAACAGCGACCATGTTTAAAGTACAATATACATCAAACTACTATAAATATGAAAACTCAGAGATCCTTCATGGTCAACTTTAAGTTGGAATGTTCGAGTTTATGAGAGTATATATAAAGAAAACAGTGTTCAACACTGCAGAGATTTTTTTTATTGAATAACATGTATAAAACAACAGAGAAGGTAATTATCAACAACAGCAACAACAATAACATAACCTATTTAGTCCCCAATAATTGAGGCTATGGGCGGGGGATGGATAGGAGACAGACCTAACCTTTGGCAATAAATGTACAAAGTGGCTGCTCCCAGAGAGAAGGTAATTATATGTGAAGGAAATTCGAAGTGAGTTTTGTCTTCAAGTTTTCATTCTCCTCTCTCTGAATTTGTAGCTACTGATTTTCTCGTTGTTGCCTATTATAGCACTTACTGACAGATAGAGGTGTAAACAAGCCGAGCCGAGCTCGAGCTCTTTAGTAAACGATCCAAATTTCAAGCTCAATACGTAAACGAGCCGAGGCAAGGTAATTTACTTAATGAACCTCCTTAAATGAGCCGAACCTATATAAACCAACCGAGCTTCTCGTTTACTAGCCCCATAGACAGGTAAAACATGGCTATTATAGCACTCAGTGCTTTTTTTTCGTCTTACTCAAGTAGCAGAGAGTGCTAATGACTTGATTCATATACCGTGAAGTGGTTCAATGGGTAAGTAATTGGAGTTTTCGCTCAGTGTTTGGGTTCAAGTCTCTGTTGTCGCTTGGTGGCGCTAAAAATACTCTTTTGTGCCCATAGCACGCAGTTTTCCGGCTCCAATACAGGGCGCTGGAACCATGATGCCAAGAGCAGATACATCTAGCGGCATATCTGTGTATCGATTTTTTCCCTTTCATGCCTGGACCAACTTTTGCGCACCTCAACTTAAGAGTTCGACTTTTAGTAAATATATTTTGGCATTTCTTCAAAAAAAGAGAAGGGTATCCATCAGTCAAATTCATGTCAGGTTAATGGATTAGCACACTGGATAGCATATTCTAGATCAGGAAATCTCTTCAGCAAACTTGAGTCTCTCACATCCCTTGAGATTTGCTTGTGATCTTAACCCTTGGTGTTTTCCTAATATGTAAAGGCGTAGTGATTCACATAATCCCTGTGCATTATGCATCAATAATTGAAAGAACAAAATATGGACGAATTTGTAAGTGCTTGTCCAAAATACATTCGGACTATATATTTGTGCGAGTCCCATTTATTTACCGATTCTCTCAAATGAGAGAGATCATCCATTGTTGGCAAGTCCAGATGTTGGAGGAGCCTTGGAAAACCAACGGATAAATAAGCGGGTGGCCTGCTATGCACCTAATGCGCTGCGCTATACAATGTAGCATCCCAGTTGCCCCAAAGTGTTTTTAATGGTTCGGATTCGCAAATGCTTGCTTACCGGTCAAAATTAATTCTTAACGGTAAGCAAACTTCACCAAATATAGACTATTGATTTTCGAGATGAACGGTTGCATATGGGCTGCACAGTGCAGCGAAATAATGCGCTGCAGGGTCCCTGGATTTGACGGATAGTACCCTAAGGGATTGAATATTTATTCCTCAAATGAAGGCTCAAAGATTTGTACTAGGGACTGTGGCCGGATCATGACCCAGACAATGTATCGTGAAAAGTAGTGCTGCATACCTAGAAATTTAACTCATAAATTACCCAGAAAAACTGGAATGAGTGGCTCAGAATTCTACCTTGAAATTATCTAGAAAACTGGAATGATTCTACGGTTCTACCCAAAAACTGCTTTACTCTTTTTATTTCTACCATAAATTTCTCAGAAAGTCCGTAGTCTTTTACTTTGGAATGGAACCATCAAAAACTATTTTAAGAAAAATGAGTAGTTCGGATCATCTTTGTAAGATCCAAGGTGGGCTCGAAAAAAAATCTGTGCAAGATCTATATTCCAAATTTGTGCGAACAGACTTGGTGGAATGGACATGGGTGATCAATGTGAAAGGCAGAATTTTTGTCTAAAGAAAACTTTCATTATGGCAACAATAATAACCTGGGGAACTTAGGCACGTGAGATGTTTCCAATTTCAGATGCAATTCCCAAAAAAAATTCTTTGTTCATACTTGTGGTGTTGGCAATTTGGACTTTGGAGATGGGTGGGACACTTACAAGAATAATTTGTGAAAAAATCTGGTGGGTCTGTTGTTTCATTTGACGATATGAGCCGGTCATTCCGCAGATCGCGGTATATTAAAAATATTTATATGAAAAATCAGCATAATTGGATAATACAAAAGATTTATCGAATCAAATTTATTTTGTGAGATTACCGGAGTAGTCAATAATGATAGAGTTAGAATTTAGACTCAGGAGGACCCATATTAAAAAAAAGAAAATTTCAACGTCAAATCAGTAGAAAACCTTAATAGCAATATTCAAAAAAATACCGTCCCCAATTCTTAATGTTATACAAAGTCACAACATGCAATTCTCGTCTAAATCAACACATTCGTAGTTTAAAAGGCCAGTAACAACCGCCAACGACAATCAAAATCTCGTTGTAAATTGCTCTTGAGATAAATACATTTCATTAAAATAAAATTGATATTCAATGAACTTGAATTTTCTACTTATTGAAACGCACAACATGAACTGTTTTGCACATCGTAAATACGCTCAACCGAGACGGATTCTATTTTGCATCATGTGATTTTGAGTTGTAAGCTCATTTGAAGACGCTTACTTTTCGGTTGTGGTTCATTTGATTGTGCCAATTAGAGTTTCGTTCTCTTCCTTTTATTATGTCACCAGAATAAATTGTTAGTTTGATTTTTGGCTTTATATATGATTTCATAATATACAATAATACACGTGTACGTATTGTCTTGCAAACATCATGAAATTTGGTTATTTTGGAGAATAATACTAAATAAAGTGGGAAAAAGGCACAATAGAAATACGTGTATGCAGTTTTGCTGTTTGAAACTTGAAAGTCACCCCATATTCTTTTATGTTTCTTGCAGGGAAAATATTTTCTTTTTTTGCTTGCAATAATGTAAGTCTTCTGGTAGAAAAAAAAATAATCCAAAAGCAGAATTTTTCTACTAGAAATCATTCAAAATAATGTGGTATTAATGTTTCTGAAAGTATGAGTTGGTGGATATTTGAATTAATTTGAATGCAGACACAAGATGTGAAATGAGGGGGGCTACTATCCCTGGTGATTCCAGTCTGCTCCGGTCTTGTTCCGATGATTGGAAACATTCACTTTGTAGAGCTCGTAGAGTAGAACAAGTGTCCAACAAATCAACTCGATTGGATATCATTAAGTGTCTGATTGGTACACATATAACTAGGCAATAATGAGTTTAAATGGGTTTGATCTAGTGTTTTGGATACATTCTTTCAAAATAAAGGTATTCTGATCAGCTACTTAATAATATCCGATTGAGCTAATTTTAGATGCAATATTTCTATTTGATGAGCACTTTAAAGTGAACATTTTCGATCATCAGAAAGATACCGGAATCGCCAGGGACAATAAGTGCGCTCTCTATCTTCGTCATTTTGCACCGTGAGAGAATATAAACAAATCCCATTTTGAGTTATGAAAGTAAATGAATACTTTGTTATTCTTCAAAATATATCCACTCATAATTTATTTGAATCTTGTAAGTAATTCAGATAAACATACGACCCAAAAAAAGATTTGGATAGGTTCCTATTTTGGTGCATTTTCTTTTATTCCAATTTTAGTTAGTGGATAAGTTTCATTTTTCTATCACGCAGCAACCGAAAGAAAATGTGGTGGAATGAGACGTCTCAAAAGGGATTACGCCAGATGGAAAGAGGGCCAAAAACAATCGGGCCCCACAATACTCTTCAATTATTTTATTTTATTTTTTACTTGGAAAGGGTGAGAAGTGACAACCAATCGTAACAACTCACTTGGTTGTGATTATAGAGGTTTCCGGCCCACTATGGAATGTCATGTTTGAGCCATAGTTATTGCCCAGAAAGGCAAGTTTGTCACCACAACACTACCTAAGTACTAGATGGATAAATGGTCCTCCATGCAAGTCCCGCAATTGGCGGGACTTGAACCTGAACGAATCGTGTACGGAAAGAAAGGAACACCCAAGTTCACTCACACTTAACATCTAGGCTATCACCTTTGGTGGTCAATCTTCTTCAATGGAAAACCATATCTTCCACTCTTTTGTTCAAAAAAAAAAAAAAAATCTCCCACAATCCAGTGTGTACGCATACCATCTCCAAATTCAAATGAGAACCGGAAGAAATTCAGAGAGTCGGAGAGAATTTCTTAGATAAGTTTATTGTCCGCATCAGTTCATGTGCATCTCGATTAATTTTGGAGGATCAGTTTCATCGTTTAGTCCAATTAAAGCCGGAGAAAATGTCTTATATGAATTGATCCTATAAAAATTAATAGTACGTGAGATGTTTCGAACACGAAACCTTCAAAAAGAGCAAATTTGTAAGTCTTGAACCTCGACCACGAAACAGTGCCTTTGTTAGCAATCGTTGAGTCGGAGAGAATTATTGAAAATATATGCAAAATATCTAGGCATTATAGTTTTTTTTATTTTTAATTTTTATAGATAAGAGAATAAAAATAAAAAGTGGGTTCCAGAGCCCATTCTCCTGACTAGAAAGAACGTGAAAAACCCCTCTAATTAAGCCCAAAATCAGTTAAACCCTTAGAAAGTACCAAACCGTTTTCCCATTCTCATCACAGTCTCCTCACATTTTTCCCCATCTTCCTATAAATAGATTCCTCTGGTCCAAACACCACCTCAGTTCAGTAAATATCTCAGACCTTTCTCAAAGGCTTGCAAAATGGCTCTCCACAGCTCATTCCCCTCAGCTGTGTTGAGCTTATTTGCCTTCCTTTTGGTGACTGAGCCATATCTTGCATTGGGTTCGAGCCGCCGGGGTCCTTTGGGCTTGACCGGTAATGTCGTCATCGCACCGCCGGCTGGTATGTGTGCTGCTGCGGTTGCTGTACATGGCTACAAATGCCAGGAATTTGACGTAAGATCCTAAACTCAATATCTCTTTAACCAACACATTGATTTTAGTTCTTGTTGCACGACAATGATACGTTGGCTTGAAACCGACTTACGTATCAATTACTAATTTTAGAATCAATATATACATATTGATGCGTTACACTCATCAATCAATACTCGATAGTTTTTCGGTACGTCCCTCGTTTGACGTTCAGTTCTATTAATTTGTTTGTTTCAGTAATTGCACATGAGACCGAAACACGAAACAACATTATGGAAAAACATGAGATTAATTGATTAGTGAACATCACCATTAATTTTCTTAATTATTTCAGGTGAGAACAGATGATGGGTACATATTAAGCGTGCAGAGGATCCCAGAAGGTCGAGTAGGAGGTGGTGGGAAGACCAAGCAGCCTGTCTTGTTGCAACATGGAGTTCTTGTGGTATGTGCCCCATATCTTATTTTTGACACCACAATCACTTTAATGTTGTGTTTTTTTCGAAACCGGGTCCTGTAAGGCGCTCTGCAATGCACATCTGGATTGCATATCTCTGCAATCAACAATTTGCATTTATTAGACAGTCTAGATGTGCACTCCAGGATTTTTGTTTCCAATTTTTTTTTTCCAGACTATAAAATGTTAGGGGTAGTAATTACTGATAGAACGATAGACAAACACCTCCTCTTCAATATATAACTCGACCTCGAAAACTATTTTTTACGAAAAAAGAGAGTAACGAATCAACAACACTAGGTGTGGTATTCTGACACTACAGTACAGTAGTGAGAAGTGTGAATCCAAAGTTTGAAGTTTGAAAATATGAGAAAAAGTTCAGTCCGCGTCTGTGCTTTTCATTATGGTAAGCACACGTTTACTTTAATAATTATCCCACTTGATACTTCTGTCAAAGATGGGAGTACGGGGATGTGGGGATTCTGCCGTGCAATAGGTGCATGACACTCATTTAAGCGTCCGTTTTGAAAATACAAGGCTTAGATAAAATCCAATTTTATATGAGAGCAATTATTTAGATTTGATCGGCCGTACGTATTTTTTTTGTGTGGATAGTTAGATAGGATGCGTGACCTGTCAAATGCATCTAGTCGTAATGGAGGAGACCCCATGTCCCGAAGAAATCTTGGCTGGATTTTTTGAAAGATTTTAGCGATTAATAAAATCACCATATTTCAAATAAACAAATGAAGTGATTTCGTGTATCGTTTTTCGATTTTTTTCACACCAAATTAAAGTACTTGAGGAGTTCTTTAATTTGGTGCGAAAAAAATCGAAAAACGATACACGGAACCACTTTATTTTTTTATTTGAAATATGGTGATTTTAGCCACTGAATGCTAAATTTTTTTGAAAAACTAGGCATGAGTAATTGGCATTTGTTTAATACTAGTGCTTTGAAAAAGGTCAGACATGTCATTTTTGGTCCACATTATTCTGAGTTCTTTGAGGATAATGACTGATACAGTCACTGCAGAGTCAATGGGAACCTTTAAAATTGGATCTCGCTCCTCTCCGGTAATGGCAGGGGAGCTTTCTGTTTTTTTTTTTTGAACAACAGGGGAGCTTTCTGTTCATTTCCTCCTTTTCGGGATCATACCGGACTCACATCGATAATCTGAATTGTACATTACATAAATCTCGTCAAGTACTTAAACCACGCAAATTGAGGTGATGTTTTACTCGCCCATTTGGAAAAATGTTTTAAAATTATTAAATTACTCATATTATTTGTATAAAACCCCTTAATAAGCCCCCCAGGCCGTTATATAAAATCTGTACGCTATGGATTGGTGCCCAATTTTTAATTGAGATGTCCATTCGCTGGGTTGTCGATAAAAAGAAAAAAAAAACATAAAAAGAAATACGCACTTTGGGTTGTCAATAAAAAGGAAAAAAAAAAACAGAAAATGAAACACGCACTCTAATATGCTTGTCAATATATTTTCACTCAATTTTACATATTTTCCACATATTTCGATGCACTTTTTGAATCTTAACCCGCATTTTTCTTTCTAAAGCTGGAGAGATCCATCGTGGATCCATTCGGTTCAGACCGTTTTTTCAATAGCTTTCCATCCAAAATTCCTATCCTCAACCTAGAAGGATACAAATCGTGGACCTGTATTCTAGTGGAGGATGGGGGTGTACTATTAGATTATCAGGAATCATGTACGTACGTACGTTCTGTGTACTTGGCATTCATGCCAAAAATTGCAATTTTCCGTCGATAAACATGGGAAAAATGTGAATGCATGCAGGATGGAATGACGTGGTTGCTAAATTCTCCTGATCAGTCTCTGGCATTTATCTTGGCTGATAACGGTTTCGACGTATGGATCTCGAACATAAGAGGAACCCGGTTCAGCCGCCGACATGCCACCCTCAATGCTAATGACCCGGTACGTGCTTCACTCTTCTTGCTTGTCCTATCTCTTGCTAACGATAATGCTAGTGCTACACACAAATTCGTGCCCGCATATTCGAATTTGTGCGTGGTTGAAGTGTTTTGGATCACGCGTTCATTGGATAGTGCCTAATACGATAAAAACACAGCCAAAAAAAACATTCAATTAATATGTGATACTTTTGGATTCAATTTCATTTCTTATTGTCAGCTTTCACGTTTTTCGATTGCCACCCTCCAAACAATTTTTGCTTTGCAATTGTCTTGTCTGTAACATTAATTTCTATCCAAAAGTGAATAAAGCCCTTCTAACTAGCTAAAACGATCTAACACATTCCATTTAAAATAGTCACGCTCTATAGTTGTAAACAATGTACTCCGGCCCAAATTAAGTGTAGTTTTTGTTGGAATTCCACCCCGTGTGGGCCAATTGGCCTTAGGCCCAGAGGGAGTGGATTAGGGTTTTATCTTGTATCTCTATAAATACTCGTTGTTGCCTTGTGTTTTGTAGTGGTGGTAGCACAATGTAGAGAGAGAGGCAGAGAGTGTGAAAGGGGAGCTAGTTGTGGCTCTTCCGGAGAGAGATATACACGAGAGAATTGGTAAGATTCATTATTGTGAGATGAGGGTGTGAGTGTGTAACACAAGATCACGGATTTCCTCCAGATTATAGTGAAACCCCCCTCCCGTGGATGTAGGTCCGATTTGGCCGAACCACGTATATTGTGTGTTGTGTTTTCTCTTGATTTTATTGCTTCTGTTACGTGTGGTGCGTTGTTGGAATCCTAACAGTTTTTTGGTGTTACGGTAGTACAGTGCGCAGATTTTTCTAACACGTGACAAAATAAACATAAAGCAGATGGAACGCCGTTGCCATCACTAATGGAGGTCTATGGGTGGTTTTGACAGGAGTTCTGGAATTGGACATGGGATGATTTGGTGATGCATGACCTTCCCTCTGTTATTGATTTTGTATTCAAACAAACAGGACAGAAGATGAATTATGTTGGTCACTCCTTGGTAAGATCACATTATTTGTGAAAAAATTAATACCTTATTTCGTTCTTTATAGTACTTCGAATTGTCAAATAAACGGGTGAAACCGACAAGGTGTGACAAAATTCTAGTAGTACTAAAATGTGCAAGATTTGATAGGGAACTTTGATAGCATTGGCATCATTCTCGGAGGGGAAACAAGTAGACAAGGTGAAATCAGCAGCTTTGCTAAGCCCAATTGCTTACTTGAGCCACATGACCACTGCACTTGGTGTTGTTGCTGCCCGATCCTTTGTTGGGGAGGTACATATGACATACATGCAAATAGGACCCAAAAAATGTAGGAAAATTTTAACCTTAAAATGAAGCAATTTAATTTTCAAAATCAAGTTTTTACAAAACACCAACTTCATTTTCTGCCGTTCAAAAAAAAAAAAAAAAACTCATTTGGTTCGCTGTCTTAAAATAAAGAACAAGCATATAACCTAATACTAATAGCCAAACAAACTATATCTTATTTTGTGTTTTGCTTAAGACAGCTAGCCAAACGAGCCTCTAAACGACGAAAGAGGGGGTGCTGGAGAGCACTCCTTGGAGAGCGGCCTTGGTGTGAGGCACTAGGGCTGTCGAATGTGTTTCCAACGGCTTGGATTTCATTTCGGCACTTTGTTGATCAGAGCCGTTTATTGTCAAAGGTGAAATCTAAGCCATAGAAAACATATCCAACGGCCTTGATGCCGCACATCAGGGCCGCCTCTCCAGGGGTACTCACGGCATCAGGGCCGCCTCTCTAGGGGTACTCTTGAAACCAAATGAGTTAAGCATATTTTCCTCTCTATTTATCTGTTTTATTTTTTGAAGTCTTTATTTTTGCTAACAGATCACGAAGTTGTTTGGGCTTGCAGAATTCAATCCTAAAGGGTAACCAACAAAAACCCAATCTGTAAACTCCTGTTTTTCTACCAAAAACTGGATTTTTTGTCCATAAATAATTATTAAAAATTATTGTTCCGTTTTAATAGAGCCCCCGTCGCCAACTTCCTCAAGGCTTTATGTGCTCAGCCAGGAGTCGACTGCTATGACCTAATGTCCGCAGTTACAGGTACGCGTACTAATAATTGATATCTAAATAAAATACTTTCGTGCATTTTTTTTTTCTGAATTTTTTGGCTCCAATTAAAGATGACAATTAGTTTTTAAAATTGGTACCCAAAAAATTTACTTACGAAAATTAATTTAAAAAATTTATTTACGAAAATTAATTTATTTTGCACGAAATTGCTCTGACTTTGATTTTAAAATTATGTGCTCAAGGGAAAAACTGTTGTCTCAATGCCTCCACGGAGGACCTCTTCCTGAAGAATGAGCCTCAATCTACAGCAACTAAGAACATGATCCATCTGGCTCAAAGTAAGTCCACATTAAGATGCTTGTGATTCATATGTTTAGGTCCGATGCACGTAGATCTCACATGTATCAAACGGCTTTCAGAGTCCGTACCAATATTGGTCTTTTTACAAAACTCGTTGCTTTTCCTTTTTCTTCTCAAATCTCTCAAAGTCTCAACATTGAGGACCTAAACACAACCTTATAGGACATTTTATATGATGATCAATTTGCAGCTGTTCGAGATGGAATTTTGTCCAAATACGACTACGGAAACGTGAATTACAACTTGGAGCATTACGGCGAATCAAGGCCGCCGGTGTACAACCTCACCAACATTCCTCACAACCTACCCCTATTCCTCAGCTACGGAGGCCGAGACGCGCTTTCCGATGTGAGAGACGTGCAGACTTTACTCGACAGCCTAAAATTACACGAGCCCGACAAGATAAGCGTTCAGTACGTCAAGGACTTTGCTCATGCGGATTTCATTATGGGAGTGACCGCTAAGGATGTTGTGTTTAATCAAGTTATTGAATTTTTTAGACGCCAACTATAATAATCAGTGATTGGCCTCAAATCAATTCGACTAATGTATGGCCATATATTCACCTTTTGACTAATAATAAACAATGTGACAAAATTATTCAATCACGTCATATTTCTATATGCTTTATGACGCTCAGGACCGAGTTATGGCAAATATTTGAGCCTTTCAAATAGTTTTTACACAAAAAAGATGGGATCTCCTTGGTTCTTTAAAGATACTACTAGACTGTCATTTTGAAGCATTTTGTAAGCCTGGGCTTCCCAGAAGGATCGGGGAGACAACATGCATGGTAGACTGATATAGCTGTCCGCGGTCTACCATGGATGACTCAGATCAGTACATGAGATTTTAATCTAGGACGCTACTTGCTCTCATAGAAACTGCAAAAGTGTATGGGATTATCTTTAGATGTGGCGTTAGTTGCTCTCACAAGAATTATATTTGGACGAATTTTTTCCCCCAAAAAATTAATTCCACAAAAAAAAAAAAAAAACCCGCTGTATAGTGCTTATCCCAGCTTTGGGAGTTTTATAATTTCCTTCATATTTTAGCTTTTCAAAATATGTATATAAAATCCGAGAATATGTTACCTAGAATTTTTAAAACTATTGGCTTAACTTTTTTAGGCCAATAATCTATAAATCTGTAATTTTAAAAAGCTAACTTATAAGTGAGAGCAAACGGGAACATGTTCACCATAATTGTGAAATTAAAATTAAGCTGTAGTAAAAGTTGGTAATGTTTGTAAAATTTAAAACCTAAAATCTTATTCGAAAATTAAGCTTCTGGAGCTACCCAAACTTAGCTTTAGAATTTCTATAATTCCTTCTTTTTTTAGTTTTCAAAATCTGTAGAATCTAGAATTTTCGGTAAACAACTGTCCTTGAAAAGTTCAACCTCAAAATTAGCAAAAATATCTATTCATTAACACCCATTAGAGCACGTCCAATGGAGGTTGGATATGGGGTGGTCTCTATAGGAAATGGGCGAGGGTGGTGTTCTTTCGGAGACAATATGGGTTTTTGGCTGTCTGGATTTGACAACAGATAGTTCGGATTTATTTGAACAAGATGTAATCGAAGTCGTCAATGGCCAACAACGGACGGTGGTGATCGATCAACACCCATGCTATCCCTAGAGGGACAACACCCATGTAACGCCCCAATTTTTCGGAAGCATTAATTAAGATAACTAATTTGAATTAATTTAATAAAAAGAGTTTCCATCAGAGTACACGTTGAAAAATGTGAAGTGCAACCCATTACAAAATACTTAGTATGGTTTGAGAAATTAATATTACAGATCCAACATTAAATATAAAGAGGTGGGTTCTACTAATTAAGGTTCAACTCTGGATTCCACGGCTCCTTCTGAGCCTGGTCTGCTGAAAAACCCTCGGTTCCGGAATAACCGTCTCCTTCGACACCAACAGTACCTGCTTAATCACAGTCTGGCATAATACGTCCAAGTTGCAAAGCAACATCATAGTATTATACCAGGGTCACATGAAGTGTAACACCGTGAGCGATAAATCACTCAAAAGCTAAACCCTACCCGAATCCATAACTTACAAATAACAGGGTATATCATGCAAATAAAGTATAGAGCAATTTCAATTAGATCACTATCCTTTAACTCAATGAATTCTAGAATCTCATCCCTTGAGAAACATCCTCCCGTGTTAACCACTAAAATTATGACCAATCGTGATTCCCTCCCTCCTTGTTTGCCCTATCTGGGAGCCCAGGTGAATGGCCTAAGTGATCTACTTAGTCAGATTCATCAATCGCTTCACAAGGATGAATTCCCCAGGGTCTGTCGATACCTTCTGGGCCCACGAGGAACTATCTGTAACCTCGGGAGTATATAAACCGATCTGATCTATAATACAAATTCATAAGGAGTAATCACATATTGCCATAACTTAGAGTTTCCGAAACTCTGGCTGTCTATCAATCATGATATTTCATTTCTCCGAAATCAACCGGTTGTCAGCCGTTCAAAATTCTCAACTCATCAATATCATCTGAAACCATCATTTCCATAATCCCCTATCATTATTCCATTTATCCATTAACTTAACCGTCTAGGTGATTTCTAAGTACGAGCACCAACCCGGGAACCTAATTGTCCATTCTAAGTTATTAGGAAATATTGGAAAATATCAATCAATCATAATAAATCATGGAATTGAGCTCACATCTGTATGAAATAAAATCTATCTAACATATTAGACATATAATAAGAAGGGGCATTATGATCAATGCACAATATGCTAAATGTCCAGACTATACTTGCACATGACGTTGATATTCAATATAAAGTTCATAGATAAGTTATATATATATATATATATATATATATATATATATATATATAAATAATAACAATAAAAAAATTGAGTCAACTATTGACATTTAACATTTAGAAAATTTCATTATTGACAATTCTTAGCTAACTTAGTATTAACAACGAGACTAGTTGGGTGTCAACGGTTAACTTTCAAAATAAATAAATAATAATCAATTGACCATTATTAAGAAATTACAACATTTCTAATTCGAAGGGCTTACTTTTAAAACTTCATTTCCACTAAACACCATTTCACTTTTGAAAAAAAAAAAAATACAAGGCAAAGAGTTAATCATATATGTTAACAAATCTTTTGGACAAAAGACTGATTCATAACATACTAGTGCTTATAAAATAAAAACTACCAGAAGAGTTTTTGGAAAAACTTTCTGTTTTAGAAACATATTGTACACTAAGTAAGCTTGCACTATAAGTATAAGTTATAACTAAACAATGCAATTTAAGTTCACACCTTAAAGTAGGACTATACATACCCATGTAAGATCATATTTCGTGAGATACAAAGTTCGTGTGGTTCGGCTGAAAATTTTACAAACTCAATCTGGTTCTTTCTTTTCCATTTCATGCCGCAATGCATACTTCGATCGTTATATATGCATAAACACGTTTGAACCAAACTATGCATATATGCATTCAATTTCTACGTTAACAAACCAAATATACATAGATAATTATATTTAGGGAGGTGGGTTAACTACCTCGGTCCGAAGTTCTAGCACGTAATGGAGTAAAAAAAATGGAGTTGGGTTGACGGTCAAGTTGCACGGAAATGGAGCTCCTCTGGTGGCTGGTTCGGGTGCGTTTTTGGGGATGAAACGGAGTAGATTCGGGGCTGGTTTCTGGGCTGTACTGGAGCTAGTGTATTGGGCTGGTTTTGGAGTCGAAACGGGAATGAAACGGAAAAGAAGGGCAGGTATGAGGCTGTTATAATGGTAGGTTTCTGGGTAGTTTTTGGGATCATTTCGGACTATTTTATAGCGATTACGGAGCTATTTTTACAGCTGGTTTTGAGGACTGTTTATGGGTCACTTTTGGGGGCTGTTTATAGCTCTAAATGGGGTTGACAATGCTAGCGAGATGGAGGGGTAGAAAGTAGAAAGAAAAGAGAGAAAAATGGTGACACATTGCTTTCTCTCTCTACCGAATTGTTTCTCTCCTTCTCTGCCGAATTGTTTCTCTCTTTCGTTGCCGTTTCTTTTCCTTTCTCTTTTGTTATCTAAAATATGGAAATGAGGAATGACACTTGTTTGTTTTTAAAAGAGGAAGGTGGAGTGTGGAGGTTGAGATGGAGTGTGGAGGTGGTATAGAACACATGGGGGAGTAAAGGGGTTGACAAGAGGGGTGATGGGGGTGGGTATTGGCAGAGACAAGAGGGAGAGAGGTTTGATTTTCTGGGATATTTGGTGGTGTGTGGTAGTGATGTTAGTGGTTGGAGGAGTGGAGAGTGGGGAGGAGAGACGGGGAGTGGTTGAATGTGTATTTATACTTATGAGTATATATATACACATAATATATATGTATGTATATGAATATGTATGAGAGTGTAAAAATATATAAATAACATACGTATGTAATATCCATATATGTGCGGTGTAAAAGAGTTAGGGTCTAGATTGAGGTGATTAAATAATACAAACATAATTATTCACATTTAAGAAAATAGATAATCCAAATTTTATAATTAAAATTCGAATTATTACAACTTACCCCGGGTCCCTCCAAGCTCCAATGGGGATGGAAAAGGGCAAAGTTGGATATGGGGTTGGATATTTGACACCCCAAATGGCTAGTCATATTGGCCAGCTCATCAAAACCAACAGCTATATACTAGAATACAAACCAGGGGTTCACCTGAAACCTCGCCGACAAATGACTGGATTTCACCAGTGGTCGGAATCTGCAATATAATCACCGGAATATGCAATTTTGTGTCTGAAATTGCTAATCATTGACGGTTTGGGATTTTTCAGAGGGGTGATAGAGAAATTGAGAGAGAGAAGATGGGGTTTGATCAGGCGGCTGATCTGGGATTATTCGTGTTTATATTGAGAGAGAGATTATGTGTAGATTGAGACAGAGACCGCAACCGAGAATGGGTTTTTAAGTCACAAATTGAGCAGTTTGGTTTAGAAGATAAGTTTTTGGGTAATATTATTAGGTGTGGTAAGATCATGGTCCACTCAAATCCAACGACTATACAAATTTTTCAAGAATAATGTTCAATAAATTTTTGGACGCAAGTTGAAAATAAAATTTTTATTTTTTTAATTTTTTAAGTCGTTATATTATGGACTGAAAATATGTTTTTGGGACAGGAGGAGTAGTTTCTGAATTAGGACTCAGAAATTAGGGAAAATAAGGTGGAGGAAAAGTTAATTAACATTTGGAACCTTTTGCTTCTATTTTAGTAGAACCCGCCAGGGTGTACCAAAATTTGGCATATAAAGTTAGTACTAGCGGCAAACCCATGCTATGCACGGGAGTCGAAACACAAAAATGAATAAAGCTTAAGATATAGTTTCAATCGTAAAAAGGTTGTTATTTTCGTGTATAATAATATCGATGTGTTATTATATATATGTCTTACTTATTTAATGCTATTTCAATAGCATATTCTTGGTATTTATTGATTTTCCTCCTTAGTATCCCTATTGATTATAAGGTTTCAGGAAATTTTAATTACTTATGAAATTCCTCAAACTTATTTGACTCCCGATTCACACTATACATGTGCAGTGTGGAGCGTTGTGATCTACTGATCTTCCACCCAAAATAACTCCTAAGAATAGGAAAAACATGACAAATAAATACTCAATAGATCAACTTAGGGTGTTGATTTAAGCAAAAAAAAAAAAAAGAAGGGAGAAATGAAAGAGAAGAAATTCTAAGCAAAAAAAAGTATGAAAAACTTAGGGTGCTGATTTTGGGGCTCCCTTTTTTGATGCAGACACTCCAAATTTTAATAAAGTTACAAAAATACCCTTTTAAACATATAAAAATTACTGGAGGCACTCTACCTCCAAATTAACTCCTCATTTAATAAGGCAATTCAAATTGAAAAATGAACGAAAACAAACATAAACATTATGTTCTAAACATAAACATTAACATTAGATTCCAAACATTAAAGATCCACAACATAAATAGTAGGTTCCAAACATTAAAAATGCATCTATGTCAAATTGCTTCATGCCACTTTGCAAAAAAAAAAAAAGAGGAAGAAGTAGTTTTTTGGTTTTTTCGTTGTCTTTATTATTATTATTTTTTTACATTTGTTAGTTTTGCGTCAAGTTTTTGTGGTTTATGGATTCATCTCCAAAAAACATAAAATTATGGTCGATTTTTTTTAATAAAGCTAGAATTAAACAATAAATTGGTTTATTTTTGGCTTTATTCGAAAAAAATTATAAGTTTTCACCATAAATTTTATACTGTTTGGATTCGTCTTGTCGAGATAAATCAATAAACCATGAACTCTTGACGCAAAACTAACAAATGCAAAAAAGAAAAATTAAATAAAGACAAAACGAAAAAACGAAAAAACCAATTCTGCGCTTTTTTGCCAAAGCAAGTAGGTAATTCAGTGGCATGCAGTAAAAAGGAGTTGAGCAACTATCAACTTTTTTTTGAAAAAAAAAAACTATCTGTTTTTTTGGAGTGCCTGAAGTAAAAGAGAAGAGTAAAGGTTTTTGGAAGAGACCAGCTCCATGCCCTCTCAATCTTTTTAATCTGGCACTTTGTCTTTGTAGGATGATAACTTTTTTTTATTTTAATCACAAGCTTTTTTTTATTTAGGAATGGGAGATCCTTTTCAAGGAAGAGACCGGACGATCTTTCTATCCCCTTCTCAGGTCCATTTTGATGGTTGAATTTGTTGATATTTAGACCTTGTTGAGAACATTAGGCGCGCAAAAAAGCTATCTTGCTAATTGGATATCAATTAATGTGCTATTGAAACATATTTATCTCTAAGAAAATTATTTTAATCCAGTGTAACAATATTTTCTAAACCCGTTTTATCGAGATAAATGTGTTTCAAAAGTATATGAAACCATTTTTCATTAACATGAATTTTGATGTTCCTAATGTTAATTTTGTATTCAACATTAACGGTTGTGATAATCAAAACGGATCTAGAAAGGGCCCAAAAACTACGAAGACACAATTATGCAGACCTTTTAAGGGACGGTAGATGATCTTGTTTTGAATAGTAAGAATAGTTTATCACCTCTAGTAAGAATAGTTTAAAAGAGATAAACATTAGAAACTGAGGCGAGGATATACGTTTTGAACTTGAATTTCGAGTTCATATTTTGTTTTTTGTTTTTTTGGTGGAGATCGTGAAGTTAACTATTGAAGGAAATTTGTTCCCATTATTAAGTTTACGGAATCAACTTAAAATTCTATAATAAACTTATCAACTAATGCCATTTAGCACTCTCATAGGAATTCTAACTACCCGTGCTATGCACGAAAATCAAACAGCAAACTTGTTCATTTCGACCTAGTAAACCATCGGGTATTACAAAATTGCATGAAAAAAAAACCGAATAAATGAATATAGTGAAAATCATGAAGATTGCCTATGAATTTGGTCGTGTTTTGACCAGCCTTTTTTTTTATTTTTATAATTATTATTATCTCTTAATTTGCATGCTCTTAAACGGCAAGATTCTTTTGCCTTTTCCTTGGGTTGGTGTTGAATCGATGATCATCTTCAAGTATCATCGTTTCCTACGGGACCAATACACATTAAAAAATTTGTTCTCACTATCCATCCTGTATTTCATGAAAAACAGAGAAGAAGTATTGTGGAACAAAAAATACAGAAGGTACACGTGCACTGTAACACCCCAAAAATTGGGTACGTTAATAAATAAATTGTAAAATTTATTTAAATAAGATACCAATTTCATAAAAATTCCAAAGAATACTTAATAAAATTGGAATCATATGCGTTAGTGGAATATGGGAGAATACTTCCCTAATTTTTTTTTCTTTATTGATTTGCTTTCCTTTTTTTTTCCTACTCTAGTCTAGGAAATAAATAATATATGGAAAACTAATTAGGAATTCAGATCAAATCAATATAAAAATAAACATGTATCTATATAAATGTGTAATTAAACACGTCACAATAAAAAAAATTTATTAATTGGTATAATTATTTAAATAATTTTATTTCCTAAAATCGTGGTCATTACATGCATAAAAAGGGAGAGGAACTTTTCTCACGGTCCGTCTATCCTAATAAAAGTTTATTGCGAAGTAGGAAAAACAACACAGAGTGCATGCACGATTATTTAAAGCGGTGAATAAGAGAACATGAAAAAAGAAGTCATTGCATATAAAAAAAGAGAACACAAATAAAATTTGAGAATGAGCTTACCTTTGAGAGAGAGTTTGAGAGAGAAGGGGGTGGGGAGAGCACGATAGAGGGAGGGAGAGAAGAAATTCTGGATATTGGGAAAGAACGTAGGGTATTTGTGGATGGAGAGAAATCAAGGGATTAATATTATAGAGTTTGAATATTACCTAATTACATTTTAGGATTAGCTATAGAGTTTTAATCATAACGGAATTTAATCGCACTGAGAATTTTTTTCTTTTAATATTTCCATTTAGAGTTTGAATCATAATGGCTATGTTAACATATATATGGGATTCGGTATAGAGTATCAAAATTCAAAATTTGAAATAAAATAAAAAGGCGGTAAAAAGCTACATCTAAAGTATCATGCTTTGAAATTTAAAATTTAAAGAAGATTTATGACACTTGATCATGATACATTGCTTAGTTAATATTTTCATCACAAACCAATTGCTTTGTGCCACCTGTCGCAACCGTGACTCTCCTCACCAAAAAGTCATCCTGCTATACTATATAAGATTAGTTACCCATTTTTAAAATCTTTTTGGGCTATAAAAATGGACAATGGCTATAGTTCACAAACCAATGGACATGCTCTTAAAAAAGCGTAAATTGGAGAAAATAGGGGAGATACGTGAGTGTAGCTAGCGTTGAATACGCGACAAAAATCCCAGTGTCCAAAAAGGCCAAAACTGATGTGGCTTCTTTTCCACTGCTTCAGAGAGAAGGAGATCGAGAGAGTCTCCGTGGAGGATTGACACTGCAGAGAGAAACTAGAGAGAGAGAGAGAGAGAGAATGCCGGAGGAGATCAGGCCGATAGATGTAGCGATGGAGGCGGCGTCGGGGGCCCACTTTTCAGGCCTCCGACTCGACGGCCTCCTCTCCACTTCTCCGTCCTCTCGTCGCTTGTTGACGGCCCCCGCTTTCTCTTTTCCTTCTTCCTTAACCCTAGCCGATTCCAACTCTCCCAAACGCCCCTTCGTCATCGGTAATCTCCTCAATTTTGGCTTTTGATCTAAGTTTTCCCTCCCTTTGATTACACAGTTAATTGGTTGATACTAATTGTTGATTAATGCAGTTTAAAGTTTCAAGCTTTTTTGCTTCTTTGCTTCGTACTTGGCCTTTACTCGGTTCAACAAACTGTGCATTTGCTGAAACAATGGTTTTTTCGCCGATTAAAATTATTGACTTGCCAAAAAATTGGTTATTTTATATAACTCGGTGGTCGTTCACGCCAGTTGGGTCTGGGTCAGCTTATGCACACCTCGACTTCGAGTAATCCTAGGAGAGACAATCCCACCCTTCACTAGGCCCAATTAAAGCCGAGGCAAAGCTCGCATCACTGGCTAATTCCCTACTCTTGGGTTAAAAAGGTGGTTCACAGGGACAAAGTGTTCAAAATCATTCGAAAACGAACGTAATTTATGTCACATTTTGTTTAGATGTCTGGAATAGTGAAAAAAGACCATTATAATTGGACAGAGGGAATATCAACTTTGTCACGAGGATTCTTGGTGTATCTTTTTCTTTGTACTTTTGTTTTAGGTCCCAACTACTGTTGCAACTGAAATTCAGTTTGATGATGTTCGTCATTTTTTCTATTTGTAACTATTGATAGGAATGAGAAATTCAGTTTGATGAAGTTTGTCATTTTTTCTTTTTTGTTACAATTGATAGGAGTTTCGGGAGGTACAGCTTCTGGTAAGACTACCGTGTGTGACATGATCATTCAACAGCTTCATGATC
This sequence comes from Vaccinium macrocarpon, assembly GCA_022606695.1. Taxonomy (NCBI): domain Eukaryota; kingdom Viridiplantae; phylum Streptophyta; class Magnoliopsida; order Ericales; family Ericaceae; genus Vaccinium; species Vaccinium macrocarpon. The sequence goes on along the minus strand of CM040172.1, from coordinate 5,809,869 downwards.
ATCGGGTTGTTCTTGTCAATCAGGTTTGTGGGAATATGTTATACTCTATGAATTGGTTAAATATTCTTTGTTGCATATCTTTGTGTTTTGCATTCTGAACACATGCTTTTGTTAACTAACATTGTTTGCTGAATACGCTACAGTGTGCACTTGAAATTCACATTCTTTCTATGGTGCTAGGCTTTTAAGGTCTTTCCTTGTTTTGTACAGTTTGCTCTACCATGATCTTGTTTGGCCCTACTAACCAAATTTACACTGCGTTGAGCCTCAATTCACATTCTTTTCCAAAAATTCGTAGCCAATACATGCTGGACTGGAGATTGTGGAGTGAGTCAACTTGGCCTAGCAAGCACAGAGAGCTCATTTGTGTGTTTGGGTAGGGAACAGACAGTGGCTTGGGACATTTTACTGGTTTACTGGGAAAAAAACAGGTTCGTTTTAGGGTAGAGGCAGAGTACGAATATCCTAGGAATACCAATGAAGAAAGGAAGGAAATTTCATGGACACATAAGTGTGGTTTTCCTCGAGGGCCAATCCTTTTCCCTTTTGACTACTTCAACTGAGTATATGTGATGCTTCTGTCAGAATGGAAGGCAATAGACTTCATTCAAGGGCTAAAGTTGCATATGCGATTGCTCTTTTCTTGATAATTATTATCACAATAGAAGAGATGTAGAATAAAGCTCAGTACTCCACTCAACCCAAGCCAAACCTCTCCATGACAAGGAAACACATTTTTCTAAAGCAAATGTACAAAAGAGCCTTAACATACCAAAAGGCACAGAAACTACTATAAAAAAGTTTTGTTTTCCCTAGCGGATACTCGTAGTAATCCATCTTTCAGTGGAGCAGATCCAACAATGCAGTCCACGACTTTTTTTATTCTACCAATTTTGTTATTTACTATCACGATACTTTCTTACAGGATTGTTAATGCTGTTCATTCTGTGACCTTAAAAAATTGAAAACTTATACTTTAGCCTCCTCTGGTATAGATGCTTTTGAAGTCCCTATTGAAGTTGGAGGCTTCATATCATCATGCAAATATGAAAAACTCCGATTTCTGTTGGAGGCTTAAAGCTAGGCCACGAAAGGAGGCTTTAGAGGAAAAAGACAACAATTGCCGGATAATAACAGAAGCGAAATTGAGATATTGAAATGCCTCGTTGTAGAAATGATACTGTTGATAACTAGTCTCTTGTTTCCACATTATTGTATTGGGTGTTCATCAATGTTGTAGCTTATTTTTTATTCAAAGGTGAAGTATAAATGCGTGGGAAAGTTAAAGCTTGGATGTAAGCTAAATGATGCATTTCTTTGTAATCCCGTGAAGAGAAGATAGCTAATCATGATTTGCAGTCAACATTTTTCTTTGATGTAATTTGGGATATTGAACGGAAACTTGTAGTAGTAGTTAGTACTGAAAATGGTCTGTATATGACACGCATATGCACATGTGCATCATGCACGCAGCATTTATTATTTGTTAGGCGGACCTCGTGTGCAAGTGAGATGCTCTGCTTCCTCAATTTCTGATTTCACCCCCCCCACCTTGCCTTGTAATGAATGCGATACATGCTCATCTTTAACCCATTATTTGATATATTTATTCTCTAAGTAAATGATTTCTTTTTCTTTTCATATTTCCTGAGTTTTATTTAGTTGTGGCTTTCTAGGATTCATTTTATCGTGGCTTGACAGCTGAAGAAGCAGAACGAGTACATGAATATAATTTTGATCATCCTGGTAATCAAATTTACATAAAATATTATTGATTTACTGTAGGCCTTCACTTGGTTTCAGTTGTACAGTGAAATTTCCTGGTATTTTTTCATTAACTTTGCTGACTTTATGCTGCAACTAGATATGAGTACCATCTTTAGGGGAAGCCTTAGTATAAGCTTTTTAATTTTAAGTTTATTTGTGTTAGATGCTTTTGACACTGAGCAGCTTCTAGAGTGTGCGGAGAAACTCAGATGTGGCCAATCTGTCCAGGTTCCGATATATGATTTTAAAAACCATCGCAGATGTTCAGAGAGTTTCCGGCAGGTACATCTCTGTGGTTATTCTTGATTCTTTCTAGATTGAACCATACAGCTCCTCTTTACCTATTTAGTAGTTGCTGATTTTATTAACCTCCTTTATCAAATCTTGTAAAGAATTTTTGTTGCCTGCAACTTGGTAAGGATGAATTCCTCCATTTTTTGTTTGTCCTTCATTTTATTGCTTATTATCTTACTAAAGGGTGAAGAAGATGAAAAGAAAGAAATTGGTCGATCTTGTATATTTGAATGGAGCAATGTTGCACTTAGAACCTATTCACTTTGTTTTCTCATGGAGGGAATGATTTCATCAAACGTGGAAATAGGATCAACTCTTTCTATGTCAAAATGTTGCACTTAGAAGGTATTCACGTTGTTTTCTCAGGGAGGGAATGATTTCATCAAATGTGGAAATAGGATCAACTCTTTCTATATCAAAATTTAGCTAATGCTTTCTCCATTTCACACTACTTAAAGAAAAACAAGATAAGTGATTTTTTGCAACCCAAGCATTGGGTCACATCCAGAGGCCTCAGGAGCTGTTTGTGGTGTGAAAGTTTTTGTTTGTAGTTGTGTGCGAGGGAGGTGATTAGTACAGTGTTTCAGAGACTTTATGTTTGACGAGTTAATTTTGCTTCCATAACTGTTCTTGTGGTGGTGATGAAAACTCGTGCTCAAGTTTTGAACTTTCCGCAAACTTCGTGGTTTAAGCTTACGATACTGGCCAGGTAAATGCATCTGATGTGATTATCTTGGAGGGAATTCTTGTTTTCCACGACGCACGAGTTCGCAACTTGATGAATATGAAGATTTTTGTTGATACAGGTCTCACTCGTTCACTCTGTTGGTTTCTCATTTTTTATCCTGTAAAATTGGCAAATGAGTTGCAATATCTTATTGCTCTCTCTATTCCACTTTGATAGTCCCATATTCCATTTTGGGATGTCCTAAAATATATGTTCACTTTTAAAAATCAACCATACAAGCTTGGTAAAATTCCATTATTACCCTTATGTTTAAATTGAAGTACTACTACCTAAATTAATCAAATTTGAAATGTTGAGTGCATTGAATTTCATAAAATGAAGAGCACAATTGGAAAGTTAAATAGTTTTGATGTAATCATTATGCTCCCTTAAAAAGTTGGAATCCCCAAATGAGGCTATCAAAATGAGACGGAGAGAGTACATATCTGTTTTGCTTGGCATTATATTACCAGTCCTGTATTGGATTTGTTTCAACTTGTTCAAAATTCTTAATAGGCTTGAAGTTGATGACTTTAGAACTTAGAAATGTAGTTAATTCCATGCTTAGAAGGTCATGGTGAATATGTTGTGCTGCTTGTGCAAGCCTCAGGTGTGTGAGTCATGCCCCGCTCCTTGAGAATGAGAGTGCCTAGGTTGTATAGATGTGTGTGTACTCAGGATTACCTGGAATGCTGCATAATCTGCATATTCACGTAGCTTCCTGTTTTGCTTTTATTATCTTGAATCATTTAGCAAAGTGTGATATTCACAGTTCACTACATATGCTTGTTATGATGAAGTGTTACGGCCTTACGGGTCACTAGGATTTCCACACCTTCTTAAATACACTGGTTTTAGTCACTTGTCCTATTGATGATATGCCACTTTTTAGGCATTTATGTATTATTTCTATCACAATCTTTATCTCACTATAGTATCTGTTGGCTGATACTGGAATATTATAGATGCTGATGTGAGGCTTGCTCGTAGAATAAGGCGTGATACAGTTGAGAGGGGTAGGGACGTAGACTCTGTGCTTGAACAGGCAAGCTTTGTTTGCTTTTGTTAATTCCTTTGTTTTTGGCAAATGATATTGAAAGTAAAACACTGTACAATCGTTTGTGCAGGAAACTTAATGAGTTCTCTTGTGATACAATAATAGTATATAAACCCTAGATTTTACTATTTTGCAGTACGCGAAGTTTGTGAAACCTGCTTTTGATGATTTTGTCCATCCCTCAAAGAAGTATGCTGATATTATAATACCTCGGGGAGGTGATAATCATGTTGCCATTGATTTAATTGTCCAACACATCCGCACGAAACTTGGTCAGCATGACCTCTGCAAAATATATCCTAATGTTTATGTTATTCAATCGACATTCCAGGTAATCTTTCTTTTGTTCTAAATTTAAGGTTTTTGTCATTTTTCTTGTATTCTTAGCTTCCTGAAATGAGCTACATTGGACATGGAGTCTCTGTGCATTTAGTGGTGTGGAGGGAGGGGTGAGTTGTCTCTGTCTTATTTGAGCAGCCAAAGTTTTCATGGTAGTTTACCCAAGACACTGAACTGGACCAAAACAAGGAACAGTCAACATTAGGATACATAAAGAGAATGGCCTCGAGTAAGGTTGTTCTAATTAACTGTGAGAAATTGCGGTTACCTATGTTACTTGGACTCGGGTACGGGTGTCGGGTGCGGGTTTGTATCTAGGTGTCGGATTCAACTATTTCTCATTTCAAGGATACGGGGACACGGCAAAATATTCAAATTTGTTTCTATTTTTTGTGTATTTTCTTACGTAAATTGGTGTTTTAAGGTTCTATAGCGCATTTCATGGATAATAAGAGAGGTTTATACATACTTCCATGATAAACTCGAATTACAATTAGGTTTTCTATAAAAGTGTCTTCTTAAACTTATCGGACGCATATCCCACACCCTTATCCGAGTGTCGAGTGTCCGACACGGGTACTTAATACTATTACGAGAGTCCGCGTAACATAGGCGGTTACCTTTCGTGGTGAGGATAGACATTTTTTGGGATCATGACCTTAGGATTACATAGGGCCTAGGGGACAATCAGCAATAACGGCGACAAAGCCACTGTATTAGCACTAGAGTATGGGTGAGGTGGGTCACTCACATGAAAATAGAGGGAAAGAAATCTACATATAAGTGGCTGACAAACTGTAACATGAATATTTTGTCCATGAAATTCAACCTTAACTTTAATTTGTCAATTATTACTTGAGATTTTTGCAGATAAGAGGTATGCATACACTGATTCGGGATCGTGATATATCAAAGCATGATTTTGTATTTTATTCAGACCGGCTTATTCGTCTGGTACTTTCACTTACTTATTACTTTTTCCATATTTGTTTGTTTACTGAGACTATAGGAGAGACGTATTACATCTTACGAAGCATCATTGATCGTGTTGATTTTGTGTTTCAGGTTGTGGAGCATGGCCTTGGCCATTTACCATTTACTGAGAAGCAAGTAGTTACTCCAACAGGTACGTTATAGAGAAAGAAGCAAGGCATGAACTTAGATTAAACTTTTTCTCTTTTTGTCTCATCTTTTCTAGAAGCTTGTGTTTCCTTTTGCCTTAAGAAAGTGAGGGGCAAATGAATAGTGTCTTCTTTTCTCATTTTGCTTCCCATTTACTCAGTAATTATGAACTACTCCATTCCTTCTTTTCTACGGTCAAGTATTCTCTTTTGGGATGTCCTGTAATTAGTGTCCATTTTGAAAAGTTAGTGGGTAAAAGTGTAATGAAGATGTCTCCATAAAAGGCAATCATGGAAGTTAAAATTTTTTAAGTTTAATGATGATGTCTCCATAAATAGTTGGATTTACTTAGGGGGAGTTCTTGAATGAATTATTGGATTTGATTTTATCATCATCTTTTACAAATAGATAAAAGGAAGGGTTGATTTTATCAACCATTTTTGAAACCCATAGTGGTCCACAACTATTTTATCACACTAGATTTTATCTATTGGGAAAATAAGGTGATTTTATTACCCCTCCATAAAACACTAACTAAAATGAGATTTCTCATTTTATCTCATAAAATCCATTCAAGAACTCCCCTTAGTTGGACACTTAAAAAAGGGATGGAGGGAGTAGTTTATAAATATGAGCGCATTAGTGATTGTCAAAAGACATATATAAAAGACAATGCGAAACAAATAGGATGCCTATTTTTGTCTTCTTGTTTGAAGTCCGCAAAGAACTTATTTCACGTGCTACTGTTGCCCTTTTTTCTCCCCAAACAAAGAAAGTTTGTTGATTTGTTAACTTTATTAATGCAGGGTCAGTGTATACTGGGGTTGACTTTTGCAAGAAATTATGTGGAGTTTCAATTATTCGAAGGTGATAATTAAATATGATGTTAATAGAAAGTCTGGTTATGGAGAGACTCAAATTACCCACTAAATGAAAACGAAAAACCTTGATGGGAAGTTGGGAACTAACTTCCTTGCCAACAGTTCTACTAGCTCCCTTAACCTCACAGTGGTTGTCACAGTCTTGCAAAAGCCTGTTTTTCCTTTCATTCCTCATCCTCTTCCATTTCCACATTTTTAAAAAATTGGCTCTCTCTTACTGTTGACTTGGCAAATGGAATTCCTTTTTTTGCTTAGGATATGAAGCCAACTACCAAAGAGATTTCACTAGTTTTTTTTTTTTTTGATCGATAAGAGATTTCACTTGTTGACCTACTGAATCTACCATACAGAACCAAGGACACACACCTGACACTTGGTTTTGTGTCTGATCCGTCTAGTTTGATTATGTGGTATAGAGTATAGACCAATACATGTTATTTAAGTGTTAAAGAGTTTATATGAACCTAGCATGAAACTTATCTTTGAATAAAAGCTTATGTTAAATGTGACCACTATTTGACCCTTAACAAAAGAATGGACTCATTAGCCATGTGCTTTCTTCATTGATGGCAAGTTTGGTATCGACTTAGTTAGGATGAGAATTTAAGGGTGATGATGGAGGTGCAAAAGCAGCAATACACATGCAAAAAAGGCAAATGAGAGCATTGGAAGAAAAATGTTTTGAGTCTATATATTTGCTATTTTGCTGATAATAGAGCTTTTGCACTTTCTATGTGCTCGAAAGTATTTTTACCTATTTTTGTTAATTATTTGACAAAATTTTAATTTTCCATGTAGCACACTAAATGTGCTGATAATAGAGCTTTTGCACTTTCTATGTGCTCGAAAGTATTTTTACCTATTTTTGTTAATTATTTGACAAAATTTTAATTTTCCATGTAGCACACTAAATGTTAAAAACCTTAGCATGAACTGTGGTTTTATTTTCCGTTCAGACTTTTGAATCTGCAGTGGAAAATGATATTTGTCACCATCTTGGATTTTCACTCTTCATATTAAATACTAAATAGGATGCTCATTCTGTCTTATATGCTGCTGGATTTTTGACTCTTGCGTAGGGATGGCAACGGGGTGGGTTGGGGCGGGGTTTTGATGATCCTTGCCCCGACCTTAAAATTCTCTAACCCACCCCTAACCCGCCCCTAACCCGACCGGGTAATTTATGGGTACCCCGCCCCCGCCCCGCCCTTATTTTTTTCACACATTAGTTAAGTATATTTTAAACTCCAATTAGTGAGTACAAATGATAAATGTTCACAAAATAACTTTTACAACTTAACCAAAATCTACTATCTAATGTTGTATTTTAGTTGTAAAAGTAAAATTTTAAGAATATAAATAAAATTTAATGCATATAAGTGAGAAGATATAATTTGATATATACATCAACAACAATAACAAAACCCATTAAGTCCCCAATAATTAGGGGTATGGGCGGGAGATGGATAGGAGACAGACATAACCTTTGGCAATAAATGCACAAAGTGGTCGCCCTGCAATACCAATCGAAATAGATGGATTGGAGATGCATCTAACCTTTGGCAATGAATGCAAAAAGTGGTCGCCACGTATCACCAATCAAAACAAAGGGTCCCCTATACCGTCAGCGTTTCTTTGAAGAATCATGCCCTCAAATCAAAGTCAAAAGGCATCAGAGAGGGCAGACCCAAGAATCATTTTGATTTATGTGCACATTACCATGTTTTTTTCATTCAGCATTCAGAGCATTAGCGTTGCACAAATTTGATATATACATATAAGAGTATAAATATAGTTATACATATATATGTATGTTGGGGCGGGTAATATCGGGGCAGGGTGACCATACCCTTACCCTAACCCTAACCCTAGCGGGTTTTTCAAAATCACCCCCTGCCCCTACCCGTTACCCAAAAAAATCGTAAAAAACCCTACTCTAACGGGGCGGGGTAGGGAGGGTTAGGAGCGGGGCGGGTTGAATTGACATCCCTACTCTTGCGTAAATGTTTCAACAGTGGTGAAAGTATGGAGAATGCATTGCGTGCTTGTTGCAAAGGAATAAAAATTGGGAAAATTCTTATCCACCGTGATGGTGACAATGGGAAACAGGTAACTGAATAGGAGTTGGAAAAAATATATTTCTCAGTGCGTCCATCATCTCTTATTTTCGCAAGGGTTGTATGGTTTCATAACACAAATTTGTCATCTCTTAAGCAGCTTATATATGAAAAACTTCCGAACGATATCTCAGAACGCCATGTCTTGCTTCTGGATCCAGTTCTTGCAACAGGTACCCTTGTCTTTGTTGAATGTTTTCCACCTTTTTGTTTTTTGCTTGTCAATATCATACCCATTGTTGTGTCGTGCAATTTTTGCTCAAGAAAACGAGGATGGGTTACATTTTGATGACTTTTTCTTTTATCTTTTTTTTTTTTTTGAAAATATAATCTATCATTTACTGTTGAAAACCTAACATACCACAACGTCTTCCTTGAAGGTAACTCTGCTAACCAAGCGATCGAACTACTTGTACAAAAAGGAGTTCCGGAAGCCCACATAATATTTCTGAATCTCATTTCTGTAAGTTATTTCCCACTGCTGGTTTCAACATGAATTTGTTTGTCATACAAATTACTCAAAATACTGTTTCATATCTTGTGTTTAGGCTCCGGAGGGAATTCATTGTGTTTACAAACGGTTCCCATCTCTGAAAATCGTCACTTCAGAGATCGATGATACCCTGAACGACGAGTTCCGTGTGGTACCGGGGTTGGGAGAATTTGGTGATCGGTATTTTGGCACTGATGATTGATGTTTTTGCATCGATGTGAATTTACAATCAATTCCCAGATGGATCAAGATCTTGATTCGATTAGATCCATTTGCAGATAGATGAAAGAGTATAGATCAATCTGCATTGTAGCAGGAATCCGACTGTATAATTTCTCATTCTAACTACTTATGGTGCAATCACTTTTCTTTCTCCTAATGAGAGTACATAATTGAAGAGCATCATAGTTAGATTCATAATGCATGGATGATTGCCTTAAGAGGCTATATTTGAAAAAGTTTTAGGCAAATAATTTTGTGTTGCTATTGAGAGAATCCATTTTGGTTCTTTGTTCTAGCTTAAGAGAGTTCCTAGGGACAACCACTTGGTCATTGAGTCACTTGTCAAAAGCAATCAAGTACAGAGATTTTGATAGAACAAGAATGAAAATGTTAGGATCTAGGAAATTTTTTCTGAAAATGTCTAGGAAAGAAAAATGACTTGTTCAGATTCACATGATTTTCAACTTGAACCGTTCATTTTCTCTTTCCTGGACATTTGCGAGGAAAATTTTCATGGACCCTATTACTCATCGATAGAACAAACTCTGAGATTTGTTTTTGCAGAATTTCAGTTCGTTGACTTTGCCTGATCACGTGAAACCCGTGGAAGGAGTGAAAATACAAGGGAAATTGTCAGGCTGCTACATAAAACACTTTCTAATTCCCTCCAACTCCATGACAATCCCAAAATTAATACTCAGACATTAAAAAAGAAAAAAAAAAACATGTACGTGAGGGATTTTGTTTAGAGTTGTGTCCGGATGGTTTTGTTCTTAGCATTTTGGTTGTTATAATGTTCACCCAACTGACACTCACATCCTGCGTCCGTCTTGTTTACCGCAAGAAAGCTAATGTCGATGGTGTAATTTTGCAGACGAAGAGGAGGGGGACTCGTGGTGTCCGGCACCCAATTCGAGCCGTCCAAATGTGGTATTTCACAATAAAAAATGAAAAAATGAAGAAAGCATAATCATTCAAAATGGCTGAATGAGAATTTACGGTGCCCTATAAAAAAGGACCAATTTTTAAATACCCTAATATATAATGTCTGCATCGGTATCTTTTGCATAATAACAATTTCTATAATGTAAAAAGAAGCTATTCATTAAGTTCAAGATCATCCAATCAGGAAAATGGTTTCTTATGGAATAACTCTAACTTAAAACTATATTTCCATAACATAGAATACCCAACATACCCTTAGAAAAATTTATCAGTTCTCGAGCATCCAATCTAAATACCATCTTAAATGTTTCCCGACATATATGTCTCGTACTTCTTGCAGGGTGATCTGTCGAACGATTGCTTGCACTGTAATTTTTATGACATACACAACACAACAATGGATAAGTTTCCCAATGAATAAATTAACAACAAAATGTAGATAAAAAAATTACTCCACGAAAACTTCTCGTCACCGTGAGTAATTAAAAATAAGGCTACTCGTTTGGACCCTATAAAATAGAAACCAAAAATCACCGATTTTAGCATGTTTCCGTTTGCAGTTTTTTCTCCCTCCCCTCGTTTTGATACATGGATTGGAATATCGGAAATGAGAAACACAAAACAAACACGAAGGAAAAACGAATGGATAAACACGAAATACGAAATAACAATACACTTACCCCTCAGTAGGACATCATTATAAGGTCAGGCGAAACGCTTATTGTGCGATTTGAGACGTTGGAAGTATTGGTAGCTGTTGAACCTACAATGTTATAACGTCAATACTTTGGTTTTTCTAGAAATCCAGAAAGAAAGTGTAAATCTGAATGACAAACGAGATTAGGATCGATATAGTTACCCATTTGCTGACATTCCTTCATGATCTTAACGTAATCTCCACATTTAGCACTATCTTCGAAACTAGATTGGTAACCAGCCCGAAGACACTGAATGAAAACGTCAAAAATAGGAGTATCAATCACATCAAATTTACATGCATTTTAACAACACTATTCTGATGAACTTGCGCGCACTTCAATTACAAAACAATGCAAGTTGTGACTAACTTATACGGTAGAGCTCTTGAATGCCCCACATTACATTCCGGGATCGAGTCTTTTTTCCTTCTCCAATGTAATAGATTAGCAACGAAAAATGACCAAAAGAAAAAAAAAACTAAAAAACAACACTATTATATTGGACATTCAAAATAAAAGATTGCACTCTAATTTTTCCCGTCAGTTCAACAAAACTGGCTGGTGGAATAGTAGTATTCTACTCGTGAAAGCCAGTAAATAAGTAGCACTATTAAAAGCTACTACAGGGATATCTAATAAATCATACTCCAGTATAATGTTCGTTTAGCCTTTTCCTGCTAGAAACTTGAATGACTTTGGATTAACAATCTAGGGGCTAAATTAAGCATATAATAAAACATTTGATGGAAAAGACCCAAAAAGTCGACCGAGAATGCAGGTCATAAAGCTCTTGAAAATGTTTTTTTTGGTAAGGAGCTCTTGAAAAGTTAGATCAAACTCAAGCATGATATGAACACAATTGGCAATACAATCAGAGATGACTCAACTTAGTAAGGTTGGTTTTCAAAATCCTTTTGGTGTATATGTTCTTTTAAGAACTTCCGTTGTACCAAAAAAAAATTATATGTTCTTTTAAAAATGTGAAATTAGGAATTCAGGGGCGTTGTCAACCTTCCATCCGAATCGTTCATCTCCGCAATCAACGATTTAGATTGACAGATGGACTCTTACTAGTAATAATTAATTTTTTTTTGACCGGGAATTATTAAAGAATCTCGATAACGGGTACATCGAGAGGGAGATAACCTGACCAAAAGTTGGAATACCCAATCGGCAGAGCCCAATCACCCTTGGGCTGATAATGCCCTGATAAAATAATGAAAATACTCCGAGGCCAACAAAGTCGGATAAAACAATAAACCACATAAAAGCCTAGCCCAAACAATAAAACACATAAAATAAAAGCCCTGGTACAATACATGAAAGGAAAATATGAAAATGTATAGAACGGGTGAGATTTTTCTGGTACACTTTTCAAATAGTGTACCAGATGGATCTCATTTGTTGGATGTGTTTTCACGTTTATTTTCATGTTCCCTACACTTTCTCTTTTGAAAAGTTACGTTAGATCAAACTCAAGCATGGTATGAACACAATTGACAATACAATCAGAGATGACTCAGCTTAGTAAGGTTGATTTTCAAAATTCTTTTGGTGTATATATTCTTTTAAACATGTGAAAATAGGAATCCAGGGGCACTATTAACCCTGCATCCGAAGTCCGAACCATTCATATCCGCAATCAATGGTTTAGATTGACAGATGGACTCGTACCAATAATTTTATTAAAGAATCTCGATAATGCGTAAAAAGAGAAGGAGAAAATCCAACTAAAAGTTGGAACACCCAATCGGCAGAGCCCAAACACCCTTAGGCCTTTAATGCCCAAATAAAACAATGAAAATACTCTGAAGCCTACGAAGCCATAAACTATAAACCACATAAAATCCTAGCCAAACAAGTGGGCTAAGCCCAACCCCAATAAAACCCAAAACCTAACCCTAAAGCAATATGCAAATCATCCACCACCTCCACCAGCAAAGCCTCAGACAGCAGCGACTACCAACCCCGACCCCACCACAACCCGAAACCACTCATCCACCTCAGGATAGCCCAAGAGAAGTAGCGCTGGTGAAACTAAGATTTAATTTTTACTAGTAAAAATGCATTCTCCATCTAAATCGTTGATTATCGAGATAAACAATTCGGATGGGTTGGCAGAGCCTGCAATCCCTCTGGACAGCTGGCCTCCAGGTCCATGAAATTAGGAGCCTCCAAATCCATAAGGTGCTATGATGGATGTACAAAAGTACGTTAAAGGCTTCACTTATGAGGTTCATTTTTAATATGAGCGGTACATAAAGGGCTCAAGCTACGAGGTTTGCTTCGGGCCTCCAAACCGTCAGGATTGGCTCAGCCGGCAACTCCCTCAATAAAGAACCCTAATATTTGTGCCTCTAGATTTATCTGAAAATAATAGTTCACCGCGTAAATTTGCCAAGTAAAAAGTACATACATGGTTGTACAACTCAAAGACATGCTTGCATATGAAAGGAACTCTGGGCTTGGCTTCAGGGGCTTGAGAAGCAGCAGCAGCAACAACAATCTCTTTTGGTTTCTGATCAGTTTCATGTTGATTAGTGCGTTTAGATGTCAAAGCATCGATAGTTCTGAGTGCTATGGCTGAAGCCACACCATAAGATACGGCTACTCACAGAAACAAAAACAAAACAAAAAAGTTGTTGGTAAATAAGACGCAAAATTTACCAATTCTATTCGAAGGAGATTGCACGTACGTACCCCAAAGTAAGTAACCACGAACATCGGGCGAATTGAATCCACCATCGGCACTCGGAGAAGGTTTTGGAGAAGAAGCAGGAGGAGCTGCAAAATTTATTTTGAGTTCTAGGCCAATTATTTCTGTGACTAGCATCGAAAGAGAGGGAAAGGCAGAACCAAAAGTAACCAAAAAAGACATAAATTATGGCAATGTAAAGCAGGAAAAATAGAAGAGATAAAACAATATATACCACTATCCATGGCAGTCATGATTGATCGGAAACTTAGTGTTAGGTTTGAAGCTTTATATAGAAGGGTAAAGGTTTTGTTTCTTGGGGTGCAATGCACTGCAAGCAAATCTCTCTCTTCAACCCCATTATCTACCACACATCAATCAATTAATACATACTCAATAGAAACGTGTTTTACCTAAAAAATTCTCAAATTCTGTGTTCCATGACTCCATGACTCCCACCCCGTCTCTAATTTCCCTATTTTCTCCCATGACTCACACCCTATCTCAAATTTTCCTATTTTCTCTACCCACTTCCTTCTATATATATATGGTTCCACTTCTAGTCCGGGATCTGGGACTCCGGGACTCCATCATCCGATCATTTTTTTGACGATCCGAGCCGTCCAATGTTTTCAAAAGGTGATTTCAAGGGTCCACACGAGAAATCTTCAAAAAAAAAAAACCGGGAAGGGCTTGATCCAAGCAGTTTTTGCAAAAAATATACTGCTTGGATCAAGCCCTTCCCGGTATTTTTTTTTGAAGATTTCTCGCGTGAACCCTTGAAATCACCTTCTGAAAACATTGGACGGCTCGGATTTTCCAAAAACAATTTGCAACACCAAAAAAACACGTTTTTTCTTATTTCCGGGAGTCCCGGATAAGAAAATTCGCGATATATATATATATATATATATATATATATATATATATGTTTCTGGTTATACTTAATTTTTCTCCCTACTTTGACAATTGTAGCTATTGATTTTGGAACTGTTACGAGATTATTACGAGATTTTGTTCTTTTTAAATTTTCCTTTACTAGCATTGTGCCCGTTGATACATGGAACCACATGAAACAAAAATTCAGAATAATGTACTTTTAGTTCCTCATGCATCGAACGGGTAGAAGGCAATATCTTATATCTTATATAGTATTGCAGAATAATTTTTCTGTGAGCATAGCTCCTTGCGCTTGCCAAGTGTCCCCTAATTTCACTCCCATAAAAATAATAAAATATGAAAGATTAATTTCTTTTTATATCAGAATAAAAAGAGGTAATCAAAGATAAACATTTCCCTAATTAATAGGAGTCAAATGATCTCATGTACTCCATCTGATACAAAATAATTAATTGTCTACTACGAAAAGACATGTAATTTTTTTGATAAAAAATAAAATGCTTTCGAGCATATTTTTTTAAATTTTTTGACACCAAATTAAAGAGCTCAATTAGTCCTTTAATTTGGCGTCGAATTTTTTTATAAATTATGCTCGGAAGTATTTTAATTTTTAACCAGAAATTGCACATTTTTTTTTTGTAGTGGACTATTATTTTAGAACAGAGTGAGTACTATTTATCATCTCTGCATCTCAGATTCAAATTTTCATAACCTTTACAATCTTGTATCATACATGTGACCCCGCTGAATTTGAAAATACACACTTACCATATTTGTGATACATTTACCAGAAAAATGAAAAATGGTGTCGAAATTTTTTAAAAATTATGCTCGAAAGCATTTTATTTTTAATTTAACCCAAAAATTGCATGTCTTTTCGTAATGGATTATTATTTTAGAACAGAGTGAGTACTATTTAATCTTTGCCCTTTCGCTTCCCTTTTAATCATTGTATTCTCAGAGATTAATAAAGTTTTTTGCTGTTCAAAAAAAAAAAGTGAGTACTATTTATACTCTCTGCATCTCAGATTGAAACTTTCATAACCTTTACAATTTTGTATCATATATCTAAGGGCCACCTAGCCAAAAATTCAAAACATTTGGCATTTTTAAAGGGAAGGATAAGGAATTTTTCCAATCAAACATAAAAACAAAAAATATTTGCCATTTTTAAAAGGAAGGACAATGAATTTTTGCAATCGAACATAAAGACAAAAAATATTAGTGAAGTGTCACTAATTTTTAAAAATTCAAAATTTGAACATATAATTCAAAAAAATCACCGCTCCATCTCTTTTTGACCACCACCCCATCTTTGACTCACCACTGCCAGCGACCAAAAAAATTAGTGAAGTGTTACTAATTTTTAAGAATTCAAATTTCGCACATAAAATTCAAAAAAATCATCACCCCACCTCTGGCTAACTACTTCCGGCGACCAAAAACATTAGTGAAGTGTCACTAATTTTTAAAAATTCAAATTTCGAACAAAAAATTCAAAAAAATCACCACCCCACCTTTGGCCGACCGCCACCCCACCTCTGGCCGAGCACTTCTGGCGACCAAAAAATTAGTGAATTGTCACTAATTTTCAAAAATTCAAATTTCATACACAATTCTTTAAAAAAAATCAACACCCCACCTTCGACCGACCACCACCCGACCTTTTGCTGACCACTTCCAGCGACCAAAAAAAAAAATTACCACCCCACCTCCGGCTTACCACCACCCCACCTTTGGCTGAGCACTTTCAGCGACCAAAAAAATTAGTGATGTGTCACTAATTTTTAAAAATTCAAATTTCGAACATAAACTTGAAAAAAAATCACCACCCCACCTCCGGCCGACCACCACGCCACCTCTAGCCGAGCACTTCCGGCAACCAAAAAAATTAGTGAAGTGTCACTAATTTTTAAAAATTTAAATTTCGAACATAAAATTCAAAAAAAAAATCACTACTCCACCTCCGGCTGACCACCAACCCACCTTTGGCCGAGCACTTCCGGTGACCAAAAAAATTAGCGAAGTATCACTAATTTTTAAAAATTCTAATTTCGAATATAAAATTCAAAAAAATCACCACCCCACCTTCGGCCAACCGCTACCCTACCTCTGCCCACCACTTCCAACAACCAAAAAATTTATTGAAATGTCACTAATTTTTAAAAGTGAAAAATTCAAAAAAAATTAACAAAAAAATAAAAACAACTCCTACCTCCGCCAACCACCACACTACATCCGGCGACCGAAATTTTTTGTGAAATGTCACTAAATTATAATTTCTCTTCAGCCTCTTGGCCAACCATCTCTGGCAACAGAAAAATTAGAAAAATGTCACTAATTTTTAGAACTTCTAATTCTGTACCAAAAATTCCAAAAATTAAGTTCTGCCTTGTGACCAACCAGCAGGCCACCTCTAGCCGACCACTTCTGGGGACCCAAAAAATTAGTGAAATATCACTATTTTTAAAAGTTCAAATTTTGTACAGAAAATTTTTAAAAAATCAACTCCTACCTCTAACCCATCACCACCCCACTTTTGGTGATCCAAAAAATTAGTGACATTTCACTAATTTTTTAAAATACAAAAAGTTAAATAAAAATTATAAAAACAAGCAACTACCTATATCCAGTTAATTGGAAAACTATGGGGGGAAAAAAAAAACCAAAAACGTAATGGTTTGCATATTTGAAACAAATCCCCAGTTTACAGAGATGAAGGATAAGGGAGGCATTCGCAATAACATGGCCAATTAAAGTGAGTTTGTTTGTTGTTCTTTGTTTCCTAGCTCAATCCGATGAAGGAGAAGGATCAGAAGAATCACTGCTTGTATATTAGGGTCTCCTCCTGCGAGGGAGGTGCTGTTTTAAAGCTAACATCGTTTTGGCTATATATAAAACAAGTAGTGTCTTTATAAAAGAAAGTAAAAATAGCGCGTCCTTTGCTTAAAAAGAATAAAATATTTTGCATTTATAACTAATTTTTCCTATATTATCAATCTAACCCCGCCGAATTTGAAAATACACACTTACCATATTAGTGATACATTTACCAGAAAAAAGAAAAATGTTATTAATGCATTAAGTCAATTTGTTCTCTCCCAAGAAAAAAATACTAGAAAAATTCATAGCACGGGTTCATGTTAGTTGGGTTTGTATTGTAGAGAGAGAAGTGGAGAGAGAGAGCAAAAAATTCAGTGTTTATTGCGTGTTTGATGGGGCCATGTGGACAGCTAAAATTGGAGGATTTTGACGACGTACTAAATAAGTGAAAATTCAAAATTGTGGGAAAGATGAAATATAGTTATTGTCACACCATAAATATTTTTGTTTCGAGGAACACGTGTAGGGATTTTTGCAATAGGAATTCATAAGTTGGAACCATATGTGGCGGCGTCCCATGAGTACTGAGTAACTACTCCTTTGGAAAAATTGTATGATCCTATGAACTTTGGTACATGCTAAGGCGAGATGTACTTAACTTTCCAATCCATGCTTCATCAGGATTGTTACGATTGTACATCTTGGCTTCCGAGGGATAAATCTGGGGTTCAACTCTATTGAGAAATGTCAAATTCTAGATTTCCTGAGTCAAACGCAATTGAGCACCACACAGTCATCTCATGCATAGAATTTTTACTTCACAGTCATCTCACGCCTCATAGTTATTTGCATTGGAATTTATTTCACCTATGTCAGACCAACTCTAAAGTCTTTCCACATGCTACGAGTGTTAAGGAGTTTGTTTAGCTCTACCAAGTCACATGGTGGAGTTGTTCGCCCATGAGTCCGATTTTGTCTGATCACTTTCATTGTGATTTGTGAGCAAATTACCCAAAAAAAGAAGAAGAGGGTGAGCATTTCCTCATTTTGATTGGTGGAAATAGTGTAGGTTTAGAGAATGAATACACTTTTTTGGAGTAATTATAATGGATTTGGCAGCCTTTTTAATTCAAAATTTGAACTAAGAGACATGAATCAATACGTAAGATAAAAACAAAAACATACCAAAATTAAGATGATTTTATTGAAGATTATTTTGTGTAAACATCATTACAGGTCTACAAAAATGAAAGTTTATTTAGTTCTAATGGCAGTTTGTGTTTTGAAAATTACCAACATATATGCATCCTAGCTAGGGTTGGAAACGAGCCGAATCGAGCTAAAATTTGAAATATTCAGATTCAAATGTTAAATTTTTAAGCTCGGCTTGAGCTACAGTATAATTTGACAAGCCTAATTATAAAGGTGTTAGTTTGTAGTGTGACTCATAGCTTACTTCTCCACCAATTAGTGCGAGGGTGACATTTATCTTTTTTTTTTTTTTTTTTTTTCTCTAATGAGAATGGACAAAATTATTCTTTTCGCCCACCTTTTGAAGTGGTTAGCTTGATCTATCGGTCGGGAGACTTATGATCTCCTAGCCACCTCATTTGTTTTCACTTTTCTGAAAAACATGTCCACCTACTGCATAAACAAATGGCTCATGCGGAGACGATGAAATATTAAAGGGCATAGAAACTGTTGGGTTTGTGTATTTTTTCAAAAGAGTTTTTCAAAATCACTTGTCTCGCATTGGCAAGCTAGAACACATTTGTGTTCTTTATATGTGTGGAGGCTCTATGGACAATTGATGAGCTAGGCTCAAGAGAGGCCTCACGCACACATAGGTTGGATGAACGTCCAAGCCAATTTGGGAAAACCGATCCGGAAATCAGTTAACCGGGTGCGTATTGCAAATCTCACGCGCTGGGGGGGTTCAGAGAGCAAGAAAGGTTGATTGTGTTTTGCATTTGCATTTCCGGTCTTTTCCCGTGCTTTATCTTGGAGACGGCGTGGCTGGAACTGCTTGCACAAAGAGGGTGGAGCCGCGAAACGTCTTAAAAGAGAGCGACTTAGTTCGCGACTCAACCCAAAACAACAGCCAACTTTTTGTGATATTTCTGTTCATTTACAGATTTTGAGGCAAACGGTTCAATTAATTTTTAAAGTATTGCCAACAAAACAACTATTCAATGTGTTTTGCATTTGCATTTCCGATCTTTTCCCGTGCAGAAAAGATCGAGACAGAGGCTGTATTCTAGGTTGTTTTTATCCTGGAGACGGCGTGGCTAGAACTGCTTGCACAAAGAGGGCGAAGCTGCGAAACGTCTTAAAAGAGAGCGACCTAGAAACAACTATTCAATGTGTTTTGCATTTGCATTTCCGGTCTTTTCCCGTGCAGAAAAGATCGAGACAGAGGCTGTATTCTAGGCTGTTTTTATCCTGGAGACGGTGTGGCTGGAACTGCTTGCACAAAGAGGTGGAACAGCAAAACGTCTTAAAAGAGAGCGACCTAGAAACAACTATTCAAAGTGTTTTGCATTTGCATTTCCGGTCTTTTCCCGAGCAGAAAAAATCGAGATAGAGGCTGTATTCTGGACTGTTTTATCCTGGAGACGGCGTGGCTGGAACTGGTGAACTGCCCCTTAAACTAAAGGGTACTAAAAATGACCTACCCTACTCTCAACTACTCTTGAAACATGCATTCAGAGCTCTATTTTCATTCACATGAATTGGACCAATTTGGACATGCATAACCAACTATAGCCTTAAATTCCGATGTGGTTTATCATCCAAGAACACGTTAAACTTAGAATTTGACAAGCCCGATGGATCACATGAATTTATTTTCAGTTGTAACAAATTGGATATCCACATAGAAATTGTGGATTAAATCTACTCTAGGTTTGATCCATATCACTCCAATTTTAGAACATTTAGACTTGATTTGGTGAGGATTATTTTGTGTAAACATCGTTACACGTCTATAAAAATGAAAGTTTGTTTAGTTCTAATGACAGTTTGTGTTATAAAAATTACTAACATATATGTATCATAGGGATGGAAACGAGCCGAATTGAGCTGAGATTTAGAATATTCAAATTCAAATGTTAAGTTTTTAAGTGAACTCGAGCTGAGCTCGAGCTACCATTATAATTTGACAAGCCTACTTATGATTGCAGTTGCTCTTGTTGTGACTCTTGGTTAGGTCAAAGTAACAGAGTCATAGAAAGAATATCACAGATGGTTGATACACAACCGGATTGTGTCATGGACAATCCACAATTCATCTCTTGCCATTCAAAAGTGCTTTTGATGGTCCATAATCAAGTACAGAGATTTTGATAGAACAATGAAAATGTTAGGATCTAGGAAAACTTTTTCCGAAAATGTCCAGAAAAGAAAAATAAATTGTACAGACTCACATGATTTTCAACTTGAACCGTTCATTTTTCTTTTGCTGGACATTTTCGAGCTAATTTTTCATGGACCCTATTACTCATCGATAGAACAAACTATGATATTTGATTATGCAGTATTTCAGGGCGCTGACTTTGCCTGATCATGTGAAACCCGTGGAAGGAGTAAAAATACAAGGGAAATTGTTAGGTTGCTCCAGAAAACACTTTCTAATTCCCTCCAACTCCATGGCAATTCCAAAATTAATAATCAGACATTTAAAAAGAAAAAAAAATGTATGTGAGGGATTGTGTTTAGAGTTGTGTCCGGATAGTTCTGTTCTTAGCATTTTGATTGTTATAATGTTCGCCCAACCGACGCTCACATCTTGCATCTGTCCTGTTAACCGCAAGAAAGATAATGTCGATGGTGTAATTTTGCAAATGAAAACGATAGGGACTCGTGGTGTCCGGCACCAAATCCAAGCCGTCCAAATGCGCTATTTCACAGTATAAAATGAAAAAAGCACAATCATTCAAAATGACTGGCCCTATAAAAAAGGACCAATTTTTAAATACCCTAATATATAATGTGTGCATCGGTATCTTATGCAAAATATCAATTTCTATAATGTAAAAAGAAGCTATTCATTAAGTTCAAGATCATCCAATCAGGAAAATCATTCTCATTTCTATTCTTAAGCTATTACAAGAAAATGGTTTCTCATGGAATAACTCTAACTTAAAACTATATTTCCATAACATAGAATACCCAACATACCCTTAGAAAAATTTATCAGTTCTTGAGCATCCAATCTAAATACCATCTTCAACGTTTCCCGACATATATGTCTTGTACTTCTCGCAGGGTGAAGTCTCAAACACATGCTGGCGCTTGCACTGTAATTGATGACATACGCAACACAACAATGGATAAGTTTCACAATGAATAAATTACCAACAAAATGTAGATAAAAAAATTACTCCACCAAAACTTCTCGTCACTGTGAGTAATTAAAAATAAGGTTACTCGTTTGGACCCTATAAAATAGAAACCAAAAATCACAGATTTTAGCATGTTTCAGTTTGCGGTTTTTTCTCTCTCCCCTCGTTTTGATACATGGATTGGAATTAATATCGGAAATGAGAAACACAAAACAAACATGAAGGAAAAACGAATGGATAAACATGAAATACAAAATAAGAATAAACTTACCCCTTGGTAGGACCTCATTATGAGTTCAGGCGAAACGCTTATTGTGCGATTTGAGACGTTGGAAGTATTGGTAGTTGTTGAACCTACAATGTTACAACGTCAATACTTTGGTTTTTCTAGAAATCCAGAAAGAAAGTGAAAATCTGAATGAGAAACGAGATTAGGAGATAGTTACCCATTTGCTGACATTTCTTCATGATCTCAACGTAATCTCCACATATATATCCATCTATGAAACGAGATTGGTTACCACCCACATGACACTGCGTAATGAAAACGTCAAAAATAGGAGTATCAATCACATCAAATTTACATGCATTTTAACAACACTGTTCTGACAAGCTTACACGCACCTCAACTACAAAACAATGCAAGTTCTGACTAACTTATACGGTAGAGCTCTTGGATGCCCCACATTGCATCCCGTGATCGAGTCTCTTTCCCTTCTCCCCCATGTAATAGATTAGCAACAACAAATGACAAAAAAAAGAAGAAGAAAAAACTACAAAACAACACTATTATATTGACATTCAGAATAAAAGATTGTACTCTAATTTTTCCCGTCAGTTCAACAAAACTGGCTGGTAAATAATAGCACTACTATAATGTTCGTTTAGCTTTTTCCGGCCAGAAACTTGAATGACTTTGGATTAACAATCTAGGGGCTAAATAAAGCATATAATAAAACGTTTGATGGAAAAAGACCCAAAATGTCGACAGAGAATGCAAGTCATAAAGCTCTTGAAAAGTTTTTTTTGGGTAAGGAGCTCTTGAAAAGTTAGATCAAACTCAAGCATGATATGAACTTAGTAAAATTAGGAATTTGGGGGCACTATTAACCCTACGTCCGAACCATTCATATCCGCAATCAACGGTTTAGATTGATAGATGGACTCTTACTAGTAATTTTATTAAAGAATCTCAATAACGAGTACAAAGAGAAGGAAAAAATCCAACCAAAAGTTGAAACACCCAATTGGCAGAGCCCAAACACCCTTTGGCCTTTAATGCTCATATAAAACAATGAAAATACTCCGAAGCCAACAAAGCCAGATAAACTGTAAATATAAACCACATAAAAGCCTAGCCCAAACAAGTGGGCTAAGCCCAATTCCAAGAAAACCCAAAACCTAACCCTAAAGCAATGCGCAAATCATCCACCACCTCCACCACCAAAGCCTCAGACAGTAGTGACTACCAACCCCGACCCCACCACAACACGAAACCACCGATCCACCTCTGGAGGATTTGGGGTTGCTGCTGTGCAGCCCTTGCACAGTGGCTGTTGTGCACCATCCGGACCGTCCATTGCTTGGATGGATGACCCAGATTTCGTCTTGCACTCACGCAACAAACGGTTTGGATGCAAAGGTGCTGAGGTGAAATTTGAGCCGTCCATCCGAGCAACGGACGGCTCGGATGATGCACATTATATTGTGCGGGGGCTGCACAGCAGCAACCTCGTGTCCACCTTTGGATAGCCCAAGGGAAGTAGCGCTGGTGAAACTAAGAATTAATTTTTACTGGTACAAATGTATTCTCCATCTAAATCGTTAATTGTCAAGATAAACAGCTCGAATGGTTTGGCAGGGCCTGCTATCCCTATGGACAGCTGGCTTCAAGGTCCGTGAAATTAGGATCCTCCAAATCCATAGGGTGCTATGATAGATGTACAAAAGTACGTAAAAGGCTTCCCTTATGAGGTTCATTTATAATATGAGCGGTACATATATAAAGGGCTCAAGCTATGAGGTTTACTTCGGGTCTCCAAACCGTCAGGATCGGCTCAGCCAACAACTCCCTCAATAATGAACCCTAATATTTGTGCCTCTTGATTTATCTGAAAATAATAGTTCACCGCGTAAATTTGCCAAGTAAAAAGTACATACATGGTTGTACAACTCAAAGACATGCTTGCATATGGAAGGAACTCTGGGCTTGGCTTCAGGGGCTTGAGACGCAGCAGCAGTAACAACAATCTCTTTTGGTCTCTGATCAGTTTCATGTTGATTTGTGCGTTTAGATGCCAAAGCATCGATAGTTCTGAGTGCTATGGCTGAAGCCACACCATAAGATACGGCTACTCGCAGAAAGAAAAAACAAACAAAACAAAACAAAAAAGTTGTTGGTAAATAAGACGCAAAATTTACCAATTCTATTCGAAGGAGATTGCACGTACGTACCCCAGAGTAAGTAACCACGAACATCGGGTGAATTGAATCCACCATTGGCACCCGGAGAAGGTTTTGGAGAAGAAGCAGGAGGAGCTGCAAAATTTATTTTGAGTTCTAGGCCAATTATTCTGCGACTAGAATTGAAAGAGTGGAAAAGGCAGAACCAAAAGTAACACAAAAAGATATAAATTATGGCAATGTAAAACAGGAAAAATAGAAGAGATAAAACAATATATACCACTATCCATGGCAGTCATGATTGATCGGAAACTTAGTGTTAGGTTTGAAACTTTCTATAGAAGGGCCGATATATTTATGGGAACAAGTGTAAAGGGTTTTGTTTCTTGGGGTGCAATGCACTGCAAGCAAATCTCTGTCTTCAATCCCGTTATCTACCACACACCAATCAATTAATACATATTCAATAGAAACGTGTTTTACCTAAAAAAGTCTCAAATTCTGTTTCCATTCTTACTCTTCCACATGTCCCATGAGTATATGACTCCCACCCCGTGTCTAACTTCCCTATTTTCTCCCATGACTCAGGGCATCCACAGTGGGTTCCCTAAAAGTTAGAGGTGTACACATAAGCCTAATTGGGACCCATTTTTCACCCGTAGAGCTTGCTAAATTTAGAGAGCATATGTGTACTCAATGGGCTAGCAAAAACATTTTCTATTTTGTGGGAAAAAAATAATAAAAAGTGTGGGTCCCATAAATTGATAAGTCTAAAAAGATTAAAAGTGCTTGGGTCCCACTTAAAGCTAGCTACAAGGCTATTTAGATTTAGCTAATGAATTAGGAGCCATGTTTAGGAGCTACCATTGGGAGTTTGTATTGAGAGCCCATTGAAGACCATTATTGATCAAATGGCTTGCTAAATTTTCGAAGTATCACTTAGGAGCCATTTTAAGAGCCCACTGTGGATGCCCTTACACCCTATCTCTAATTTTCCTATTTTCTCTACCCGCTTCCTTTTATAGATATTTCTGTTTATGCTTAATTTTTTTCTCCTACTTTCACAACCGTAGCTATTGATTTTGGAACTGTTACGAGTTTATTACAAGATTTTTGTCTTTTTAATTTTTCTTTTACTAGCATTGTGCTTGTTGATACATGGAACCACATGAAACAAAAATTCAAACTAATGTACTTTCCGTTCCCGGTGCATCGAACGGGTAGAAGGCTATATCTTATCTTATCTCTATTATAGTATTGTAGGATGGATTTTCGCGAGGAGAGCTCCTTGCGCTTGCCAAGTGTCCCCTAATTTCACTCCCATAAAAATAATAAAATATGAAAGATTAATCTCTTTTTAATTCAGAATAAAATGAGAGTAATCAAAGATAAACATTTCCCTAATTAATAGGAATCATATGATCTCATGTACTCCATCCGATCTAAAATATTAGTCTACTACAAAACCCATGCAATTTTGTGATAAGAAATAAAATGCTTCTGAGCATATAATTTTTTAATTTTTTGGACACCAAATTAAAGAGCTCAATTAGTTCTTTAATTTGGTGTCGAAAAATTTTAAAAATTGCGCTCCCAAGTATTTTATTTTTTAATCCAAAAATTGCACGTCTTTTCGTAATAGACTATTATTTTATAGAACAGATTGAGTACTATTTATTCTCTCTGCATCTCAGGTTCAAGTTTTCAAAACCTTTACAATTTTGTATCATATATCTAACCCTGGGAATTTGAAAGTACACACTTACCATATTAGTGATACATTTACCAAAAAAAGAAAAATGTTATTCATGCATCAATTCAATTGCTCTCTCCCGGAAAAAAATTTACTAAAATATGCATAGCACAGGTTCATGTTAGTTGGGTTTGTATTGTCGAGAGAGAAGTGGAGAGAGAGCGCAAAAAGTTCAGTGGTTATTGCGCCTTTGATGGGGACATGTGGACAGGTAAAATTTGGAGGATTTTGACAAGGTAATAAATAAGTGAAGATTCAAAATTGTACGGGAAAGATGAAATATAGATATTGTCACCCCATAATTATTTTTGTTTTGAGGAACAC
This sequence comes from Vaccinium macrocarpon, assembly GCA_022606695.1. NCBI lineage: Eukaryota > Viridiplantae > Streptophyta > Magnoliopsida > Ericales > Ericaceae > Vaccinium > Vaccinium macrocarpon. The sequence continues at coordinate 5,783,966 of CM040172.1, read as the reverse complement.
ATGTGTAGAGATTTTTGCCGTTTAACTTCAAAATAGTACAAAATTCACAAGTTGGGACCATATGTGGCAGTGTCCCATGACTGAATAACTATTCCTTTGGGAAAATTGTATGATCATATGAATTTTGGTATATGCTACGGCGAGATGTACCTAACTTTCCGAGGGGTAAGTCTGGGGTTCGACTCTATTGAGGAATGTCAAATTCTCTTTAATTGTTAACCCGCTAATTTTTTTCTAACACTCTCACTGATATATACAACATTGAAAAGAAAAGAAAAGGGGTAAATTTCAGTTTGGACCCTTGCAATTCATTAGTATTCGTGGGCTAAAAAGTGCCGACCGCACCTAAAACTTTAGCTTGAGGTTCGCTCTTAATTCAATTTAAGTTCAAGGTTGCAAGTCCTGGAGAAAATAACGAAGGGAACATGGTAAAGTGGTAGCTGATTTGATCATATTTGCGCATTATTTGATGATAGTTAGTGTTATGCAAAGTCCTTACCGTTTAATATAAATCACCTAAAGTTAAGTTTTGTAATTGGCGATGTTTTGTTACCAATCTTCTTTTCTCGGCTTTTTGCTTGGTTGTTTGCATGTTTGTGCCAACGTAGTTGGGATATGCTTTCTTTTTAATTTTTTTGTTTCTCTGATTTTTCATTTTGACTCGTTGTACTTTGTGTTCTTCGAGTTCATAAATTTTTTTGCCGATAAAAGAAAACATTTCAACAAATTCTAGATTTCCTGAATCAAACGCAATTGAGCACCACAGTAATCTGCATAGAATTCTATTACAGTCTCACCCCGCATAGTTATTTGCGTTGGACTCTATTGCACCTATGTCAAACCAAAACTAAAGTCTTGCCACATGTTATGAGTGTTAAAAGAGTTTGTGTAGCTCTACTAAGCCACATTGTGGAGTTGTTTGCCCATGAGTCCGATTTTGTTCACTTTCATTAAAAAGGTTGAGCATTATCCTCATTTTGATTGGTGGAAATCGTATGAGTTCAAAGAATGAATACACTTTTTTTGGAGTAATTATAATGGATTTGGCAGCGTTTTTAATTCAAAATTTGAAAGTTTATTTAGTTCTAATGGCAGTTTGTGTTTTGAAAATAACAAGCATATATGCATCTAGATAGGGTCGGAAACAAGCCGAATCGAGCTGAAATTTAGAATATTCAAATTCAAATCTTAAGTTTTTAAGCTCTGCTCGAGCTACAAATATAATTTGACAAGTCTAATTATAAAGGTGATAGTTTGTAGTGTGACTCATACCTGACTTCTCCACCAATTAGTGTGAGGGTAACATTTATCCTTTTTTTTTTTTTTTTTTTAATGAGGATGGACAAAATCATTCTTTTCGCCCACCCTTTTGAAGCGGTTAACTTTATCTATTTGTCGTGAGACTTATATCGAATACCACAAGATCATAATCAGGGATTTTATATGAATTGGGAGAAGGCGTAAATTCAGTTCAACCGAGTATCAAGAAATATTGTGCATGAAATTAGTGCAACTTTCTAGCAAAAAAACAATTTAAAACGGAATACACACAACTCTGATTTTAAAAAAAAATACACGCAACAAAAACAACCAAAAAAAAAATTAAATGAAAATTAGGCATGTCCCATCCCCAAGCTACCCCTTTTTTTTCATCCAAAAACTTGAGAAGCATGTCCACCTACTGCATAAACGATTGCTCACATGGAGATGATGATCTCATAGCCACCTGTTTTCACTTTTCTGAAAACATGATCATAAGCATGTCCACCTACTGCATAAACAAATGGCTCATGCGGAGACGATGAAATATTAAAAGGGCATAAGAACAACTGTTAAAAACTACGTCATTTTATTGTACCTTTTATGCGCCTAAAATGATGTTGTTTTATCCTTTACGCGCTCAGAATGACATCATTTTAGACGCCCTACAGCCCATAGTGCGAGTTGCACTACAGGATAATTCCCATCCTTACTCATTAGTCCCTTAAAATAAAGGGAACTAAAAATGACCTACCCTACTCTCAACTACTCTTGAAGCATGCATTCAGAGCTCTAATTTCATTCGTACAAATTGGACATTGACGCAGCGGAATCTACGAGAAACTAGTTGCGTACTAGTTCAAACGAGAATAGATCTCGAATCCACGAGGTTCTTGAATCCATAAGAAGAAAGAGATATAACTCGGAATTATAATAGATAAAAAGCTGCTCAATAATAGAGGTTACATGCCCTTTTACAGGAAAAACTAGCAAACCCTAGCAAAACTTACCTAAAAATTAAAGTATCCCAAAAATTGGGGAAACTCCCAAAATTGAAAACTAGAAAGAAAAATAAGATATTCCCAATTAGAAACAACGTAAACGGAATTAAACGCTAAGAGTAATTCATAATCTAATTATTACCTAAAATAGCAAAATTACTAAATTGAAGGCCTAAACGAATGAATTTGGCCGAAATCCACCATCAATCACGATTAGGGTGGTGAGTATTGATCGCAGAGCGATTTTACCTCAGCCCGCCAAATTTGGGCCTATTCCGGGCTCGTCGATAAATTGCCGAATTTGGCAATTTTCAATTAAGAGTTGTTTGGGCCTCTTAGGCTTCGACTGGTCCAACTGATCATAGAATTGGGCTGCTACTTGTTCTGCATCAGACATGAATTTATTTTCCGTTGTAACAAATTGCATATCCACATAGCAATTGTGGATTAAATCTACTCTAGGTATGATCCATATCACACCAATTATAGATTATTTAGACTTAATTTGGTGAGGATTATTTTGTGTAAACATCGTTACAGCTCTATAAAAATGAAAGTTTGTTTAGTTCTAATGACAGTTTGTGTTATAAAAATTACTAACATATATGTATCCTAGGGATGAAAACGAGCCGAATTGAACTGAGATTTAAAATATTTTGATTCAAATGTTAAGTTTTTAAGTGAACTCGAGCTACAATTATAATTTGACAAGCCTGCTTATGCTTGCAGTTGCACTTGTTGTGCATCTTGGTTCGGTCAAAGTAACAGAGTCGATAGAAAGAATATAAAAAATGTTTGATACACAACCGGATTGTGTCATGTACAATCCACATTCATCTCTTGTCGTCCAAAAGTACTTTTGACGGTCCAAATTTTAATTAAAACCATTCGCGTGAAGAGTTTAACCATTCACTCGAATAGTTTACTTAAAATCCGAACCTTGAATTACTGAGATGAACGGCAAGAGATACGTTGTGGATTTGTCCACAACAAAATCAAGTTGTGTATCTATCACCCTTGGGAGAAGGAAGGAAAAATTTAAAAATAAAAATTAAAGGGAGCATTGGCGTCATTTGATCATTTTGTGTCAACTTGGATGGTTATGCTGATAATCAAATGTGAGAGGGCAAAACTGCACATGGGCGTCATTTGATCACAAAATGGTTATGCTGATAATCAAATGTGAGAGGGCAAAACTGCACATGGGCTAAACCACAGGGGGTCAAGTGAATTTTAGTTTGCGAGAATAGTTTTCGTGTATTTCACAAATTAATCCTTATACTTTTGACTGGTTTTAGATTTTGACCAACTATCAACTGTCTTTACGAATTTAACCATAAAAAGAAGACCAGCTATGTGAGTCCTAGGGGGGGGTGCGAGCATGCTACATAGGAGTAATATTCTCGCGCATAAATCCCAAATGATACACAACAGTAATTTGTGGTTGTAAAAGTGATTTGGGGAGACTGGATATAGAAAAGATAAATAAATAATGTTGTAAACACACACGGATGCAGTGTGTGTGGGCTCTCAAGTAGGCCTATCAATGGGTCGGATCCAATCCGGATCCGATAAGCTTGGATCCGAATCCGGATCTGATATTCACAAATCCGAAAACGTTAATCCGGATCTGGATCCGAAATCCGGATATCCGATCCGGTAATTTAATTTTTTGTCCTTTCCATCTAGCTTGCTTGCTTACGGGTCGGATTTTATCCGGATCCGGACCCGGATCCGATAAGCTTGGATCCGATCCGATCCGTATTTTATTAGACTTTCGGTTCCGGATTATCGGATCTGAAATACCGGATTCGGATCCGGATTTTTCGGATCGGATCCGGATCAAATCCGATCCATTGACAGGCCTACTCTCAAGTAATAAGGAACCCGGGAGCCCTCAAGGGCGGCCAGGGTCCTCGAGAGAATGCAGTTCTACAGGGGGTGTCCTTCAGAATCCCCGTTTTTAGTGTAATAAGGATACTGACGGATCCAGCACAATGAGAGGGGGCACGTGACCCCGTGAACTTTTCATAATAATTGTATCCAGCGTGAATAATAGGATCTTTCAAGAATTTATACTAGTGCCGCTAAATTGTTTCAAGCCAAATTGATATTTAAGAATGTTTTAAAAACGGTGGAAATGAATAATAACACAAAACTTTTGAAATATGAAAAAGTATACATGCAGAATTTTAGGATCAATACTTAAATTTTGTGCTCATTTCTTAAATTTTTTTGCGACAACTTACTTAAAACGCTTGTTTGCTTGGTGATGATCAATGAATAAGGGGGTCTTTGAATACCTACTTATTCCATTTTTTCTTCTCATTTTCTACTTCTAGGTGTTTGGCTAGTAATGTTACAATCACAACCATTTACACATCCACTTGCAAACCCACACTCACAAATGCGTGGGCAGTGGGCCCCACACACACTTACACATTTGGGGCCCACTAACTTGTGAGTGTGGTTATGTGAATGAGTTTGTAAAGTGGGTGTGGTTGAACCATTTTTCGGTGTTTCGCTACCCTTACTCATAATGTATTCTCCTATAATGCATTTTCGATATTTGTGTTTAAAGAACAATAGCCAAAAGTAGGGGGAGAAGATGTTTTTGACTTCTCATTGTAGTTAACAAAACGACTATACAATATATTTTGCATATATGTTCCAAACATAAATTACTTTTGTTGCAAAATACGGTTTGCACATATCTTCAAAAAATACTGTAGATTCTTAATACAATCTAGTTATTATCCAAAACACCAAAAATGTGAAAAAGTAAAATGCAAATAGTGGAAGATATTAAAGCAACATAAAATCTGTCAAAAATCGCCATAATTGAGTTTGGATCGATCCAAACCTTCTTTGGATCGATCCAAAGTGGTCTGTTGAAGAATTGATGAAGTTGGATCGATCCAACCTTCTTTGGATCGATCCAAAAGGCTCTGGTTGAAGACCATGAAACTTGGATCGATCCAAGACTTTCCGGATCGATCCAAAATGGACTGGTTAGGCAGATTTTTGACCCAACTTCGCTGGCACGCCCCGGCTTCGTCCGAACTCGGAATGAGGCGATTCTTGAACCGTTGGAAAGCTCTATGAGTCTACTTTCAAACCCAATTGACCTCATCTTCATGGCCTTTTTAGAATGAGAGATATGAGCCTTTTTCTATCGGTTGGTCGGATTTCCTTGAGCCTCATAACTCAACACTTCTTGTTCCTTTGTTTCGGGCCTTCTTTGAACCTTCCAAAGCTCCTTAAATCGACTTCTAAGCTTCGGCGATTGTCCTCCACGGCATTGCGAGGTCTTGGATACCTCCGGGTACAACCGGGGATTATTTGGAGCTTTGGACACGCCTTTTAGCTCTGATTTTCTGAAACTCATCAAAAACACAACTCGCGCAAAATCAATCATATAAAGGCACAAAATGCACGTGTGTGTGATCACAAAGAGCGAGATAAGCCCGCATATATACAACATTAGGGGCTTATCACACCCCCCAACTTGAACTTTGCTCGCCCCGAGCAAACTAAACAAATGCAACTAAGAGAACAAACTAAAATGGATACATCTTTTAAACCCCCGGGCGGCCCCGGTAGGACGAGTGAAGTCTCGTGAGAGTTTTCAGCAGTGAACACCCACAAAACACAAAAGAATCGAATACTTTAAGTGTGACTCATACCCAACCGATAACTCACATAGTACCACAATGTCCGCCATGCAAGTCAATGGCAAGATACTTCACTCATAGAAAGAGTTAAGCAAGTGAACTTCATATCTAAACTTAGCACATAAATCAATCCTCTCACCTACGGTCGGATAGAGTATTCTCACGTTGCATGCGTGTGAAAAGAAACCTCACAATGAAATTCACCAATTTTGAAAACAGTTCTCACACCATTGATAGCTCGGTATTTCTTTAAGCACACCCCTTCCCTTTATTTGAATGAATCTCTCTTTTTTCTTTTTTCTTATTAATGTGGTCGTGCAATGCCTGGACCTCTCGGGCTTTCTAGTTGACCCTTTAGCGAGCGTTAGGTCGGTCATCCCCAAGCCAAATGACCTTAGGGTGCCAGGTTTTGAGATACCCCTCAGACTTAATTGCTCGAGTCAAAAAGGCTTTATAGTGAGGTCCAAGCTAACCACATTCGACAATTCCTTCACAAGGTCTATCCATCTTTTGACGCGAACAATACGGTGGGAGCGAACCCCGATTGCCCGGTTACTCAATGAACGCCCGGATAAACATTAACAATACAACATGCATCATCTTTTTCTTTTTTTCTCTTTTTCAAGGAAAGGGGCTCCAAATATTTCATAGACACGTTAATTCACACCGAGGGATCAATGACACGTGAACCAATTTCGAAGCCAGTGAATGCTCAAGTGGGACAGTGCGTGTGCGAAAGCATGAATTTAAGTGAGCATACGCTATCCAACTATAGGCAATACGGTTTAACCAAGTGTTTCTCTTTAACGTCATGTTCACAAGCTTAAATCTATCCATGAAATCGTATCAAGACTCCGTCTCACACAACAAACATCATAGCATTAATTAGAAGCCATCAATTAAGAATAAGCACACACAAGTATCCTAATTCCTTGATTCATCAATTTTTTTATTTTTTTAATTTTTCTCATTTTTTTTTCAAGACTCTTAATATAAACAATGCAACAAAACACGAAGTAAACCCTCCCCCCAACTTAAAATGTGCTATGTCCTCATAGCACGAAGACAGTATAAAAATGAAGAACTAGGAGGGATAAAAATGTACCGACGGGGTGGAATGTCAACCACCTTATACCTCGACCAAATGAGAGGCTTTTTCATCACTCCTACTAAGAGAAAGTATTCACAAATAACAATATGTACAAAAATAACACAACCGAAGAATCTTCACGCGATTGCACGGGTAAAACTTTTCTTCCCGAAACTAGAAACTGTGGTTAGGCCATACGTAGCTCAAGTTCGGGTGGCTATACCGGACCATCAAAATACATAATATCCTGCATATGGGATCCAAACATCCTTCGTACTATGAAGAGTTATTAGTACAAGCATATCACTCCATTCCAAGCCTTCCGTTAAAAATTGTACACGATCATGCCATAAGATAAGATACTTAGAGTATTGTGATAGCAGTAGTCGCGTAAGGAAATTAAGTTCCACCAAATGCATAATGCGAACCAAATTCATTTTCAAAGTGTTGACAAGATTCAGTAAAAGTGGATTGTAAACACAATCATAATTTTCAACACCTAGAAAATCAATTAGTTCGACTCTTTCAAGTTCTTGTGGTGGAGCAGACTTAATGGAAGTGCTAGGGGCATGAGCCTCAAAAAGTTTTTCATGAAAAGACATAGCAAGTGTACAATGAGAATCCTCTTGGGGAGCACAATCGAAAACAGGCTCATCATCCCATATAACTTCTGAGATTTCTTTTTGAGCTGGAATAACCCCTTCATTAAAGAACAATGGTTCTATTACCTCAATGGTGAAGGGATTTTCGAAAGAATCATCACACACTAGTGGCTCATTGCTTGAAATTTCTACAGGCGGCACCTCCTCAATTATAGGACACAAACTCTCAAAATCAATTAAATATGTTGGCTTCGTGGCGAGAAATTTGTCCAATGTATAACTAAGGGCTTGCCCTATTCCAATTTCAGTCAACTCACAATATTGGGGCTTTTGGGCTAATTCCTCAAGGTAGTCCCAACACTCTTCGGGAGTTTTATCCAATAATTCTTCATTAGAACACAAATCAAATTGACATATTGACGGATTTAAACCTCGACAAAAGACAACTAGAAGATCCCCGAACTCATACGTAAACCTTGACCAAGAGAAAATTGAACATTTAAAACGCTCCCAACATTGTGAAAAAGACTCATGATCTAGTTGATAGAAATTGGTTACATCTTGTAAGACCTCTCCATAGCAACTTTCAAAGTATGTCATTATTTTTTTTTTTTATAGGATTTTCTTAAGACTAGCAGAACGGAGGGGTTATGCAACCGCCTCACCACAAACAGTTCCGAGGGGCTAGTCCGCCGCCTCGTTAATAAAACAAGTAATGTACAGAAAATAAGAAAAACTATACAAAAGAGCGGGATACTTACAGTGGAGCAAGGAAAAACTCACGCTAGATGGACCATTAGATCCCCGGCAACGGCGCCAAAAATGCTTGATCCCCGGCAACGGCGCCAAAAATGCTTGCGACCTTGGATTGTGTCGTAGAAAGTGTTGCCCCAAGCGTAGGGCTAGGTCGGCGGTAGCATAATAACCGGTAAGACCGGGTCGAATCCACAGGGACCGAACGCACCCGGCGTGAGAGTTGCCTTGCGAATGATGGTTTTAGCCTTAAAGCGGCAAACTTGGCGTTTGTGATTTGGGGGTGAAATTCTCTTAACTTCGTGAATGACACGGAATATGAAAAAGACTAAATTAACAAAGGTAAAGCCTAGGGGTTCATAACGATTACAACCAAAGCTAACCAAATCCTCACGCTCAGTAACCGACTTGAGCCACCGTTAGGTGCACCCGAGCAAATGGTTTAGAAACTAAACCATCGCCTAGAAAAATGCGTTCCACAAAGAATAGGATTCTTGTGCCATTTAGACAAACATTTGAGTCACCCTATCCCTAAGCATCGCACGTACCAAGTGGTCAAGCCCCAGGCGACGTGCGATCAAAGGGGTTTACAGACCCTAATTTTGATTCATAAAAGTGAATCCCGATTCATTGCTCGACAAAAGTTGAAAGCCTTTTTAAATTCAAGCTGAGGAAATGGACTAACTTTGGTCATGGGGAGTTAATCACCCCATGACCCTACCTATTAAACTACTCACACATTAAATTAACTAGGCTAACTAATTTAATAAGGGAAATAAAGAACATGATTAATGACTTTGAAACTTGGTTTTTAACAAAGATCCTATGCTAGCCTAACACTTTAATACTTGGAAAATTAACAAACAACCATGGTAAACTTGAGTTTAAGAAGGATTTAGCTAGGAAATGAAGAACAAGATTTAACCAATAAAAACACAAATAAACTAGATTTATATAGAGAGAATGATTATAGCTACAACAATAAACCTTGAAAAATTAACTAGAAATGAAAACTTACTTGAGAAAACTAGAGAGAGAGACCTTAAAAATCCTCCAATGGAGGAGCAAAAATTAAACTAAGGAGGGAGGAGTAGGAGAGAGGAGGGAGGAGGGTATTTATACTAAAACCCCTTTACATTGGCTAATTATCCTAAAAACATACTATAAGTGGAAAGTTTCCATAAATGGAAGATATTAAAGCAACATAAAATCTGTCAAAAATCGTCATAATTGAGTTTGGATCGATCCAAACCTTCTTTGGATCGATCCAAAGTGGTCTGTTGAAGAATTGATGAAGTTGGATCGATCCAACCTTCTTTGGATCGATCCAAAAGGCTCTGGTTGAAGATCATGAAACTTGGATCGATCCAAGACTTTCCGGATCGATCCAAAATGGACTGGTCAGGCAGATTTTTGACCCAACTTCGCGGGCACGCCCCGGCTTCGTCCGAACTCGGAATGAAGCGATTCTTGAACCGTTGGAAAGCTCTATGAGTCTACTTTCAAACCCAATTGACCTCATCTTCATGGCCTTTTTAGAATGAGAGATATGAGCCTTTTTCTATCGGTTGGTCGGATTTCCTTGAGCCTCATAACTCTACACTTCTTGTTCCTTTGTTCCGGGCCTTCCTTGAACCTTCCAAAGCTCCTTAAATCGACTTCTAAGCTTCGGCGATTGTCCTCCACGGCATTGCGAGGTCTTGGATACCTCCGGGTACAACCGGGGATTATTTGGAGCTTTGGACACGCCTTTTAGCTCCGATTTTCTGAAACTCATCAAAAACACAACTCGCGCAAAATCAATCATATAAAGGCACAAAATGCACGTGTGTGTGATTACAAAGAGCGAGATAAGCCCGCATATATACAACATTAGGGGCTTATCACCCACTGCCCCGCAGACCGTAGTGTCGAATTCTCACCACTAAAGCAATAGAAACAAATTTATAACAAAAAAAAAATCAGAAAAAGAGTTTTCTGAAGTTTACTTGGTTTTTATTTTTTATTTTTTATTATCTAGTATTCCATTTTGGAATTGCCTTGGAGTTGGAGAGAATTAGAGAGAGAGTTTTTTGGGGCGGCCTGTTAATTTCCCTAAATTTTATTACTTCTCGCTTGAGTTGTTTTCGTTACGCTCTCAAACAAGAAACCAAACAGATAGCCATATCGAGTGATTCGAATCTATTCTATGAATATACCCAAAGATAAACAAGGAAGAATCAACCCTGTGTTTATTGAACAAAATGTTTTGCTTCAGCAAAATACAAAGTAAATCATTTAGATACGAAAACAAACGAGACTGACTCAATACGAGCATTGGCAATTCCACAAAACATGTAAAACTCGCTATACTTACTACCAACACAAGAATCCTATTACTGATCGAAAAAGAAAAAATGCAAGCAGCCTAGAAAAGACCATTTGAATGTACTTAATAGAAAAGACCATTTATGAAATGAGGAAACCCCAAAACGAAAACGAAAAAACTGGAAATACTTCACATGAAATAGCTCAGAGTCGTCTTCTTCCCCTTCCGTGAACCTCCTTCACCATACAGCTCATTCCATTGCAGTAACTCATTCATGTTCATGGACGATGTAGAGAAACTAGCTCTGATCTGTTGCCATCAGTAGAGTTAGAGATTAGAACGTCGTAAGGCAATTAAGAAAAAGAAAAGAAGATGATTTGTACCTGTTCTTGAGCATACTTGAAGTCCTCCATACTTATTGGCCGAATTTCAGAAGTCTTCTTCAGTGCTGGCATGGGCTCCATGTCTGGTACCGTGACAGCATTTTCCTGTCAAAAGCTCAAGATATTCAAGTAGTCTGTAATCTGGTTCCAAGAAGTATGCAGATATGCCAAAAAAAAATAAAATTTTGTTTTAGGGTAGAGGAATAACTGTATGCAAACAGGCTCTAAATGTGATGATAAGGACGTGTTGTGCAAATTGAACAACAGGCAATGGATGGAAGATACATTATGAACCTTTCCATTCTTTGCTCTTTTTTGAAGAAAAACAAACATTGAAAAAGGTTCGACAAAGATTACGAGTCTTAGAAACTATCAAGTGGAACCGGAAAGTTTGTAACCTAGCAAACATTGCATGCCTAATGAGTTAGCTAGGAAGTAGGAACCATCCCTGATCTACTGGCAAAACTTCGATGCTTGAATTGATGCAATGTTACTTTCTGCTGTGACAGCATTTGCTCATATCATCATGTAGAAGAAACCAAACCTGTTTTTCAGACTGTAACATCTCTCTGACTGGACAGTATGCAGCAGTGACACAAAGATTCTGTAATGTCATACAAAAAATGATTTAAAACATACACAAAATTAGAACCACAGGCTTTTTTTTTTCCCTTGTAATTAGAACCACAATTTTTTTTTCCCTTGTAAGTAACGCAAAGGCCTTTGACGGCAAGGACAAGAAATACCTTGAGATCACTTCCAGAATATCCTTCAGTCATTCCAGAAATTGCATCAAAATCAACATCAGGGGACAACTCTTCTTTCTCCAGTATTACTCGTAAAATTTTAGTTCTATTAGGAGTATCAGGCAAGTTCACCATAAATCTGCAGGGGGGAAAAAAATCAAGGGCTTTTATTCTTGGAAACAAAGTTGTCCGGTGTCTAGGACATCAATATTTTTAGAATTTCAGAGCAAAACTATATAGTATGAAAGACCAAGGATCAATTTTTTTTTTTGATGTATAGTTTTGGCCACTTTGGAAAACATTTCAGAAGCATTCTATTTCTGATAGCACTTTGGAAACATAAGAGCCATGTCAAATGAATTTGGAAATTTATGAAATAATGGATCTTTTAATAGGAGTTGAAATAACTCAATCTATCAGATGTTTTGTAGTATTATGCAGGAGGAAGCAGATTCAGATTTCCACTAATTTTTTTATTTAAGTTTCCAGGAAAACAGAAATATTTCAGCCGACAATTTTTTTTTCCCTTGGTTGAGACCCGCAGAACAAAGATTTACCGGCGTGGCATCCTCCTAATAACAGCCTCATCAAGGTCAAAGGGTCTGTTGGTGGCAGCAAGAACCAAAACCTGTTCCCCATCTTTTGTACGCAAACCATCCCAATTCATCATAAACTCATTCTTTATCCTACGCGTCACTTCATGCTCGTTGTTTCCTCTGCACCCCAACAAGCTATCAACCTAAAAAAAATACAAGTATCTGCTCTAAATTTTTTTGAAACTTAATTTGACAATCATACATGTCAAGCGGAGACTTAAAAGATCACCTCGTCGATGAAAATAATGCTAGGAGTAATTTTTATCGCTTAGTGAAAAACAGCCCTCACGTACTTCTCAGCATCGCCATACCACTATTAAAAAGAAGGGGAGATTAGAAGCTATATCCATCGAGATAGATGAGATCGTTTTACAATATTTCTGAAGCTCTAACCTTTGAAGCAATAGTGGATGCTGAGATATTGATGAAATTTGCTCCAGCTTCAGTGGCTATAGCCTTTGCAAGCATGGTCTTCCCTGTTCCTGGGGGACCAAATAGAAGGATCCCCTTGCAAGGCTGGAGAAATACAAATTTTCTTAATACAACGGATATATATAGAGGTAAAGTATGCATGGACCTACAAAAGCAAAGTAATATCAAGGGAGAGCATCTCCAGTGGTGACATAAAATACTTGTCGAAGCCAAAATTTGACAAGTCCTCTTAAAAAACCCATCTCCAGAATGTTCCAGTCCTCTTGCAAATCATATGATTTCTTAACTATCCGACCCGCACGTGGAGAGGTAAACAAAAGATCCATAACATCAGAATCGTAACGAAACAAGGTGCACTAAGGACATAAACAACGGGGCGATCAATCAAGAGAGTCTTACCCAAAAGCCTCTAAAGCCTAGATCTGATACAATATTAAAGCATCCAACTCAAAACTAACAGGCTATGAGTGGAGAGGCCACCCGGGCTCATATACTAGTTTTGGAGGTTATAATTAAGGCATTTCATGCAATAGAGGGACAGATTGTGACGCAATCCTAGTGAACTTGTAGTCTCTCCAGAAACATTTTATTAGTTTGACAATGCTATCTCTTTTACTCCAAGAACAGTTCTCTACCAGCACAACATAATTGATTTTTGAAGTAGACAAAATGAACACACCTTCCTTAGCCGCCCCTTACAGAATAATTCAGGCCTTTGTAAAGGAAGCATAACCAACTCTTTCAACGTATCCTTCACATTTTCGAGGGCTCCAATATCATCAAACTTCACTCCAGTTTCACTGCGAGGAATAACTTCACGTAGGAGAATTTTCTCTAGTCCATTCTCCGTTACCACATCCTGAGGTGGGTCAGAGAAGTCCAAAGTCATTTACAAGTTCTACGTCATTTCGAGACAAAGTAACAGAATAAAACGGCAATGTCAAAAACTTTACACGGAATTTCAAGAATTACCTTAAGCAACTTCTCTGAGGTCTTCGGTTTTGGCTGGGTCTCCCGCAAAACATTAACTCCATACTCAATGCTGCCAGTGTTGCAAAATGGAACAGAATTGACTACTGCTTTACTCTGATTAATATTTCAACTGACAACTTATAATTAGAACTTGGGAAAATATTTGATATACCTTTTTAAGGACAAAACAAGGTTTGGACTTGCATTACTTGGTGGGTACTCCATTAACTGGTAACCAAGAGCCCATCTGACTACCTTTTCTGCACCTGTGACCAGCATAACACTCCCAATAATTTACTGTATGTACCCCTTGGCCCTGTTTGTTTGGCTGAACTAATAGCTAAAGGATATAATCTCATTCGATATGTCTCAAATTTTTCAGCATAATCATATCTGATAAGTATTTAAATCTAGCCACAAATTTTCCAACTTCCAACAAATGTGGGATAAGTGGTCCCCTTGGATTAATACTCCGATTGAATGCCTTAACCTAGATGAACAAACAGTGCCATGGAGTATACACAAAGGCAAGTAAACAAAAAGAGGCCACATACTTTCATATGTAAGCGTTTGATGCAGCATGCTTAATTCCTCAAGTTCCTCGCAATCCAGGCCACTTTGGATCAAAACCTGTTTATGACAAACAAAGAATTTTCCCGGTTCAGTAAACAGACAGTTTTAGTAATAGGGTGTAGACATATAAGTAATCTCCAACTGTCGGAACCCAATCAATTTCTCTTTCTCTAAATAACCAATTCCTGTCATACATCACCATTAGACCCCGAGAGTTTCTATATTTTCTTGAGCAGTAATAAAACCCTTAGAAACGCAAGCCTGTATCATGAAGAATGTACGTTACATAAAGAGTTGGAACCCCTTACACTGCGAAGGCAGATGATATTTTCTTCTGCTATTACCAGTTCAGAGTCCTTAGAGAATTGATCCTTTAGGAGAGCAATCTGCTTCTCATCCTGCATCATTTTGCTAGATCTATGGTTAAATATTGAATGAAATTAAATGGTGAAAGTGTCGAAAAAGAAGTAAACAACACTGGGCACCTCTGGCATCTCAATAGGGATTTTATTTGGAAAAAGGTTTGATAGTAGCTTTGTCGTCTCGGGAAGCTTCTCGTCTTTCTCAAATTTGCTAGAATAGCTTTCCTGAAAAAATTGAAAAAGAAAATTTTCAGCATAGAAAACTTGCAATAAAATGCGATCAAGATTTGTCAGCTGGAGCACCAATTATCATTCCTTTAATTTGCACAAAGCAAGTCAATTGTATTACTCACAAGCACAATGTAAATATTGTTAAGTGACAAACTCTGGCAAAAGCTTACGCTGTTAGGAAATGGGTCAAACAATGTATATCAAGCTAGTCAACATCCTCCCCAACGTACAACCCCATCTTGCACTTGGAGATGCATAATTTTATATAGAGCAAAACAGAATACAAAGGAGAGAAGCAGAATGCAAAGGGGGAACAAACGCAAACAGAGACTTGAACCCAAGGCCTTTCACAACCAGAGCTCTGATACCATGTTAAGTTACCATCTCTCCCAAAAGCTTAAGATGTTAGGAAATAGGCCCAACAATGTATATGAATCTATTCAACAAATATAACTTGCATAAAATAAATTGTATTAACCACTTCACCTAATCGTTAACTCGAAAAGCTTCATAGAGAACTCAGAATAATATGTTGACTAAACCAGTACGCCCCCGGTCTTGGGAAAAAAAAAACAAAACCCAAAGAAACCAATATGTTTGTTTGCATGAAATTATGGTAAAGTTATAAAATTATGGTAAAGCTCTCTATATGCAAGAGAGCTTCCAGAAAAATTGATCTCCATTAGAAGAAAAAAGAAGATTTACCTTTTCTTTCTTGTTCTCTGTGTACGTCTGTGAACCAATCACAAAAACATTTTCAGGTAGCTTGCTGATAAGATATTTTATTACAAGGTAAGCTTCCGAATTTTCTTGAACAAACTTGTCAACATCCTTCATGAACAAAATTAAAGGTGAATCTCGGCTCGCACATGTTATGGCCTGTGAAATATCAAAATAAGAATCATAAGTAGCTAAACAAACCAACCCCTTCTTCAAAAAACTGTTTGGTTGGATAGATTAGCGAAACCCCACACCTCCAAATAGTGATTGGTGATCGATTTGTTGAAATCCTTCAGTGTTGTGGGGTCCAGACAAAGTTCACTAGCTGAAGAAAGTGTCATAACTCAGTCCTCTTAGTAACGAGGTTGAATAAAGCTGTGTTTGGATCATGGGTTTGGGTGAGGACATGGAAAATCTCTGACCATGGTGAGTTTTCATTTCCTTTTCCTTACCCAAACCATTGATCCAAATACAGCCTAAGGAAATCACGTTGCTCATATTATACGAAAGGGATAGAAGATTACCTTTGCAATGGAAGCCATAACCTGCTTCGCATTTACCTCCTAGGTCTAGGCCTCCATGGATAGGCTTGTCAAACCTTACACCAAGTTTTGAAACATAGCTGACTTGAGCAAGTAAAACAATTTCTCCCAGGCTTCCAAAAGTAGGTCCCCTAAACATTCAAAAGAATTGGTAACACATAGTGAAGGTCAGACAGAACTCAACCCAACTGAATGAGTCTGTTACCCCAGAAGAAGGTATCCTGAAATCGGGAAGATAGGTAAGCATGTAGAAGATAGACGTTTGTAATACTATATATATGCGTGGAGAGAGAGAGAGAGCATGTGAATGAAAATTTGTGACCAGCTACATAAATGGTAAACCCACTGTTGGAGTCCAGTCACTTTACAAACTGTAATCGAGCAACTTCTACATTCCATTAAATAGGAAGCCTCATTCCCTTTAAGTACTCATGTCAACACCGCTCATTACACACGTATTTCTTATTTTACAGATCGGAAAAAGGTGAAAGGTGGTGAACAAGAGCCAACTTTTGGGATCATAGGGACTCAAAACATAATGCTTACTGAAAGGTCAGACTAATCAAAGCCACAAAAGCACAAATCTGATAAAGTCCTAAAATCTAGGCATGGAAGTTTTGTTTCTAAGAACAAAAGAAAGATTTCGCAAATGATAATGAAAATCAAAGTCATGTAAATTATACCTTGGTGAATCCGTCGAGCATACGCCACCAAAATTTGAACCTACAAATATCACTCGATCACCTGCAATTAAGCAGTTACGCCTAGTGCTCAACGCTCCCAGATCACTTAAAAAGTGGAGAGGAAAATACTTTTGCAAGCACAAGCATTGCCATACCTTCTTTAAACGAATGATGGTTCATGTCAAATTGAGAAGGAAATGATGAAGATTGAGTAGCTCTTTGGCGGAAGTGGGTCCACAACACATCATGTGATGGCCCTATACCCATCGTATACAAATCCTACAATAATGTGTACCCAATCATTATAGCTTTTCGAAATTCTCCATCTTCACTAGTCAACGGAATACAATTTAAAGCCTTAGAGGTAGCATAATTCTAGGAGGCCTAGGCCGGGCTTGTTGACTGAGCGAATGCTTAAGGGATATCCAATCCTCTAAGCTAACAACCACATCAAACTAATTGTGAGAGGATCAATACCACCAATCCCAAGATATTTTTTCCCTCATGTTTTGTGGAATGAAAGATCAGATGGATAATCTAATCCAAGCTGCATAATTCAAATCATATGTGTGATACGTGGCACTTTCGACTTTCAGCAGAATTGTCACCACAGTCAGAGGATGAGGAGAAGTATATGTCTCAGGTTCCATATTCAAACGCAGTTGGGAGCCTTATGGTATGTACTCATCCTGATATTTCACATGCAGTTAGTATCGTAAGTCGTTATATGGGGCGACCGGGAAAGGCACATTGGGATGCTGTGAAATGGATACTTCGGTATTTGAGAGGGACTGCAGATGTGGGTCTTTTGTATGGGGTTTCTAATCCGGGTAATCAAGTTGTGGGTTATGTTAATTCAGATTTTGCCAGTGACCATGATAAGAAGAGGTCTCTGACAGGTTATGTGTTCACTCTATCCGGAAGTGCCATTAGTTGGAAAACAACTTTGCAGGCTACGGTCGCGTTGTCTACAACAGAAGCAGAGTATATGGCCATTGCCAAAGCTGTAAATGAGGCATTGTGGATGAGGGGAATTCTTTGCGAGCTTGGTATTGCACAAGGGGTTACTTCAGTGTTTTGTGACTCTCAGAGTGCTATACATTTGACTAAAAATCTGATGTATCATGAGCGGACCAAGTATATTGATGTCAGGTATCACTTTGTTCGAGAGATCATCTCACAAAAGCAAGTTGAGGTGAAAAAAGTGGGAACGGCGGATAACTCAGCGGACATGTTGACTAAACCGGTTTCGGTTGCCAAGTTCAAGCATTGCTTGGGCTTGGTTGGCATTTGTAGTTGATCGCCCCTTGGGGGCATTGTGGCAAGGTAGAGGCAGAAAAGGGTTGCTATAATTAGTGATTTGGGTTAAGTGAAATTCAAGTCAAGGTGGAGAATTGTTGGAATTGTGCCTTGAATTTTCCTTCTCTGGAGAATTCCAATTGTGTTTAGGATTTCCTATTGCATTTAGGATTTCCTATTGATTGTGCTTCTTATAAATAGAGGCTTTTAGGGATCCTTTGATGATCTCTCATATTGTGGCCTCTCCAGAGTTACGGATTATAGCCGGCTCTTTGTATCTCTTCTTCACCATTGTTAGTGAACTCTCTCTCTCCTCGCCCATGGACGTACCTCAATCTTGGGGGAACCACGTATATCTTTGTGTCGTGTGATTGCTTGTTGTTTTGTTTGTTTTCTCCCAACTTAGTCGCATTCATAGCGTTTGTTTCAACATTCACTAGTCAACGGAATACAATTTAAAGCCTTAGAGGTAGCATAATTCTAGGAGGCCTAGGCCGGGCTTGTTGACTGAGCTAATGCTCAAGGGATATCCAATCCTCTGAGCTAACAACCACATCAAACTAATTGTGAGAGGATCAATACCACCAATCCCAAGATATTTTTTCCCTCATGTTTTGTGGAATGAATGATCAGATGGATAATCTAATACAAGCTGCATAATTCAAATCATATGTGTGATACGTGGCACTCTGGACAAACAAACAGGGCTTTATCGTAAATAAATAAAACACGAGCAGAGTTTCTATTACGAATTGGAAAGGTTTAACACTTACAGCTGGGAAAAAAGAGTTTCCCAATACAAGCAATTTAGCCCCAAAGTGATGAGCAAGTGCCATTGCCAACTTCTTTTGATAAATCCTAGAACCTGAAAAATGGATTCGAAGAGGTTCACAAGCTGTAGTGGTAAAAATTTGATTGGAAATGATCCTGGAAGTATTGGACCAGATATTGTCTTGCGCACCTGTGGGACCCGAGAAAAGAATTCTTAATCTTCCAGCATCAAGAAGTTCAGAGTCACATCTCGTGCACTCTTTGTGCTTCATGTGCAGAAAGGAGGAGGCAACCAACGCATGTTTTGTTCTGTCACTGAAAAAAATGGACAATTGATATTCTATTATGAGCATGAAATGAAAGACTACAAACCAAAAGAAAATAAGGCAACCTCTCTAAGAGAAAGCAACACAGTGAAAAAAAGGTAGATGAGATTCAATTAAAACTGCGAAGTATCCATTTCCACTAATGACTAAACCAAATATCTGGTGAAAAAGAGAGCAGGTATATATTCAGAGAACTATTAAAGTTCAACACTAGTGTTAATACCATGGGGTTGTGGTATTAATTATACCCTCACTGTTAGTCCAATAGGATTACTTATCATATGGTCCGCTCAATATTAGTTTCGGAAAAACAGACAGGGCCAAATTATAGGATAGAAGCAACACGTAGTCATAAAGATACCTCAATTACTAGTAGCGAAGAAGTAGATATAAATGTAGCCATTTACAATAGCTCAGGACAGCACAAAACAACATCCACGGATTAAGTTATTTTTCTCAGCATTTACTTATCGCTGTTTGCTTAATGTAACATCCCTGACTCGCTGGTTCTATTAGTGTTCCATGTCGAAGAACATCTCATGACATCCTTATAGTACTACATTGTTTCCCTTGTATGATGACAATATCATCAGGCATCAGCACATGTACACTCATTGGATTGCACTTGTATGCTGTAGACATGCAATTTAACTATGTAAAGATGTATGGCCGTCTTTGTAAAGATATAAAAGTAACATGAACATTTATCAACTCAAGTGTTATGTGTAGACAATGAAACCTTCTACTGCATGAGTCAACATTGTTCTCATATTAGATATTTAATCGAAAACAACTGCAGAATACGATAAAGATATTCATACTGATCTAACATCTTCAGTGAATGTTGGAGTATAAAGTACATATATTTATGCGTGTGTGCATATGTGTGTAAATATACATATATTTGGCATTTTTATGAAAACTGCTCCGATCAAGCCCTTCCGGGTATTTTTTCTTTTGCCAAATCTTCGCGTTAGACCTTAAAAACACGTTTTAAACACATCTAACAGTTCGGATTTTCAAAAAAAAATTGGGAAGGTGGAGGTCCGGATTTTTTTAAATCCGGGAGTTTGGATAGGAAGTTTTTCGTATACATACATATATATATATATATATACATGAAAATAAAGTAACGCGCATTGCTGTGTGGAAGGTCTCTACCATAAATAATAAGGGAAATCCCCTAACGTGATCAATATTCCTCTGCCATCAAGAATCCCTGATAGGATATCTTCTACGGGTGTTGCAGCTCTGGGGGAGATGGTAGATGTGGATGCCTTGCTGTTTGCACCTTCCACAACCTGCTGAAGGATAGTTTCTTCTATGGGTGCTGCAGCTCTGGGGGAGATGGTGGATGTGGATGCCTTGCTGTTTGCACCTTCCACAACCTGTTGAAGGATAGTTTGAACCAACGTCAAAACACAGGTAATTTTAACCAATTTAGGGTTTCACTTTTAGAATACTGAACTGACAGCATTATATTGAGGAGTATACCCAATTTTGGTACAACCCTTTGTTTCCTTATAGCAGTTACATAATCAAGATGAACTAACAAGAAGTGCACAAACAGAAATACCTATATAACTGATACACTGGGGTAACTAGCTTATGGTTTCGGGTTAAAATGTCATATACTACACAAATTTGATGGGGTAGCACAGTTTTCAGCCTTGTATAATAAATTTCATATGGCGTAGCATTTTTAGGATCCAATAAGAAGTCGGACTGCAAAGAGCTTCCATCAGCAACCAACTATATTTCTTTGCCACCCCTGTTAAAATCTTGGCCCCATACCTGCCCGCGCCCACTTCAAAGCAGCCAAGTCAGAAAACAAGAACATCCTCATATGCACCTAACATGTAGCTAAAAAATATCTCTTCTACACTTCCAGTGTTTTAGAAAAACAGAGAAGGGGAAAAAAAATCCAAGTACATGATCATGCAATTAACTAGTCATCTGTACTTAGCAAGAAAACTCATTAATTATCTTCCAAGTGAGAAATACCGAAGGAAGCATGGAACAAGGTGTCACTATGCCAAACATTGATTCATCTCCTGTCATAGGTAAATCACTTTGAATAGATGGTGACCAAATCATCTCCTTGGAAAGATCAATATATGATGTATCGAATCCACATGACATGCTTGAAAAAGCATGTCCCTGTCCTGCTTGAGAATACATAGGATCAACTGGTATGGGAGCAATATTGTCTTCGGTAACCAAAGCTTTTGATATCTCTTTCGTACTCCATTTCTGTATGGAATTTACCACCAGTAAGTTTTTTTTATAAAGTTTCTAAAAATTCAGGTAGGGAAAAATGAAGAGGCTAAGAGTAAATATCCTAAAAACTTCAGGAGCTTCAGAATAAATATTACGGTTTTGAAACAATATTATATTAACACTAAAGAAACTCCTGAACATATTGCATATACAGGCACCTCGCACTGGATTGATTCCACATAGGGGTGCACCTATTATGGGACCTAAGGGTTTCCCTGAATCTATGTCCAAAAGGTATGCAAGTAGATTTTCTATAAATAAATAATAAAAAACCCTTTAGTGAAAGGAGGCAAAAAGAAAATGCAATGCAAGTGGGAAGCAGCATCACTTGAAAGTGGGTCTTGGGCTTTTAAGGGTAGAATAGATATGTAAGTTCATTCCTCAACTTCAAGTTGTTGGCTTTTTTTTTTTTATATATATTCCTTTCCATGATACCTTTAGCTGCATCTATGTTCTCCAGGAAGATGATACACAGGTCCAACAACAAAGAAAATAATTTTCGCAACATGCCAATGTGGCATTGCATGATGTGGCACTGCTTGATTGGCTACTATTTTCAAGTACCAGATATTGCTGCGTCAGTAGACTTTACCCTTACTCTTTGAGGAAAGATAGAATGAACCAACAAAAAAAAGATACACTTTCACATATGCCATGTCAAAACCTTTGGTATTCCTCACTTTCAATGAATTTTAATGAAGAACAATCCATTACCGGAGCCATTGGCGCCCCATTAGTCAACCTCTGTTGTTGAAGCAGTGATTGTCGGAGAAGTTGTTTCTCATGAACATATTTTGCTGGTGACACGGGATTTGCCTCTGAACCTATAGCAGCAAATTCAAAGGGAATTAAGATGAAACAAAATGAAAAATCATGTGGATTCTAGGAGACCCCACAACCTGTACTTTTACAACAAAGAAAATAATTCGTAAAATTTTTGTGCATAACCATTTGCTATGTTACACTGACTCTTGAAATGGTATGAAGTACTTGTGTCAGACACTCGATACTCGGACAAGGGTGTGAGATATATGTCCGATAAGTTTAGTGAGACACTTGTATAGAAAACCTAATTGTAATTCGAGTTTATCATGAAAGTATGCATAAACCTCTCTTATTCTCCATGAAATGCACTGTAGAACCTTAAAGCACCATTTTACGTAAGAAAATGCATAAAAGTAAAAACAAATTTGAATATTTTCCTGTGTTCCTGTGTCCTTGAAATGAGAAATAGGTGAATTCAACACGTAGACACATACCTGCACCTGACACCTATACCCAAGTCCAAGTAACATAGCCCATTTGTAACTGGCCAGAATAATTCGCAACTAATATCATAAAAAGTCGTAACAAATGAGCCAAAAGTACGTACCCACATTAAACCCTAAACTGCAAAAGATGAACTATTCAATTTATTGATGTCAGCCCAAAATGAGCCACACAATTACATGAAATTGGAAAGGACTGGGCATAAGCTGACTCCAATAAATGTGTATCACAATATTTTTGAGAAGTTCAAAATTAATAATAAATATGCATATTCGTGGGGAGAGCAGTAATGAGGTAGGAGGGGTCCCCGACCCCACCCATTTTATAAACAGAATGAATGTGAGTTAGGAATAAGTTTAATTTTTTGGTATATTTGTATATTACTATTATCTTTTAATCTAGTGTTAAATCTAGGATAAATAATTTAACGTTTTTACACCATCCTAAGGAATTTTGTAACACAGTTTCACACAGGAAAAATATTTACGCGTCTGTTTTGGTTACCAATGAAAAGATAAATGCAGATTGATGTATTGGGCTAAAGTTATCAAAAACTACAATGTATGATATACTAACGGACAAAAAAAAAAAATCGGGATGAACATTTATAAGTTCGTTTGCCCCCCTTGGATTGAACTCATAGCATCTCTTTTCCACTCATTTATAGCAACTAAAAAATTGCATACCCTAAATAAAAATTCCACATTCATATGGTACCAGAGCTACTTTAGAATCTATAATAAGACCCTGTTCCACAAAGTAGATTCTTGGGATTTTTTACTGTCGTAAAAGCCTAAAAGGCAAGACGAGATTTTTGACTTTTTTACGACAAGTCTAAAAAAGCCTAAAAGACAAAACGCCAAGCTTAATTAGTAGACCGGGGCCTCAATTAATTTATGGAAAAACAAACACATACCCGGTAGAACTTGCGACAGTGCATTCCTCCCATTCGGTGGATTACTAATGGGTATCGGAATTTTTCGGCCATTGTCAACGGTTTGATCAACTTTCTCAACCTTTTGGGGGGGAAAAATTAATTAGAAACAGAATCAGACAGAAGAAAACAAATTCAACTTCATAAATTGATAACAAAACAAACTAAATTTGAGAATTTTAGGTGTTTTAGTCCTCAATGTTAAAATTTGTACCAATCAAGTCCCCGTTAACATTTTCCGTCAAAACAAGAGGCAACAACATAATTTTGCATTCACTCTCTCTCTCTCTCTCTCTCTCTCCAAGAATGTGTAAAATAATTTTTGCAACATGCCAATGTGGCACTTCATGATTGGCTAACTCTTTTGAAGTAACAAATATAGCCGTGTGTCAGGAGACTTTCCGCTTACACACATTCACATTCGCTTCGTCAAAAGACTCAAAACTTTGGTATCCTCTTTCAATGAATTTTAATAAAGAAAAATCCATTACCGTAGCCATTGGTGCACCATTAGTCAACCTCAATTGTTGTCGCTGCTGCAGTAATCGTTGTAGTTGTTTCTGATTAACATAGTTTACCGGAGACATGAGGTTCGCCCCTGAACCTACAGCAGCAAATTCAAGGCATATTAGTAAGATGGAACAAAAAAGAAAAATCATGTGGATTCGATTCTTGGAGAAGCCTAGGTACACCTGAGACCTGACAACCTATACTTATATAACTAAGAAAATAATTCCTAAAATTTTTGTGCATAACCAGTCGTAACTTGCTAGTGGCTAAAAGAATTCGCTACTAACATCATAAAAAGTCGTATCAAATGAGCCAAAAAGTATGTACAACATTGAACCCTAATAGGGACATCCAACTCCGATCCAATCACTTGGCCACATGTCATATCCCGTTTTAAACATTCCTTGTCTGAGCCTAGGCCCTTAAGAATGATCCAGACCTTTCATATAATAGGCCTCGCAAGGATGAACGTCCATGTCAAAAATCAACATGATCGGGCATCAATTACTGTACGATCAAACCACATTAATGCAAGAAAAAAATTGGCAGTTGTAATTAGTTCATAGAGCAATCGATGTTCGTCCAAGATAATTTTTTGTCAAATGGATCTTTTAATCTTGTAAAATGTATTAGATGAATTGTCTGATTTATTGACATTGGCCCGAAATGAGCCACACAATTTGGCTCCCTCGGATCGAATTCGTAGCATCTCTTTTCCACTCATTTATCGCAATTAAAAAATTGCGTACCTTAAATAAAAATTGAAAAGGTAGTCGAAATTGATATGGTAGTAGAGCTACTTTAGAATCTATATATTAAGGCCCTGTTCAATAAAGTAGATTTTTGAGATTTTTGACTGTCGTAAAAGCCTAAAAGACAAAACGAGATTTTTGACTTTTTACTATAGGTCTAAAAAAGCTTAAAAGAAAAAACTTCAAGCTTAGTAAACCGGGGCCTCAATTAATTTACGGAAAAACAAACACATACCCGGCAGAACTTGCGACGGTGCATTGCTCCCCTTCGCTGGATTACTCATATGTATCGGAATTTGTCGGCCATTGTCCACGGTTTGATCAACTTTCTCAACCTTTTGGGGGAAATTTTTTTATTAGAAACAGAATCAGACAGAAGCAAACAAATTCAAGTGCATAAATTGATAAGAAAACAAACTAAAGTTGGAATTTTTAGGTGTTTGAAATTCAATGCCGGGAAAACCTTTCGCCTTTTGGGGGAGAAAGGGCCGGTGGGAAGGTTGCTCTTGCTTGGGTTGGTCTCGTCGGAATCCATCGCTGGTTTTTACACACACAGAGAGAGAGAGAGAGAGAGAGAGAGAGAGAGAGAGCAGCTGATACAGAGAGACAGAGGAGAATTGGAGGCAAAAAATGATACGTACGCACCATGTATTTATAGTGGTGGGAGAGAGAGTGAGAGAAGGGACGTCCAACTGGGGTCCTTACCCCTACATTTCGTTACGTTTTTGGTTTAGGGTGTTTGACTGACTTGATTTTTTTGGTTTTTTGGTTTTTTTGAATGTTTTAATTTTATAAAAAAAACTAACTTTTTCCACTAACTAGTTTTTTGATTTTTAGTTTTGCAAAAAAACTAACTTGTTCCATTAAACTAATTTTTTTGTATGTTTAGTTTTGCAAAAAAAACTAACTTGTTCCACTAACTAGTTTTTTGATTTTTAGTTTTGCAAAAAAACGAAATTGTTCCATTAAACTAATTTTTTGTATGTTTAGTTTTGCAAAAAAAAATTAACTTGTTCCACTAACTAGTTTTTTTTGGCTTTTTGTGTTTTTAGTCTTGCAAAAAAGCTAGGTGATTTTTTGTTAGTGGAATGAGATAATTTTTTAGTTAAAACCAAATTATTTTTTTTATCGGAACGGGGCCTTGTACAAATTTCTTTGTACGTACTTGGATTTTTTTTTTACATGTACATTAAAATTTTAAAATGTCAAACGTGTTGCGCCACCTGAGCGTGGGTTCACTGGGACAATTGACAAAATTTACAGGGGCACCACAAATATTGACAGTTAAATTAGGAAATGGGTAAATTTTAGCCATTAGATGAAAATATCACAAGGAGGATGATCTTGCTATTTTTCCACGCAATTGTTCTTACTAGGAACACATGCTTTACTTACAATAAACACAAGCTTTACTTACTGCAATTTATGATCTATATGTGTGGTAAGTGATGTGTTTTTGTGATAAGTGTGATCTATTTTTGTAGTTTGTAGACCCAGTGTTCATGACAAGTAAACTGAGGCACCAGTGCCCTAATACTACTTTTGGGCATTACAGTCGGAGCCGAGAATCGAGGGACCTTATTGAGCGTTGTGCTCAACAAGGCATCTCGACCGTTCAAAAGTGTTTTGAACAGCCCAGATGTGCTCGACAAGTTTGTTGAACACAACGCTCGGTAGAGCCACTACGTCCTCATAGGGAGATGAAAATTTTGAATGCAAAATATTCACCACTCGAACTCGATACGAAGTTAGCAGCTTAGGGTTTAATTATTTATGACAAGAAATATGTACATGACACGATCCAAGAATAAGTTTAGCTTAACCTTTGGTATTCGCTTTCAATGAATTTTAAAAAAGACAAATCCATTACCAGAGCCATTAGCGCACCAATAGTCAACATCTATTGTTGTTTTTGTTGCTGTTGTAATCGTCGTAGATGTTGTTTCTGATGAACATAATTTACCGGATACATGGACGTTGCCCCTGAACCTATAGCAACAAATTCAAGGGATATTAACATGGAACAAAAAGGAAAAATCATGTGGATTCTAGGAGAAACCTAGGTACACCTGAGAAAATAATTCATAAAATTTTTGTGCATAACCAGTCAAAACTGGCCGGTGGCCAAAATAACTCACAACTAACATCATAAAAAATCGTAACAAATGAGCCAAAAAATATGTACAACATTGAAGGAGTTAACAAATGAGCCAAAAAACATTAGTTCGTGTAGACCCACTAATGTTTTTTCTTTTCACATCGTAGACCCACAAATGTAAGCCAGAGGATTATGTAGGGCACTTTCTGTCGGTCGTCGCGTAGTTTACATTCGGACTATCCATCTCCGTAATCAACACTTTATAAGACGCTATGTTGTTCCTCAAAATTTTATTACCCACGTAGTTAGTGCACGAAAAGGAGTTAAGATACTCGGTAAGAGAGATAATGCTCGGATACGGATGCATGCAAATTAGTTCAGTAAATGTAGCACGCACAAATGCATCGTGCAAATCACGTGCATTAGGCAATTCCGAACAAAATTATGCATGAATGGTTCTATTAGAACTCGAGTATATTGTTTAGTCTGTACTATAAAAGAAAAAGTAAAAATAGAATCAAAGGAAGAAGAAAGACAGTTTTTCTTTTTGGTTGCCTTTTTAATAAATCACCTTTTTCCAAAAAAAAAAAAAAAAAACATCAATTGGGGAGCTCTCCTCCTGGAAGATCCCAGGTATTTTTTTTTATTAGGATGATGTGAAATTGTGACCGAAAATAAATAATTGATTAAGATATACTAATATGCAAATACATCCCCAAAAAACTCAACTTACCGATAGTCATGCATATTTATGATTACTTACAAACTTTTTCAAAATCAGTGTGATACGAATTTATTGGATCCAGCTTACGTCTAGTTATGCATATTTATGATTACTTACAAACTTTTACAAAATCAATGTGAGACAAATTTATTGGAGCTAGATTACATCCAGTCTTGTCCAGTTTCAACAATTGTGGGGCCCATTTCAAGCCCACACCAATAAATCAGATAGTTCATCTCGTACACTTTGTAGGATTAATATCCAAACCCAAACAAAAAATAAAAAAATCAGCTTGAATAGACATCAATTACTCTATGAACTAATCGCAAATGTATCGTGCAACTCACGTGCATCAGACAATTCGTAATAAGTTCGTATTTCATTGCAAGGGAAAAAGAGACCACACAATATATGATGGAAACCGAAGTCAGTTATCCTTGACCTGCCACCGATTAATCACCTCAAAAGAGTTTCTTAATGCAATTTTACGGGATGTGAAGGGATGACCAAAGGAGTTAACTAACAATTTGAAGTTTCCATACTAAATCAGTCTGAATGTTGAATAAATAATAAGATTTCCGTTTGGTAACGTTCTTGTTTTCTGTTTTTTGTTTTTAAAAAATTAAAAGCAGAATCATGTTTTATTATTTATAGAAACAAAATCAAAAAAAACATGTTTGGTAATAAAATTTCTGTTTTTAGTTTTTTTTTTTATTTAAAAACAAGGCAAATCACCTTTTTAGTGTTTTGAACATTTTCTGAAATTTAGAAAATGTTTTTAATAAACACAAAACATAAATAAATTACCAAACATATTTTTGTTTTTAATTTTGAAAAAAATTGAAAACAAAAACAAAAAACGTGAAACAAAAACATAACCAAACACCCCCTAGATATTAACCTTTTCGGTTTTAATTAATGGCAATCTCTCTAAATAGAAAATCATTTTTAAAAAATTCAGTATATGTTTTTTCGTTAGTTTTTAAGCACCAAAATCGTTGCTTATACTTTAGAACACAGTGTTGTTCTATCGGCATAAGTCGGGTTTGAAAACCATGAGGCTTTGTTGTTCCTCGATGTACCCACATGGTATGTGTATGGAAAGAAATTAAGACATAAATAAAACAAAGATAATGTTTGGACCCAGATGCATTGTGCGAATCACGTGCATTGAGCGATTCCTAACAAATGTATGTCTAGATGTTTGTATCAGCAATTGAGTTTAGCGTCCGGGTTTGGTTTATTTTGGGTTGATTTACGTTGACTGTTGCTCAATTATTAAACAAGAAAAATATAATATAGCATGACGTAATAATAATGTCAAACATATAGTTGTGTGGATTTGGAAAAAAATAAAAAGAAATAAGAGGTAGAAAAAGAGGAAGCAGAGTCCAAAGGAATAAGAAAGAGAGTGAAACAGAAACGTCAATAGGGGAGCTCTCCTCTTTGGAAGGTCCCAGTTATTTTTCAATAGGATGATGTAAAATTGTTTAAATTTAACTAAATTAAACAATAGATTAAAAGATACTGATACACAAACGGACCAAAAAAATTAAAAATTATACCTAACTCAAATTAATATTGTTAGAAATGGGTGGGATCGGGCTCTTACCCCACTACAGTTCCGTCCATGGTTATACATATTCATGGTTACTTACGAACTTTTCAAAAGTAATGTGATATGCATTTATTGGATCTATACCTACGTCTAGTTGTCTTAGGTTTTACTAATAATTGTGAGGCTCATTTCTTGCCTACGCCAATAAATTCGACAGTTCATCTTAAACACTTTGTAAGATTAATTTCCATGCCAACAAATCAGCTTAGATGGACAAGGTCGTTATGCAAACTAATCACAACCGTCCATTTTTTTCTTGAACAAGTGGGATTCGATCATACAGGAATTGATCCCGGTCAAGTTGATTTCTGACATGGACGTTTGTCCTTGCGAGGTCTATGAATTGAAACGTCCGGATCATTCTT
The DNA here is from genome assembly GCA_022606695.1 of Vaccinium macrocarpon. Taxonomy (NCBI): domain Eukaryota; kingdom Viridiplantae; phylum Streptophyta; class Magnoliopsida; order Ericales; family Ericaceae; genus Vaccinium; species Vaccinium macrocarpon. The sequence continues at coordinate 5,754,092 of CM040172.1, read as the reverse complement.
GAGGGCCTTGGGTGGAACAATGAATGCTTAAAACTAGACGTGACAAGTGGATTAGTGATTGGATGGAAGCCAGACGCCCCTTTTTGGCTCTTTTGTTGCAACTTTCTATGATTTCAGTTGCGAAATATTATGGCTTGTTACGAATGGTTATGCACGGCAGGGGAAAAGCAAAGAAAACAAGGAAAAAATGATGCAGGGGAGGGGAAAAGCAATTTTCGTTCCAATTTTATCGGATGTATGGAGGCAAAAATCCCAGTGACAAAATTTCTACGCGACGCTGAAATTGAAGGCCTTCCATGCCTCCATTTTCTTTGTTGTTAGACCTGTGTATCATCTTTCCCAGAGAACATTGATGCAACTAAATGTATCATGAAAAGAAAAATGTGTAAAAGAAGCCCACAACTTGAAGCTGAGGAATGCACATACACAGCTATTCTATCCTTAAAAGCCCAAGACCTACTTTCAAGTGCTGCTGCTTCTCACTTCACTGCCATTGCATTTTCTTATTCCCAGCTTTCACTAAAGAGTTATTTTGGATGAACGAAGCAAAATAATGAGCACAAAAATTGAATTGGGTTTCTCGGCATGCCTCTTTGATGTCTTCTGCTTTGATGTAGGAGTAAGGTTCCATAGCATAACGTCCTTTGAGTACTTGCGATTTCATGGAAGTTCTTCATTTCAGCTGTAACACTTTCTGAGACCAACTTTACACAATATTGTCATAGGTTATGTCCATCTCCATTCCTCCCCGCACGTACCCCATCTGGAATTACATGGGCTCTGTTATTTGTTGTGTTTGATAGACTCAAATCCAAGAATGATCAATTACTCTTTCTGTCCCCAATTGGTTACTTCTTTTAAAAATCATCACACTTTTTAAACCACAGATAAAATAATTGTGTGCATTAACTTTTGGAAAAAAAATTCTCCCAATTGGAAAACTCTGTTAGTTCTTTAAATAGGTATAAAAAAATTCAAAAACTTAAACACAAAAGTATTTTAGTACTAGTTTTTTAGCGAAGATTTTAGCAAACGGACCAAAAAATATGAGACAGAAAGGGTGCTTATTTCTGGAAAATGCTGAGTACTTCATTATAGGATCACAGACAAAAAGAACTCAAAAGGTTTAAGGATGAAATTCCCCTAGAAGCTCACATGAAACAAAACCCTCACACAAGTGTGGAAAAAAAAAATAGAGGAGAAAAAACAGAGTCCAAAGGAAGAAGAAAGAGAGTGAAACAACATCAATAGGGGATATCTCCTTCATAATCCCAGCCCTCATTATCCGCATCATCTTCTTCCCTGATCCTGTTGGCTTCTAGTTCATCTAGTGCTGGATCTCGATACGGGCCGCGTCTATGAATAACACATATATAGCAAATCAGAAGAAAAAATTTCCCAGGCAAGGTATAATTAGAAAAGCACTGTATTGGGCATGAAGTACTTGATGAACTGAAAAGACAATATCCTAAGGGCTTGTTTGTGTGGCGGATTTAGGATTGGGATAGAAGATGTAACCACGTTACTATCAGAAATTCGGTGTTTGGAACTGCAAGTCAACATGGGATCGCATCTCTGGAGGAAGTTTATATCCCACTAACGTACCAGAATAACGACCACCAGGAATAGGATTTCATATCCCCTCTATTAAGATGGCAATGACGTGACTGCTTTTTCCTTGGGTCTATATAGAATTTGTGATTTGCATGAGGATAAAATTAAAAAATGCATGCCACAACAACCTCGACCAAAACAAACACCGTTATTTTTTTAATCTGCCATTCCTATGCTTGAGCTATATCCCAACGGATTCTATATTCCATACAAATTTCAAGAATTTCATATCCCTTCTATTAATCTCCGAGCAAATAAACGAACCCTAAGCGGTTTCCTAATCTGTGGCAAATCAGCCGACAAATCCACAATCAAAACATAGCATCGATTCATTACATCTGAATAGCAGAGAAACCTGAATAACAAAGTTCTCCAGCTAGGACTTAGGGCTCCGTTTGAATACATAATCAAACGTTCAATTTCAAGAAAAATAGAAAAGGTTTATGTACAAGCTGGATTACGAAAATAAGTTCGGAGGATCCTTAACTTCAAGAACTTCAAAACACTACAGTTAATAGTTCAAATCTTTCAAGATAAAGCTCCAAAGCAACCTTGAAATCCATATCTAAACCATCAAACTAATTTCAGCTACTCTTATTGGATAATCTTGTAACATGCCCTCATTTCAAATCCACATATCTCTCAACAGAGCCCAAGGGCATATGTTCCACCATTCCACATCTCTATGCAACTCAAATCACTCCATTCGCCTCCAATCAAAGGTTAAATATTCGAACTTTTCAGCCAATATGCCTAACGTTTGTAGCATAATCAACGTATCCAGACACTAGAGGGCTAAAAAAACTAAGCTGCTGTACCAGTAACCCTAGTTTCTAACAAATTGCCAAAAGTCTCTAATCAAAATCTAAGTCCATTGGAGCTTCTCCAATCCTTCACTATATATCCGCAAAGTTAAATCTTACAAATCACCTAAAAGATTGACCTCAACAAAATAAAGCAAGCCTTAAATCTCAATCAATTACGTCAACTACATGAATCCTGTTTTCTCCATTAAACTCTATAAAAGGGCATTGAGTCTCATGATATTATCCAATAAACTTAGATCTTTTTGAACCACCACCTCTAAAGTCAATTTTATTCTACATCTCCGCTTCGTGCTACCATCAATCGAAACATATCATTCGACAAAGTTTAATACCTAATTCTTTTATTGGAGATCTTCAAAAAAGTTGATTGGTGCTGCGCTAACTATATTGCAAAGTCATACCAATTGGTTGAATCTAGCAAAAGTTAACACACGTCTCTCAACATAGAGACCTAAAAATGAGCTCCAATCTTCAGTCAAACTGATAAAACTGAAATAGGGACCTTTTTTCCTTATCAAATCACGGAAAAACCTAGCCTTTCACCAAATTTCACAAAACAAAGTTTCGCGGTAAACTTGGGATTGTCTCAATTGTTCCAGAAAATGTTCAAAACAAACAATTGTAGAGTTCAATTCTTTCTGTAAAAAGCAATAACCTAGAATTTTCCAGGATAAGTTAAAGAATTTCAAAAGAAAAAGAGATTTAAAAAGGTGTGATAAAAAAGGAGAGCTCTTTCTCACCAAAATTCACCTCATGACCATTTGGTGAGAAACGGAACGAGCCATTTAGAAAAAAAAATAAAAATAAAAATTATCATTTTTGTACTTCCCTCTCTCCATTTCTCACCAAAATACTCATCCAAATGAGTAATTTGACAAGAAACTCTAATTTCTTTTATTATCAAATCCCTCCATCCAAAGGGGCTGTTTCAGAGGGTTCAAAATTTGAAGTGCTGAAATTCCACCCAGATTGGATGAGAACAAACAAACTGTAACAATTTAGCCGAAAAACATCAAATTCAAAGAGAGATGTAATCTCTAACCTTCGACGGTTACGCTTGGCGGCTTCACGATTCTTCCGCTTCTTCTTTTCGTGCCTGTTCTCATGGAACCTTCTTCGCAAACTCTCCTGGATCACACCGGCTCTCATCACCTCTCTTCGAAACTCATCGATCATCCAGTAACAGTCATCGTCTTCATCTTCGTCCTCCTCGTCGCCGACCTCGACTTGGAACCCCTCCTTATTCGCTAATAAGGGTTTACACCCGAGCTCGTTTCTGTTTCTCAACGGAGTAAACGAACTGGAGAGAGAGAGGTGGAGGAGTAGGGATTTATGCTGCGGCGGCGGCGGCGGCGGTTTTGAGAGCGTGGTGGAGAAGGAGAGGAGGTTGAGAAGGGATGACGAAGCCATTAAACGGATTTTTGGATTAGTGGTCGTTGGGATCCGTTGGATTTTTTTTGTTGATAAATGATAGTACAGATGAGGGGCTCGAGATGTTTCGGAAAGGTGCAGGAGATACTTGGTTCTCGAAGACCGAAGCGACCAAGTCATTGTATTCCCGTAATGATCTTAATTGTGGGTTGTTAGAAATTTTTACTTAAAATCGAAAGTGTTCATTTGTTCAGCAATGTTGAGCACATAATAGATACAAAAAATTATGATCATCCGAGATTGATAGACATGTAATTAATACAAATTTATTTTACCATATATTTTTTAAATGATATTCGTCATCCATATAAATGGTATCCGACCGCATAGCTAATCCTTGCGTCCCAAATTATTGATCCTACTTTAAGAATCCAATTTTTTATGAAAAGTACCAAAAAAGGAAAGAAGTACTCACTTTTTTTTGTTAACTTTTTTAAATGACCATATGTTTTGGGACAACCAAAAAGGGAAAGATGGACCAACAATTTGAGACGGATGGATTATTAATATCCAATTAATTTGATTTTTTTATATGAATGATCAACTCAACATTTCCGATCCCAAATATGGATTATACATTGCCCACAATTGAGGTCATTATAAGGTGTAGTGACGGTCACATACCCCAAATCTGAATATTCCTCCTCTAGTCTGGACAGGAGAATTGTTGAGTTGTGTATAAGTTGACTTAAATACCCTTAATAGTTGAACAAGAAAGAAAAATTTAATGATACTTTACTAGTATATATTTTGATGACTGGGAATGGAGCCTATTTTGATGACTGGGAATGTAGCCAATGGCCTGAGAGTCAGGATGATAAACGAGTCGAGTAAGTGGAGTAAGTTGATAAAATTTGGGTTGGAAAGCTTAAAATACTTCGAAAAACATATTTGAACTTTAGCTTGTTTATGAAATGGGCACAAATGAGCTTTAATCGAACTGAACACGAATCAATCTCGAATAAGCCAACAAGTAGCTTGTTCAAGTTTTGACTTGAAACTTTAGAAGGCTAGAAAAAATTGATCACTTACTTATAAATGAGCCCTTTTTTTTTTTCTTTTTTCTAATCGGCGATCTTAAACGAGCTTTTCTTTTACTGAGCAAGCACAAAATCAAAGTTATTTTTTTATTTTGTTTCTTTTTTCTTTTTTCCTTTTTGAACTGGAGTGAACTATTAAAAGTTTAACTTTTACCAATCAAATCATCTGGGTAACTTGATTTTTTGGAATACTCTTATAAAACCGAGTAAAAGCTTGTTCAAAATTATTCGAAAACTTAACAAGCTTTAAAAATTAATACAAGTTTCGTGGATATATGCTTACAAATTAACACAAATTAATTTTGAAAATCCAGATACGAGTCAAGCTCGAAATCTTTGATTTCATTAAACTACCCTATAATTGGTTGAGATTAAAGTTAGCGGCCCAAAAGCTGGGCTTATTGCCCGGCCAAAAATGAAAGTGTAAAGGGAAGAAAGAAAATACTCCTAGATCTCTCCAATAAACCTCCACAACAGTTCAAATAAGCACGCAAAAAAAAAGCATGAAATTTTACGACTGTGTTATTGAGGAGATTATTCAGCGATTACTGAATATTTTCCTTATTGAGGATACACAAAGATACGCATTCAGACTTATAAGTGACCAACCCGAACACACTGTTTCAGTAAACACACTGTGTCATCAAAGCCAGAAGTGTACATCTAAAGCATGTGGAAAACAGACCATTTCACATGGCATGAAAAAAAACTGACTACATATTAGAGTGACCAACCCGAACATTAACCCGATGCCAAGAAGTGTTCAGAATTCCTCTCAAGTTCCAAATGGTCTCCACATTTTCAGGCTGAACGTTTGCAGCTATATCCACCTGCCCATCAATAAGACAGACAGAACACCGCTCATAAGTTCATAACCATAGTCATTCATATGAAAATGCGATTCACATCATAACCTACGAGTCAATTTCGAATTATTTCAGATTGTCCGAGATGGAAAACAACTACCGTGGATACAATTCAATCGATAAAATGTAGGCAGCTGCTTCCCATTGAACTTTAATGGATCTTTGTTAACTTTATAATACATACATTAGGTTCAGAACTCTGAAAACCAATGAGAATGTATGATGTGATGCCATGAACCACAATTCTTTGGCATAAAATCAAAACCATTAGAGAGAAATGGCAAATCTTGAGCAACTTTCGCCCAAGAAAAGGATGGCAATATTTGGGCTTCAGAATGGCCACGAGTTGAAGCTTGAAATATGACGATTTTTGGCAAAAATGGCTTCAGCGAAAGAAAATAGAAAAGCGTAGGAGAAGCTCTAATAGGTCAAACATTGGGTAAAGAATAAGGTCACCTATGGAAACCTTCACAAGTTCACTCAGAATTTCGAGAGACATCATTACTACCTTGACCCTAATGAAGGCAGCCCCACTACTATTAGCACTCTCTCTGTCTCCTGATGGGAGATGTCATTCGACAAACCAAAAAGAAAAAAGGGTAATAATGCAAATTCTAAGCATGAATAATGCGATGAGAAGAAACATCTAAGACATACCGCTTTAGCAACTATCTCAGCATTCTGTGGAACCTCAGTGATCACCTCAAAAAATACCCACGCCCATTTGTCGCTACTTGAATCATCATCAGCAATGTATGGAATGCCAGCCTTCTGGAATCTGGAAGCTTCCAACCAGGTTTTGCCTCCATCAATGGATACATCTACTCTCTCAATCCCACGCCCACCTCCTGATACTGCATATCCCTTGATAGTTATCTGCATAAAAACAATAACATAGGAGCTCATTCAATTTAACCAAAAAAAAGGAGCTCATTCATCAAGCTAAATCATATGGTTGGACCTCAATCGAAATTGATAGTCTGGTATGGGAAGCACTATTTTTTTTTTGGGTGGTATGAGATGTACGCTATTGATAACAAAATACTTGGGGGGTTCAATTCATTCGCGAGGAACTATAGAAGAAATGAATTTATGCAGTGTAAATACAAACTCGATATGCATACTTAGAGTGCAGATATCACTCACCTCTCCAGGCTTTACGATGTTCGAGTCCTCTAAGGAACATATAGCACACTGTCAAGAAACAAAACCATTGATTGTTAATCACTATAATTGTGGCCCCCACCAAACTTAAGTTTCTTAAAGGCCAAATGCTGAATCTGATCTTTTAATGGAAAAAAAAAAACATATAATCTTCCAATCATAGCAATTATAAATCCAGAGAATTACATATTACAAATCCATCATTGGATGATCAACAGCTAAAATTTCTGGCTGCAGTTTGCAGCTAAACAGCCTTCCTTTCAGACAGTCATCCCTAGTGTTAAAGCAGTGACCAACCAACACAAATATAATCACCAACAAAATCATCAGAAGTTCAGAAGTGATCTGATGCTCCAGTCACAGCCCTCTAATAGTTTGTTTCTTCATGCATCAGTGCAGTAAGGAATTTACCACTCATGTGCATAAATTGTTCAATGAATTGAAGCTGGCCATAAACATTAAAGTTCTCAGATATGATACACTAATGTCTAACCCACATTTCAAACCATGACCCACTTTTGCATTTATGACATTATACTAAGGGTTTTATACAAATACACAAAAGATCAGGGTTACCATGCAATATTTTTCCTCCCTCCAATGTAACAATGTCCATCAGATATACAAACACCGATGGTACTTGAAGGAAAAAAACCAATTGAACACTTGAATCCTCTAAATTTCTCACAGAACTTTAAGAAAGCTCATGTTCGCCAATAAACAAAATTTTCTAGTCACTTGTAGCAGATGAAATAGACATCCCATTTTCCCTTGAATCCAATTAATTCTGGAGTATAACCTAAATATACTCCACAATACAGTGTAAACATACATTTAACTAATCAAGCCATGCTCAGCAGTATTCAACTTTCATAGATGTGCCCAACTCTATGTAACACAGAGATTACAATAAAAGATCTGGGAATAGAGTCAATAGAAACGGCAACATGCACGCACACACACAGACCTGAATGGGGAAATCCATTTGCGGCTTCCTTGTAGACCAATCGATATTCTCCCAATTTACAGTAGGCGGAAACATTTTATAGTCTTTTTGCATAAAGAAGCCCTATTAAGACCAATATAGAATCAATCATAAACAACAGGGTACAATCAAAATAACTAAAAGAAAAATGAATAATATTCTAACCTGACATTCTTCAGCAATTATGTTGATGGAATCAAGCCATTTAACAGAACGAGCACCAATAATACCCGGGACAACTACACGTAGTGGATATCCATGGTCCCTGTTTAAAGCCTTTAGCAGGATTTATTGCCCACACTTATCAGAGGACATTAGATGCGTAAATAGAAACAAAAAAAGACAATCGGTTTGTTCCTCTTTACAACAGGACATTACCAATGCCCGTGGTTGTGAGAATATCACAATAAATTTAAGCATCTGAACAACAGCAAAATGTCAAATTTGATTAAATATTTTAGTCTTTTAGCGTAATTGATAAAATGTAAAGGAGAATATTTTGAAAATACTAAGTAGCGTGCTGCCAAAACTAAGAGACTACTTTTCTATTTTCTGCTGAGCAATGAGGAACTTCAGACAAAAGTACAATAATAAGTACAAACAAACATAGAAATATGCAAAGTTTATTGTAACCAGAAAAGTTTCTGAGATACGTATGAGTTCCCAAAAGAAATAGCGCAAACATTCTCTCTCGTTCAATGCTTACCTCTCCATTCATCTCATACGCAAGCAAAACATCAGCCAGAGGATTAGTGGCCTGAGATAATGGAATCGATGCCTTGTATGGGCCCCCATTCTCCTCCTGCACTTTTTGTATATCAAATCAAGGGGGATCCAACCACTAAGCAGTCAAGGGCAAGGAAAAAGATGCAGCCTTCAAAAAAGACCTACAGATCCATTACCTTGCACTTGTCAATGCTGACGAATTCAACATGCTTTCCACCTGATGGTGTAGCACTTGTCAACTTAGGTATCCCAACAAGCTCGAGAACATCTGCCAATTTGGCCCCACCCCAGACAGCTGCCAGGAAATATACAGTAAGAACCTAAACATTGATAATGGAGGTGAAAATCTTAACAAAAATAAGTTCAAGCACATCATAAACAAAAGAAAATCAACAATGAAAATTCTAGTCCTACTATATACGGAACCTTGGAAGTTCAGTGAAAAATAGAAAAAAATAAGATAACAAAAGAAGTCTCAAACTTAATATGTTCAAGTTGGTCATGCTTGGAGACAAAATAAATGAACAATGACTTCTATGTTCAAGGCCTCAGGATCTTGACTACAGATTTCTACAGATGACCAAAACAGATTTCTAAAGATGACCAACTGACATTCTTTACAATATCAAGACCCCAACAAGAACTTCTTTTAAAATCCCAATTCTCTCGTCAAATATAACACCCTAGTACTACTCAAAATGTGCTCAAGGCTTACAACAAAGGATGAGAGGCTCAAAATAGTTGTTGAAGATGGTGTGAAATCTAGCAGGCCAGTTAAGCAGGCAGTTTTTAACCTTTAGCTCCTGCATCATCGAAATGGATGACATTGAAAATACTACAGTTCGAAAACTAAGATAGGACTCTGAGAGCTTCTGTCTTGGTATCTGTTTTTGCTGTTCCGGGCTCCAAGTAGTGGTTTTAAGCGCTGGTAGCAGAGGAGACGGCAGGACTCAGACTAGTCCTCTCTTTAGGAAGAAGGGGCCAAAAAAGGAAAGAGAGGGATTGGATTTTCTCGCTTTTGGCATAGCAGGGCCCCAGTGCAAAGGAATTAATTTTTGTTATCTGATTAGTGACAACAATAGAATAAGTTGTCTAAAGAACAAAACAATCTGAAGTGAAAACTAACCATTTCCAAGGGCAGCAACGTCCCAACCAACACCTTTCACAGTTTTGGTTTTGCTCATCGCAGTCCTCCTATTACCAGCACACTGTATTATCAAAAAACATAACCCAGGTCAGCAACTTCAGTGAAAATTGTCGAAGTACACGTTTGCAAGTTATTCATGAAAGAAAAGAGTGCAATAGCAGACAACTCTAAAGTATAGATCCACATAGTTTGTGGAATTTAAATACCTGTAAAGTGGCAGTGACAGTGTACTTTGGAAGGTTCCTATTATTTATTTGACAATATAAGTGGCTTCTCAAAATAATCACAAATGAAACAACATATCATGAAATATGAATGCCGAAAATTCATCACTCACCATACATCTTTCATGAACAGCTGTTTGGGATGATCAATTAGACCTGTTATGGAAACACAATATCTGCTCAACCGAGCACATTCTGTCAGTCTGTGAAGTTGATATACTTCAAACTCGAAATAGGTGGAAACAGAGGATAGCTAGAGAGAGCAAGATAGGATAAAACACAAGTGTATGACCTTTCTATGTTGTCAACTATTGGGATGGGTCCATGATTTCTCTTGTAGAAGAAATCCACTGGTGTCACATAGGATGAAACCAAAGCTGAACGAGGTGGCTCAGCATTGAAGGGTTCCTGCAACAGAAATGGAGTAACATTGTAACTGGTCATTTGGTTGTAGGATTTGAGAAACTTATAAGGGATTTACGCTGGATAAGATGAAAATACAAAAGAAATTCTGATACCAGAGATAACTCACAATGATAAGTCTCTTTGACACTGAATGCTATCAAGTTCTAATAAGGAAAAAATAAAGACAGACAATATTTTCCCTTCATGCATATCCTTGAGAGTTGAGAGAGGATGCTTTCAAAGAAAATAATTATCAGCATTCCAATCACGGGATCATGACATTTGAATTTCTAACCATCATTTGTAAGATGGTACCATCTTTGTTCAAATTTTTATTCACTAGATAGTCTCTGAACACGCACTAACTATATAGTCAATCGCCATAATTGAATGAGGCAACATGGGTTTGTAGGAGGAATGGTGCATCTGAACAAAACACCAAGTTGCAGCCCCGAAAATTGTGCATCTTTTATGTTCAATGGACGAGAGAATGCTATTTGGAAAACATTTATTAAAAAAAAGAAAGAAATTGTTCTAACTTCCTAAGGAAAATCCAAGAGAGAAACAGCAAGGTAAATAAAGTATAATTTTAGATAATTGATATGTACAATTAAATCTAAAGCATTCTATCTCCAATAGAGATAAAAACTCAACCAGAAAACCCAGATGTAGAATCCCCTAAAATATAGGATAAGTAGTTTAAAATCAAATTAAACATGAGATCAGATTATCCAGGACTATTAAAACTGGAAATCCTTGCAAATATCAATTAGGACTAATATGCATAAATTCCAAATTCCCTTCACCTTTTACATGAATAACAAATTAGATACATAAAACGCGATATGAAATGACATAGTCTATGATTTGACGGCCCCAAATTATAGAACTGGCTATTACATCGAAGCCCAACTAAAGGCAAAGTTCAATTAACATGTTAAAATGAATACCTAGAAAACATTCATTGGAAGAAGCTGCTGATGAAGAAACGAGAATCGACGAGACGATCGCCCCAATGTTTTTTTTTTTTTTTTTTGGTAAAAATCGCCCTAATATTTTAAACTTCTGTATCAGAAATCTTAATCAAACCTAAACTGTATATCGAATTACAAGGAAGAACTTATGTTTGTAAATACATGCTTTCAGGAGAGAGAGAGAGTGAAGCTTGCCTTGGCATTAATTCTAAGAGCAGGGTGACGAGGGGGTTCTTGTGAATATTCCGACGGGCCTCTTATTCCCGGCATGTCGAAGCTTCGTTATCCTACTGCTGCTCTGAAATTATCGAAGGGAGAGAGAGAGAGAGAGAGAGAGAGAGTTGTTTACTTGTTTTGTGGGGGTATCACCGAGCGTTAATGGTGATGACAAGAATGTGACGTGGGATTTGGGGGGTGCACTTGGGTACACCGACGCACACCCCCGATCCCTCCTCCTAATCCAACGTGAGTTTCGTACCAAAAAATAAAACATACCTATACCTATACCAATGCTTTTTGACACTCAACTTTCGTCCACATCTCCCTCCGTGAGACTCTGTCCCATTTTAGAGGTTCCCTACAAGTGATTGTGGAGCTTTTGACCTCAAAAAATAAAAAAATTTGAAATTAATTTGTAATTCTTTTTTCATCGTTCAAAAAAGATTTGAATGAGTACTTTCAGAAATATTTTTTAAAAGTCACAATAACACTACTTTACGGGAGGAGCATTTAAAATGGAACTGAGAGAAGCCTACAAAATATTGGTTCCATTGAATATCGATATTTGCATAAATAAATTACAATTTGTTTTGTAAATTGTAAGGTTAAACTGTATTATATATTTATCATTCATTTTTTGGCGTAACAATTTGTAGAGTATTTATATGTCTATCGGCGTCCGATCATACTCTAATAGACGTATATTTCTTTGTGTGTTCTATTGGGTGAACGATTCAGATTACAATGTTAACCGAGATATGGATGATAAATTGGAATATAAAGAGATAAAATGTAATTTTGTTCACCCTAGAGCAAAGCCATTGGGATTCCATAATTACTATAGCCATTTGCCCCTTTTAGCACCAAAAAGTTGTTAAAAAGTGGTTAGGTGTCAAATTTTGGCATCCCCCTCAAAAAGTGGGTTCTAAAATAAAACCAAGGAGTTTCAAATATTACAAATTTCCCTCCATCTAATTTTCCCCTCACTTTCTCAAAGGGGTTTAGGGTGTGTTTGGAACTTGAGGAAAGTGGGAGAAAAGAAAGAAAAATTAAAAAATTTCACTCATCTTGTTTGGTTTGGAGGGAAAGAAGAGAGAAAATAAAAAATCTTAGTATTGTGAATAGTGAAATTTTCCTCCCACTTTCCTCTCTCTTTCCTTTTATTTTATTTTCTCTCACTTTCTCTTCCCTTCCACATGTTTCAAACAGACCCTTAGGGGTCGCTTGGATGAAGGATATCCCACCCATATAACTTTTCACCCCCTCTTAAGAGGGGACCCAGTCCTTATCCTCTTGTTGGCAACAACATTTGTTCTCCCCCATTTCTTTTCACCCCCTCTTCTCTTCTACGTGATAGGGTGCTAATGCCGGATAATTTTTGGGCTGCCTCTACCCTCCCCAAAAATTATCCAGGAGTAGAGGGTTGAGTTTTTGACCAAAACAACCCTCCTTATCCCCCTCCTCCATCACCCTCATCCATCAACCAGCATTAACCAAATAAAAATCTGATCGTGCTTTACATTATAAAAAAAACAAAGAAACAAACAAACAAAGAACATTTAACCAAAATCAAATCGTGCTTTAAAACCCAAATCAGATCGTGCTTAAAATTAAAATCACGTTCAACAAAAAAAAAACCTTAAAATCTATAATTTTTTTACGTTCTTAGAAATCAAAAGTAAGTTCAAAACAAGAACCAAACCGGATCGTGCTTTGGCCCCAAACATTCGATCGCCGGAATTCCAAAATGACCGCCACAGTAGACATCAAAAAAATACCCTTTTTCGTTACTGACTGTTGCTGTCGGTTTGAGTTTGGCCCGAGAGAGAAGATTTGTTACAGAGAGAGAGAGAGAGAGTCGGTGAGTGATTTTGATAAAAGAAATGAAAACCAGTGGGTGGGTTTTGATAAAACAGTGGGTGGGTGGGTTTCTCATATATCATTTCTCTTCATATGTCATTTCTCTTTTGAGAAACAGTGCGTGGGTTTAGTGGCTGGGTGGATTTTTATCCTATACAAATAAATAATTTCATTTTTTTTTTATCAAAGGCTTTGATCTAATGGCCCATATTCAATAACTTTGATCTAATGGCTTGTAAAAAAACATTTATTTAAAAAAATTAAAAAAAGAATATTTTCAGTGAAATGAATTTAAATTAACTTCAAATTGTCCAAAAAAAAAAATAAGCTTGTAATTATATAATTAAATTAATGCATAATAAGGTTTGGTACACCACAAGGGTAAAATAGTCATTTGATTGCTTTTTTCATCATTCACCCCCTCTTATTTTTAAGTTATCCAAACCAAGCCAAAAATTATCCTCCTATTTAATTCTTCATTCAAACCATCTACATTTTTATCCCCCTCCATAAACATCACATCAATCTGGGCCCATCTCCAAAAATAATACCTCATCTTATCTTATCCCCTCTAAAACTTATCCCCCTAAAAATAATATCCCATCCAATCGGGGCCTTAGTGATTATGGCGATGAAGATCTAACTCTTAATCTCCGTTCACCAGAACATGCAAAACTCCGGCGACTAAGACGATTCCGGCGATGAAAGCAAGCGTGATTCCGCTGAACTCAAGTTCCTCTTGCACATGTATTTCTAGTAATTTTTACTAGTTAAGAATAGTGACGTGGAAAAGATTCTATAAATATAGAACTCTAGATAGCATTTTTCCATTTTGGCATCAACTGTAGAACCCGGATCCTGAAGTTCTACAATCCGTTCTAAATATAGGTATAAGATCACTTATGGAACCCCATTGGCCTTGTTTTTAAAAAGAGTGTGAACATTATCTTCCCTCTTATAGGTTGAAATAGTGTAGGTCCTATTAAAAAGTGATGTCATTCCATAAAAAAGTAATTTCATCTTTATCAAAAAGTGTACAGCAAAGGTGAGACCTACGTACCATTTCAACCGATGTGAAGGAGGATAATGTTCACCCTCTTTAGAATTGGACTCAATGAGACAGGGATTGGTATGGAGAGGAGCTCATCCAAGCCAACCTCATCGAGTCAATTCCTTGATTACAAGTTCATTGCATGCCAAACCAAACCAAAATAGGAGAGATACATTCTCATTTACAAAAGTTCTAAACGTTAATTCTACGGGTACCGATCTTGCATGCACAGATGGTGTATAGATGATGCACAAGGCCCACTTCCGGGTTTCACAAAAATGATCTGCACCATTCATTAATTCTAACGTATTTTTTCAAATAACCCAAAACAAAGAAGGTCAATAGGAATATTACAAATGTTTGATCCAGTGAACCAATTTTCCTTTCAGAATATGAGATCATGTATTCTTAATGGAAAATTGGTATATTGTATTAAGCCCTTTCAGCTATCCAATTGGGTTAATTTTTTTCATGACTAATTGTGCACCATTAGTGCATACAAGGTCGGTAACTATAGAAGAGTTCAATTCTACAACCACACCCACTTGCACGCACAACTTTACAACAATCACGTGTATACTGTGATCCACACATGATTGTTAGTATGTACGTAAAATGTTTGTGTATTTGTGTGTGATTATAGAAGTGTTATTCTCATTTATGAGGGCGGGTTAGTTGAGCTTATCAAATAAACACTAATCATATGTTTTCAAAATGGGATCTAAGGCACAGGAAGGTGTCCATGCCTACAAAACGGGCATTGTTGCGAGTCTAAATATGTGATCTGAATCGTTCACTCGATAGTAAAACAAACTTGTAAAAAAATCAAGATGATCAGACTTGTGAACAAATCAGATTTATCCATAGTATAATTTTTCGCACATTTATAACTCCAAAAAATGTGGTCTTGATATCCAAACGACTTAAATTTTTAAGGGTGTGTTCCACGCGTGGACCTTTGCATGGTGAATGGTTTAAAACATATCTTTGGATTCGATACGATTCGCTCAAGATGTCTTGGTGATGAAATAGTAGACACACTAGAGTAATCTCATGGTAAACAGCTATAATTTTTTTTATTCTTCCAATTTTTCATTACAAGTATGATAACTTGAGCTCCAGCTTGGCTTGATTACTAAATGAACCGACCTTAACAAGCAGAGCTTTGAGCTCCTTACCCTTTTACTGCCAATTTTGAGACTGATACTAGCAACACCAATTTCATCCAAACATACTTTAAACAGGAGAAGAGGAAGTTAAGAGAAGGTGAAACCGCACATAACCTTTTGTTAGAATCATCAAAACACTCACTACTAGTCTACTACAACCTCACACAGCAAATTGGGATCTCAAATGTTGATAACCAAAAAAAATTGGAATCTCGCCATAGATGGTCAAAAAACAATTTGAAAAATAGACTAATAAAAGGAAGAAACCACAATAGGTTTCTCAAATTTGGTCTCTATGTCATCGGAAGCTTGGTATTAATGAATCCGTCTTCTCTGAAATAAACTAAAGTTGCATTTCCTGAAGATTATTCAGCATTCGCCCCAAAAAAATTGAGACAGTTGTCCTCAACCTTTTGAACTCGGGCAAATGTTAAGTATTTATGCTTTTATACAAGTCTAGAGCTTCAAATTTACATAAATAAGTCCATGTATACATAAAATTACAAAAGCATATTAAAGTTTAAGTTTATAATACTTTTATAAGTTTATGCATGTACAAGGAGTATAAAATTTCCCTTTATGTGGAAGTTTATACATACTTAAGGTTATGCATGAAATTCTTATGAGATGTACATATATATTCTAAGTTCGCGAGCCTAATCGAGTTTCTGAATGGAAAATTGGTATATTGTATTAGGGAAATGCTTCAATACACAACCCTATTTTAGGACATATAGTATGCACCGAACGAAGGGCTCAGATTATGCCACATTAGCAAAATGTGACGTGAAGAATAGGTCATGTAACAGGTCATCATATTTGACCACAAACATTCATAAGTTGAACCACAAAATTCATAAAGCAATTCATAACCTATTTTTATGGGTCATAACACATTCATAAGAATACCACAACGTTCATAAACAAAACCACAAATATTCATAAGTAAAAGCAAACGAACCACAAATCTTCGTAAATAGCGATTCATAAGTCACAAAGAAAATAAGCTTTTAAAATATTTTATATGATTAATAAATTTTGAATCAAAATTCAATAATGAAAAAAAAAATGTGTACCACAAATATACATTGTCTTTTATTTAATAAGATTTTGAAAAAAAAATATCAATTTCTTTTGGTGAAATTTTTTTTTTTGTGTTATTGAATTATAGAATTATATCAAGGTAAAAAAAATGAAGTCATGAACAAAAATTTAAAAAAAATTATAATTTCTTTTGGAGAGAGAGAGAGAGAGAGAGAGAGTTGGACAAAAAAATAAAAGAAAAATACAAAATTGTTTTTAAGAAAATGGGTTTAAAAAGTTATGACAAGGTTCCGCACAAATATATTCAGATGAACAATCGAGAGCGTTAATAAGATAGATTTTGTTGATTAAATCAATCATGGAAAGTTACATATCGATAGCATTTAGAAAACCCCTTGATTGGGGTATGAATGTGTTATTTAGACGAATTTTACAAGAGAGTTATTATCCGATTAAATGTAAGTTGAAACACAATAAACTTAACTTTTTGCAAAAATGAAGTACTCTATAATATGTGAAAAATATACAGTTCTGATCGGAGGAAAAAACTTTGGTGGGGCTGTTATGATTTAGAATAAGACTTTCAGGCCTTGAGTAGCATTAAACATGATCCAATATCATGGCTATTGATATTCGATGTTCTCCAAAATTGATGTCAATGTGTTAGTGGTTCTTTTACTTCTTTATAACAAAATAATCGAGTACGAGCGTGCCAGAGAGAGTTTCAATCTCCTCTCTCAGATTAACTTTGGAAAAAACCAAATATAATCAGGCGATTGTGTTTTAATGGTTCAATTACCTCAATTAAGAGGATTTTTCTTTCAAAAAATGAAGAAATGCAAACTAATCTACTTAGGAAATTAAAGAACAAACAAAGAAACCAGATACTTCAATTAACAAATCAAAGGTAAACTTACTTTGAAATAGCCTTCAACTTCGAATACAAGGTACTAAGAACTTCGAACAGATGATTGTTACAAGAACAACCAAAATTAATCCTAACTACTTCCTACGCTACTTCGAACTGGGGTCGAAATCCTAAAACTACTTGTCAATGAACAAATCAAGCATCATTTGTTTGATAGCTATTTGTTGAAGATTTGTTCGGGCTTTTTACTCTTCAATCTCTTCTATTTATAGACGTTGCTTGTTAGTTGAACTTCCCACTTAATGAATTTGAACTTGGGTTGCTTCGAACTCCATCTTTTATAACTTGAATTAGTACTTTCTTCCCTCCTTCACGTCTGAATTTGAATTCTTGTTAATCTTCTTCCAAAAGTTATGCTTTAAATCTGCACCGTTGCTTGAATTATTCTGAATGATCACAATCTGAGGGAATAACTGCTCCTCAAGATGTAATCCACGTGTTCTAACTGCTATTCGTTTTGCATCACAAGTTTACACGTGGACTTTATACACTTAACAGTTAAAGTCATGGCTCCGAAATTTATTTACATAGTGGCAATGGCCTTTAACTGCCAATAACTACTTTTCAACTTGAGAAACAAAAACGACATCGTTGTATTTCTTTAATCTAGTGTAATTTCATTGACAAGTTTGTGTCAATATTTGCCATTTTTGCTAATGTGGCATAATCTGAGCCCTTCGTTGGGTGCATACTATATGTCCTAAAATGGGGGTGTGTATTGAAGCATTTCCCAATAGTTTTTGATGATTTCTATTAAACAACGATTTCAAAATTGTAATAAATATTATAGATAGAAATATATAAACAATTGAAAAATGATATGTATACCGAAAAATAAACAAGAAATTTGGGTCGGAAGGAGTAAAAAAAAATGTTCGTTAGAGTTTTAACGAAACCAAAATTGATTAACCTCGTTCGTTTTTTTTTTCTCAACAAAAATTGTATTTCAATAAGCCATCCGGCGCTTACAAAGATTACCATCATATACAATGAAAGGAAATTACAACCAGAGCCTATAAAGCTAATAAGATGGGAAGATTAATGCCAAAATGCGAACGTGAGCCATATTAATGGCTCTCATCTCACCGACTCAAAGATGCGGGGCACGAGGAGTTGCAATTAACCTCATTCGTTGACAAGAGAAGTTCCAAATAGTCGCCTCGCCATAAATACTTGTGAATTGTAGGAGGGAAGGTAACTTATTCTCAGTTCAAAACGACGGCGTTCAAATGTTGGTGCAGAGGGTTTCTTCCCACATCGATAATTCGACGAAAGACTAAGTTTGTCAAACTAATGGGAACAAGAATAGAATGTCCCTTCGGGGACATTTGATAAAATTGGATCAATACAGAGAAGATTAGCATGGCTGATTAGCATGGCCTCTGCACAAGGATGACACGCACTAATCGAGGAATGGTCCAAAATTTTTTGCCCTTTTTGCATTAATCCCTTTTGGCAAATTCCCGGCACCTAAAAAAAAGGTTTTCATCTTTGTGAAAAGTGAAAAAATATTCACGAGTGTATTTTATTAAAAGTCAATA
Organism: Vaccinium macrocarpon; assembly: GCA_022606695.1. Taxonomy (NCBI): domain Eukaryota; kingdom Viridiplantae; phylum Streptophyta; class Magnoliopsida; order Ericales; family Ericaceae; genus Vaccinium; species Vaccinium macrocarpon. The sequence continues at coordinate 5,734,877 of CM040172.1, read as the reverse complement.
TTTTAACTTGCATATTTTAAACCAAATATATAAATGTGTTTAATTAAAAGAAAGGATACACATTGTTTGAAGAGTTATCTTGTGAAAACTAACTTAAAATTTTTAATGCGTTTGCTATTTTGCTTAAGATTTAAATAACCAGTTTTAATTGATTAATAATTTTGGTATAGTTGTGATTATTTAATTCCAAAAAATTCTAGAGGTGTGTTTAGAAGGACCAATGCCTCAATTGTGATTATTAAGGCAGGGATCATGGCTACACTAAAGCTCAATTGCCATCTCAATCGCCTTTAATTTTAATGAAGAAATAGTTGAGTGAAATTACTAGTGTAAAGATGCAGGGTATAGGGTCGGAAAAAACGTTTCGATGAATTTAAATCGATATATGTTATAAATTTTTGTTATTCTATGCAAAAAATAAAATAAAACCAAAGCTTATGAAAACGAAAAAAAAAAACGTAATTCCCTTGGATTTTATGTTTGCATATACATTTGACTTCAAAAAAAACTTAAAAGTTGTTTTCAAGCTTTGTAAAAATAGTAAAAAAACCTCATACATACATATTTAAAACCAAATGTGTGAAAATACATATATATTACTTTTGAAGGCACACGTGAATGAGAAACCTGTATAATAAGTTGATTTCTTGTAACTAGTTTTGATTAAGAACATTATGTCTTTTAAATTGAGTTTAGAAGGGTATTGATGTTAGACAATTATTCTAAAAAGGGTAAAATGGATGATCAATTTGGTCTTGGAAGCTGATTTGAGCAATTTTCGTTGCCTAGTAACTGACTAACTGTAGCCAACAACCAAAACCAAAGGGGAGGTCATTGTAATTTTTGAAACGTAAGGGGAGGTATCTGTTTTTGTTAAAAACTTCGGGGGAGGTAATTGAAATTTATATTTTCATAAAATCGTAAAAGCTAAATTGCTATAAACCAATTTACTTTTTGCACAAGTTCTAAAAACTAATTTGTTAAAAGTCAATTTTCTATGAAAGTACCAATCATTAAGTTGCTAAAAGCAAATAAGCTCTGAGGGTGTTGAACAAAAACCCCTGCTTAATCAAGCCGAGAAGAACTAATCTTGAGTAACCTAACTTTTTACATAAGCCTAACGAATCAGGTACTCTCTCCGTCCCGCAAAGTTTGACACTTTCGGGAATGCGTGTCGTTTTTAAATTGTTTATATCTTTCAATTCATAACGTTTTATGTGATTTTCAAAACTTTGTTCAAAAGATCTAATTGAAATCTATCAAACAAAATCCATATTGCTTATATAAAACATTATAGATTAAAAGAAATAATCAATTTTTTCATAGGGCTAGAATAGTGAAAGTGACAAACTTTGCGGGACGGAGGGAGTAGTAATTTGTTCGAACTTGGTTTAATAACGATTTTTGAACAAAAAAGAAATGTTCAACACGAACCCATCTTGAACGAGTTTTCAGCCTATTTTGACCTAAAAAGTTAAACATACTTTATACTTTTTGATTTACCACGGGGAAAACCAAAAAGGTTTTTTTTAAAACTTATTTTGGCCTAAAATGCTATAGGATTTAACTTAATAACCCCAAACAAATGATTTTTTGAAACTAAAAAAAAAAAAAACATACTTAATTATTTAGGCCAAAATAAACCTTAATGAACTCGAAATTAAGTAACTTTGTTCATTGATGAACTTGAACGGTAACTTTGGTCTTGTTTGATAACACAGATTCAACACTTAAAACTGAATCAATTAATCAATTAAGCAATAAGTCATTAAGTAGGTTTGATAATCACTTTTTAGTTTTTATGGTACTTGACATATTAAATACCACTTAAAATGTAGGTTAAAAAATTGATAAAAATTAAGTAGCTTTGAGCTACTTGATTGTGGCTGAATTCTTATATCTTACAATCAACCATCACATCGTCGTCGCCGCTGTCACCGCCACCATTCCGCCACTACCAGTACCACCACCACCACCACCACTGTCACACCGCTGCCACCACCACAACCACCACCATTGCACAATCATCGTTGTTGGCATGTCACTACCACCACAATCACCACCATTGCACCGCCGCCGCCACTATCACTATTACTCATGCACCACCACCACTATTATCATGCCACCGCTATCACTCCACCACCGTCACTCCTCCTCCTCTTCCTCCACCACCACCACCAGCATTCCACTCAGTCCACCACCACCTCTACCACGCTATAACCATCAAACTACCACCACTATACTACCGCCATTGCACCACTATTACTTTACTATCACCATAACTCACCATCATTCCACCACCACCATTACTCCATTGCCACTGCTCCTTTGCCACCACTTCCCAATCACCACTCCACCATTACCACAAATACATGATGACCATTAGTAAAATTAAGAGACAATTAGACCAAAAATACATATATTTTTAATTCAGTGCTTAATATATTTTACCAAACAGCTTTTCAGCTTAAAAAATTCAGTATTCAGTTTTCAGTACTTAATTTTCAGCTTTCAGTTTTATCAAATAGCTCCTTCGTCTCAATTCAAAACGATGGCATTCGAATGTTGGTGCGAAGGGTTTCGTCCCACAACATAATTCGACAAAGGGGAGTTGAGTTCATCAAACTGAGGGAACAATAGTAGAGTGTCCCCTAGAGAGACAAGGGGAGGTGCTATGCAGCTTGGTGCTGCACAACGTGTTGTGCACGTGTTTACAGCGATGTTCCGGTGGCGCTCCAATGATTGAAAATGTTCACTGTGTAGAGCTCGCCGAGTAGAATAAGTGTGTCAAAATAAGCTCGTTCAGATATCATTAAGTACCTCAGCAGAACATTGTTATCTTAAAAAAAAAATGAATCCGAAATAGATTTGAAACATTGGATCAAACCACTACAACCTACAGTGATAATAAAAAAATAAAAAATATAACCTACTACAACCCATTATTGCAAAGTTAAATGTGTTCCGATGGAACACTAAATGATATCTGATCGAAGTGATTTTTGTACACTTATTCTACTTGAACGTTTACGATCGTTGGAGCACCACCGGAACGCTGCCGCAAAAGCGTGCACAGCACCTCCCCTTGTACCCCCTGGAGGACATCTGATAAAATTGATCAATACAGAGACGATTAGCAACGGCACGCACAAATCGAGGAATGGTCCCAAAAAAATTTGCCCTTTTTGCGTTAGTCTCTTCTGCCAAATTCCCCGCTTCTAAAATGGCGGACTGAGGTAAGGGTTTCAGTTTTTCAGAGCGGCGTCGAATTGTCTTTCGCAATACAGGTAAGTAGTATGACTTACTGTGAAATTTGATCCTTTTGTGTTATCGTTGTTGTTTCGGTTTCTTCTTCACCTTTAAAGTAGTTCCATTGAATTGCTTTTTTCATCTCCTGTTGTCTAGATTACGCTGAATCAGAAGGAAATTGCAGTTTTTGAAAGGAGCTTCCAAAAGCCCTTTTGGTTAAAGAAGCAGAAAGATTTGTTTTTTTCGTTGACACTGAACTGTCTAGAGTTGAATAATTGTTCAGCAGACAATCAGTAAGTGGAATTAGTTGGATGATTTTCTTGTGCTCCATTGTTGATTTTGATGCAGATGATTACAGAAATTTTCACAAACTGAAGATTAGCTATTTCAGATACTTTTGTATTAGTGGTGTTGTTTCAATTACTTGTTCATCTTGAATTCAGTAATCGTACGATTAATTTGGTTTTTTTCATTTTCTTTTGTCCAGATTCAAAGGGAAATTCCAGTTTTTTTACGGGAGTTTGCAAAAGCCCTTTTGGTAATAGAAGTTCAAGAACTGAATAATTGAAGAGAAGACAATCAGTAAGGGGAATTGGTTGCTTAATTTTTCCCCACTTTCTTGTGCTACATTGTCCAAGTTCTTTAGATTTGATGTGCTCTTCTAGTTGTTAGTGTCTATGGCTGAACCAAGCCTCAAATGTTCCTCCCAAGAACAAAACCATTACTCCGAAAGCACTCGATCCATCCACGTAGTACCTTCTGTGACCGAACCCCCACACCTCCACCGACGCCATGGTCGAATCCCCCACACCTCTCTCTCCTCGCCGATAAATGCCCGTCAATGCTCCAACTCAAACAAATCCATGCCCAAATGGTCGTCTCAGCTCGCATTCATGACAACTACGCTGCTAGCCGGTTATTATCCTTTTCCGCTCTTTCTGAATCCGGCGACCTCCATTACGCTCTCAAGATCTTTGACTATACCCTGAAGCCTAATTCTTTTATGTGGAATACCATGATTAGAGCTCATGCTAGTAGCCCAAACCCTAGCAAAGCTATGTCTCTTTACATAAAGATGCGGAGGCTTTGCATTGTACCAGGGAAGCATACCTTCCCATTTCTTCTAAAGGCGTGTTCCAATTTAGTGTCAATTGAGTCTTGTAAACAAGTTCATAATCATGTTTTGAAATTTGGATTGGACCTGGACTTGCATGTTGTTAATGGGTTGGTCAGGGCTTATTCTGTTTCGAGCGATTTAAATGGTGCCCGACGAGTATTTGATGAGATGCCAGAGAGAAATTTGAGTATTTGGACGACGGTCATATGTGGGTATGCTCAGAACTTTTGTGCCAATGAAGCATTGGAGTTGTTTGATCAAATGATTGCCGAGGGGTTTGAACCCAATGGCGTAACTTTGTCTTCTGTATTGTCCGCCTGTGCTAGATCAGGATGTTTGGATTTGGGAGAGAGGATTCACGTGTTTATGGAACAGAAAGGGATTGAGTTGGGTGTTATTCTCGGTACGGCATTGGTCCACATGTATTCAAAGAACGGAGCAATTTTAATGGCTCGAAAGTGTTTTGAGAGCATGGTTGAAAGGAACACCGCAACATGGAATGCGATGATCTGTGGACTGGCCTCCCATGGACATGCTGAAGAAGCACGTAATCTCTTTCAGAAGCTAGAGAGGGAGCAGATTGTCCCAAATGACATATCGTTTGTTGGGGTTTTATCTGCCTGCTGCCATGCTGGCTTGATAGATTATGGTCGTGAAGTTTTCTACTCCATGAAACGGGTGTATGGAATTGAGCCCAAGATAGAGCACTATGGATGCATGGTTGATCTTCTTGGACGAGGAGGGAGGCTACTAGAGGCTGAGGAGCTGATAAAAGGAATGACGTGGAAAGCTGACATTGTGATTTGGGGAGCTATGTTGGCGGCTAGTAAGAACCATGGCGATATAGATGTTGCAGAACGGGCAGTGAAAGAAATTCTTGATTTGGAACCTCATAATCACGGGGTTTATGTTGTTTTATCCAACATGTATGCAGAGGCTGGTCGATGGGAGGATGTTTCGAGGTTGAGGAAGGTGATGAAAGAAGATAATTTGACGAAAACACCAGGGTGGAGCCTTGTAGATGGTGATAATTAAGTTTGTTGATATTCCCACTGCATTACAGTATCTACAGTCAGACCATAAGACTCTCTAAGTCTAAGAAAAGAAGCGTTGGCTAAAAATGGTAAAGCATAGGTGATCTGGATTCTAATGAACTGAAAGTAGAACCAGGATTTGTTATTCGTATTGGATGGTTTAGGGCTGATGTTACCCCATTTGTCTGCCCTGATTACATGGCATATCTTTATATTTACGAAGTCGTCAATTGTTTTCTCTCATAGAAGAAGTATGCTTTGTGTAACGCCAATGCTCTGGATGTTGAATGAAAGAAGCATGGTAATGTGCACATAAATCAAAATGATTCTTGGGTCTGCCCTCTCTGATGCCTTTTGGCTTTGATTTGAGGGCATGATTCCGCAGCAAACTCGATGGTATAGGGGGACCACTGTTTCAGTGGTATTCTGTGAACAACCACTTTGTGTATTTATTGCCAAAGGTTAGGTCTGTCTCAAATCCATTTGTTTCAGTGGTATTCTGGAAGCAGCCACTTTGTGCATTTATTGCCAAAGGTTAGGTCTGTCTCATATCCATCCCCCGCCCATACCCCCAATTATTGGGGACTAAATGGGTTATGTTATTGTTGTTGTTGTAAAAGAAGTATGCTTGGCTGCAAGTATGTATTTGCAATGGACTCTTTTGTTGGATCACTGGTTATGCCGAAGTAACTGGTTGCTGGAATTGGTTTACAAGTTGCTGTAGCATTGTAGCATCTTCTTCCAACATATAGCCCTACAAGCTCGTATTCTGACTCAGACACTTACCTTGGTGGCACATTTGCTCTTGTTGGCTGTTACACTCACCCGAGTTCAAAAGGTTGATTACAACTGTCTCAAATTTTTTTTTGGAGAATGCTGAATAATCTTCAGGAAATGCATCTTTAGTTTATTTTAAAGAAGACAGATTCATTACTGCCAAGCTTCCAACGACATAGAAACCAAATTTGAGAAGCCTTTTGTGGCTTCTTCACAGGTTATGTTCGGTTTCATCTTCTCTTAACTTCCTCTTCTCCTGTTTAAATATACGGCGCAATAATTGGCAGCAATCAAAGTCTTAGAAGTCTTCTCCCTCGAGCCTGGAAAAAGATATTTATCCCATTTTGTAGTTCTGGGGTCAGTATGTTTGGATGAAATTGGTGTTGAAACATATATGTTGGCAGTATCAGACTCGCAATTGGCAGTAGAACTGGGGCACTGGGGCTGTTGATGAACTGAGCTCCTAATGAGCAGCTCAAAACTTTGCTTGTTAAGGTTCGGTTCATTTTGCTCAAAGCTTTTCACGTTAAGCTTTAGATTCACGCTCGTGTGGTAAACAAGCCGCCCTTAAAATTTGAAGCTTGGCTTGGCTGTAACTTTGTTTAGACTCGTTTATTATTTGAACCAGGCTCGACTTGTTCACACACAAGCCGAGCTCAAATTTTAGACTCTTTTAATTAATGAGCCGAGTTTGAGTACTTCAAAACTCAGGTCAGCTTGTTTGCACGTTGAGCTGTCATCGGTGTAGTAATCGTGTCCAACCTTAGAAAACTATCTCCAAATCGGTTGGGTGTTGTGGTGGAGCTTGTGAGAAATTTGACAGTTTGTAGGCTGGATTTCATCAATCTAGAAATTCTCTAGTTTTAAAATATGGAGGAAAATTATACTAATCTTACCTTGTGATCTACACATAATTAAATAGGGTTCTAAAAGCCCAGTCCGCGTTAATCAAGATTTGAGGTTAATAGGTTATCGAGTTTGTTCAACTAATGGGATGAACTTTATCTCTCTTAAAATAGAATCACTCTTTTTAGTTGTCATACTAGTAAATAGGACAACAAATGAACCGAACTGCTCTCGAGAGCTTGTGGCTCAGCTCATTTTAGGCTCGTTTAGTAAACGAGTTCAGTAAAGCTTGGTCAGCTCGCAAAAACTCGGTTCGTTTAAGAAGGCTCGTCAAGTAAATTACCTTGGTTTGGTTTGTTTGTGAACAAGCCGAGCTCAAGCTCGATTTTTGGCTCGTGTAATAAACGAGCCGAGCTTGAACTCTACAAAGCTTAGCTCGATTCGGCTCGGCTCGGCTCATTTACATATCTACTAAAATTAGAGGGGAAAAAATGATAGTTATTGAGCATGAGATTTGTCTAACGTATGTGCTATTTCATCACCAAGATATCTTGACCGAATCGTATCATGTCCCGAAAATATCATAGGTATCAAATGTGATGTATGCAACATTGACAAACTTGGGAGTGTTTTAAGTGTTGCTATCAAATGTGATCGGTCATGCCTTTTTCAGCCCGAACATCGAATAGTTTTGATTGCACGATTTGGTGGATTCCCTTTTTTACAGATATAGTAAAAAAAGAGGGACAATCAAACTTGTTTATAGATTTGAAGTTCAAAGAGGTGAATAGGGTCTCAAACAATAAAAGACAGCAGTTCAAAAGCAAGTTATGAACGGGCATCGTTTCAAATCCAAGATATGTTCTAAAGTGTGGGGTGTAGAATTGAACCCTTCTATAGGTACCGACCTTGCATGCGCTGATGGTACACAGACGGCGCATGATTAGCCATGAGAATATTTGTATACTATGGTTGTGGGGCTGCGCACAAATATTTGTATACTTGTAACAAAAAAGTCAGAGAAAGAAGAAAGGGTGGCCAGAGACGAATCCATCAATGCACGGCCGGAAATTGGGATGATGTTGTTCCTTTGGAGACAACATGGGTGCAAGGCTAGCGGCGATTATGTTCCGGGTGATGTCAGGGATGACTTTTGAAGTTTTACTACAGGAAAGAATGTCATATTTATTACTTATGTGGGAACCATGGAAGGGGGATGTTCTGTAAATTCCGTCAGGACCTGCCAGGGCCATCCAATCGTCGAGTTACATTTCATTGAGTCTGAACTGTCGAAATTTTGCAGTTTTATAATCACCACTTACAGTTATTCATAAGAATATGACAGTACTTGAATATGTGAATCACCAAAAGCTTTGTTACGAAGGATCGGTGAAGCTCTTTGGGCCTGTATTAGTTGAGCTGGCTCCGACTTTGGGAGTTTGAGTTGGGGTGTGTGTGTAAAACGTCAATTTCACCTCTCCCTAGTAAGCAATTGCCTAGGAAAGCGCATGAGTGAAATTACCCTCTTGCTCTCATTCAAAAAAAAAAAAAACGGATGTTTACTATGTGTTCTATTTTGATAGTGTTTCGATCCAACGGTCAGCAAATGTAATTCCAGACTGGAAAAAAAAAAAAAAATTATCAGCTACTCTACCTAATTTGGCACTCAATTTAACACATTTCCATATATATTGTTCTCCGTTGTAATAGGTGAATAGAATAGTTTTCTGAGCAACAAACTCATAAATTTGTTCACAAACAATAATTATACAATCAAGCTCCAGTTGGAAGTCGTAAAGCAAAGCCATTGTAGCAGACGCAAATAATGGAAATCTGAAACGATTAAGTTCTTCCTGGGCATAAAGAGAAACCATGAACATGACCATCAAATGGTTTTTTTTTTCAACTTCTTGGAAGGAATGGCATAGCTTGTCATTGGAGGGAATCCAGCACACTCCAGACCCGATCTCCGCCATAACTTCTGAGCAAAACAATTGATGGAGTACGAGTTTGTAAGTTACAGACATATATAGTGTCTCCGTATGGGCAAGATAAATGAATTTAATTCATTTGAAAGCCATAAATTAAAACAATAGCGCATATATAAATTATATATTGGACTTAAATCTTTCAAAAAAGGATAAAAGCTGTTTAGAGGGTTACTTTTGTTATTTCTCTTCTAGGATTATGGGTTTGTTAGAGTAATTGTCTGCAGTAATGCATGGAGGGGGCTGTTCAATGCTCCTACTATGCCCAATGTGCCTCCAAGGACATTTTTATAAAGCCGAAAATCACATTGATAGAAAAGAAATAATAAAAGTCCTTTACAAATACAATAAAAGTATTTCACTCATCAATATATGCAATTGATGACAGACAAAATAATACCAGTTTTATGCATTCGTTAGCAGGTTGTGAAGAAAAGATGTGAGCACCAAGGTTTTAAATAGCAATGTCAGGATACGTTACGGTATTGGTTTTTCGAGAGACCAATTCCGATATTGACCGATACAGGCCAATATTTGATCATATCTATGAAAGGCAGAGGAGACACAAATTTAAAATTTTCTGACAAAGTCCAATAAATGAATTGATCCAACAAAATTTGAAGAACTTTGCAGATTGTTATCAGACCTTTTTTATTTTTTGATTTTTTTTTTTTGAAAGGAGATTGAGATCAGACTCGAACAATGAAAATCACGAGATCCAATTAGTATTTTGGTTGTATATCTACGCGTACAATGGAAGTCTTGACATGACAAATATAATCTAATAATGTCAATATCCAAAACAAAAATAAAATAAGGGAGGAGGATATTAAATTAACCTTCTTTATTGATGTAGCACAGACCACAATTGTTAGAAGGCTCTAGCATCCAAAAAGGTGGGAGAACTGCTCTTCATCACCATACATTTCATCCGCCAATATATTTTCCTAAATGGTAGAAAAAATAAAAATAAAAATACAAATATAAATATATAGAATTGTATATATGTATATGTATATATAAAGGAACTATCAATTTATGTAGTCTCTGAATATATATACCAGTGTTACCTGATCATCTCCTTTCAAATGTTGCTGCTCTAAATGCTTATTGAGATCCTCTATCACAAGGCGATTATTGCTTCTAGTAGTTAAAAGGATCTCGGACATTCGTACTGATCCGAAAGTGAAGGCCTGCACCTTAGGACACTTCTTCAAGACCACTCGCTTTAAAGAAGGCAAATTGAAATTGTGATTTGAACTGCAGAAACATTTGAGGTTTGATAGGTCTTTTAGTATTATCCACTCCAACTTGGGGAATTCAATCTCATCAAACACATCCGAGTGCCCTTCATCTGCTGCAATAACTGCTTCCAATGTGGAACAAGAACTCAAATAGAGTACTTTAAGTCCACCAAGGACCTTGGCGACAGAAGCTGTAAAAAGATTTGCCAAGAGGGGACATTGCTTAATGGTTAGGTATTCTAGTTTTTTAAGATCCAGAAAACCACGGGGATCCTTGTTCCACAAACATGTCAACTGACGCAGCTCATCCAACCGTACCATTCTTAACGACGGCCCAGCGCACTCTTGGCCATCCCCAACCTCTACCCCATCGAAATCAAAAACCTCTCTTGCCCTACGACAACTTCTCACAACCAATAGGTCCACAAACCGTAACCTTCGAAACACATGGGGGGAAACAACTGTTGATAATTCGTCACATCCCGTAAACCACAACAATTTGAAACTTAGTTCGGAAGCGTCCATAACATGCCGAAGAGCTGTCTCTCCAAATGTGTAGATATCAATGTGCCTCAACTTTGGGAATGCAACCTGCCAAAAAGCCATTTTTGTCATCTTGTTAATTGGCAATAAAATCACGGTTGAGGCATTGCTTGATAATCAACCAAAAGGTAATAAATTAAGTACCTGGACATTGAATACGGGTTGCTCGGCCGATCTGAAGGCGCAGAAACCTTTAATTTTTGGCAATCTTCCAAGCATCATTCCGCTTAGTTTTGGGAGTGGGACGATACTGTTATTGGTGGCTTCTTGTGTTTCTTCTTCCTTTTTTTCCAAATCGACAATCACTTCCACCTTTGGACACGAATACAGAGAGAGACTTTCCAGATTACGTAATTGTGGGAGCATATTGGATGGGATCACATTCACAAGTTTCCGACAATTTTGGACATTCAAGATCCGTAGTGGACAGAATGGCTGATGAGCTGGACATATTTTCTTATCCCATATGTCTGTTATGTTTAGCAAATTTGAAATTTGCAAATCCTCCAAAGCGGGGAACGCTACCTGTAAGTTTCATGCCATATATAGCATCAAATGACTAATCTAAAGGACTTGACTCTTTAATTAGGTAACCAACAAAGAAACAAACACAATAAATAGATTGATCTTAATGTCATAAACCGTATAACATGAGAATAAAATGCAAGTCCGATATAAATTCCATTTTTGCCAAGTGAAGTTAGATTAAAGATATGACATCATGGTGGCCGGTGGCTTGAGCTATAAAACGTCTATGTACATAATGAGGGAAAGGCTACAGTACACACATCTATTTTATTTGGATGTGTATCATATGCTCATTTATAAAAGTTACGAATCAAGAATTAAAACTTATGCTTTTTTATAAAAGTTAAGAGGCGCACCAAAAATGTTATGAATCATATGACTGAAAAATTAGGAAATACTAAGAAATGTTATTATTGCCAATGAGATGACACAATATAAACCATACTATAGATGCATATAGTATATACACATTTTTAATGTGTGTAGCCATTCCAATGTAATGATCACAATTTCATAAATAGACACACGGATGCATAGAGAATAAAATCATATTTCCTTCTCTATGGACTTCTTCCATTCACTATACCCAAGCCGAGAATAACAGAGTAGTCTTCGAACGTTGAAACTATTAATGTACATAAATAGTTATCTTAATTAGTATGGAAAAGTGGTTGAGAAAAAGTTGGTTGATTCGGTGCTTCATTAGCTGTTAAGTTAAAAAATGATAATTGTACGACAACCATCTCCAACAAGTCTCCAACGCACTCACATAGGCAATGAAATATTGAAATGTTCGACGGTATTTTTTTTTTGGCTTACGTCCATGGACCATAAGTCTATCTAAAGAGTAAAAAGATCTAGATCCGTACCTGGTGGTCGAACAAGGGTACTTGTGCTTCACGTCTTATGGAGCGGCTACAAAAACTTTTGAGCTTCCACAAACAAGTAAGCGTCAGAGCCCTTAGTTTAGGGAAACGAGGGTCGACATAATCATCATCAACATCTGCTCCTCCTACTACATTCATCAGTTTGCGACAACCATGGATGCTCACTCGCCACAATTGACAGAAGGACGACTCTGTCGCTATTTCAGGGATGGGTAAAATTTGTTTGTTCCATATCTCTGTAATCTTAGGCACAGATGCAATGTCCAAACTCTCCAATTTAGGGAAAGCGACCTGAACAAAATTTGTTTAAAACTCATCCCATTTGTGACTGATGAAATCAAATGCTGTCAAGTAAAGTATTTAGAATACGAGAAAGAGAGAGATCCCCCAAACTTGGAATACGAAGTCAATGGGCCAATGCTAGCAAAAATAAGAATTCCAACTCTCACAAAAGATAGCTACAATAAATTTTCAATTGCGAAGAATCAATTTAAAGCATTGCATTTTGTCGCTAATAATATTGGAAATCGCAATCACAGCACATTTTTGCTCTTGCGCTCGGGATCAAACTTGAGACCTCTTCTATGAGACACAACATGTCTGAAAACCACTCCACTTTTGCTTTCAAGTACAAAACTGAATTATTTAAAATACAAACCTATTGAACTTCCTTTCACCTCTCTAATTTTATTTCTTTGATACTGTAACGTGATTCTCTCTACTTTTAGTACCTGCTGTATCTAAGCTTGTTTTACCAAGCTAAATTTTTTTGTCAAATATACAGTATGTTTTTTTGGGTGATTCCGTTGGTGTACATACCTGACAACAATACTTTATTGAACTATATTTGACAATTATATTTGTTATGTTAGTTTTTTTGGCTAGGTTTATTCGAATAGTTACAGAAATAGATTTTTCAGTGATCTAATCGCAAGATAATTTAGGGGTGGTTTGGGTGAATTGGGAAAATTGGTTTTTTGGTTTTTTTAGTTTTGTCCTTATTCAATTATTTTTTTTGCATTTGTTAGTTTTCGGTTGATTTTTTGTGGTTTCTTAGCTTGTCATGACGAGAGAAATCTAAAAAGTATAAGGACAAAACCAAAAAACGAAAAAACTAGTTTTTTCAATTCACCCAAAAAACCCTTAATATGATATTTCATAATACTACTAAACTATATTTGACCTTAAATGTTTTCCCCCCCTTAAATTCTACTTACTAGTCATAAGCAAATAACAACAAAATCACTTACTTGTATATAATAAAGTCAATAATTGTGAATTTTAGAATTTGACTTTAAAGCACTATTTCACAATTATAAAAGCATCTCCAATTCTCCACCCCTTACCTAGATTTTTACCCATATATGAGTAAAAACTTGATTTGGTATGGAACACTCCAATGGGCAAAAGCTAATCTAGGCAAAAATTTGATGTTGAGTTTAGTTCTCACCAAATTTGGTGAAGAATTTGAGCAATATCACTTAGTTATTATGTGCATTTTTCTTTTACTTGAACTAGGGCCATGGGATGGGAGTGTTGAATACCCCGTTGAGTTACTTTTAAAATAGTTACTATTTTTTTCTTTTGGCAAAAATAGTTACTGGAATGTGAAAAAAATTCAGAGTTATAAGCAAGCTAACAAGGAAGCTAAGAAAGCCATTAGGGAGGCTAAGTTGAGAGCCTATAAAGATTTCTACGCTAGACTCGATAGTAAAGATGGAGAAAAGAATATATATAAACTCGACAAGCTGAGAGAAAAAAAATCTAGAGACTTCTCTCAAGTTAAGCGTGTAAGAGGTAGCGATTTAGCAGTGTTGGTGAAAGATGACGAGATCAAAGATAGATGGAAGACGTATTTCGAGAAGTTGTTAACGAGAAACATGAAGGATGCTTTGGTGAGGAGGAAGTTGATGTTCCTAGCGAGAAAATAGAATACGATTTCTATCAGAGGATACAAAAGTCTAAAGTGGCCATGGTTTTGAAGAGGATGAAATTGGGTAGAGCCTTAAAAAAAATGGTATCCTTATTGAAGTGTGGAAAAGTCTAGGTGACTTGGCTAACAAAGTTGTTCAAAAATATTATTTTATCTAGGAGGATGTCCGATGAATGAAGGAGGAGTACCTTAGTATCTATCTACAATAATAAAAGTGGATATTTAGAGTTGCAACAACTATATATAGAGGTATTAAGTTGATGAGTCATATGATGAAGTTGTGAGAAAGAGTTATTGAACATCAATTGAGGATGGTGACTATGTTGTCAGAGAAACAGTTTAGGTTTATACCTGGGAGACCGACCATGGAAGCTATTTATGCAAGAAAATTTTACCTATGTACCCATATGATCACATAGTTTAGTATGTCATCCATGTTCATATCTATCCTTTTAGCATATTTCATATACGAGCTTCAGCTCATGTTGTTGATAACATTTTTTCAATTTCTGAGATAAATCCGAAGGCTGGCTTGAGGATCCTTGGATATGTTCTAGCTTTACTTTTGATAGCTTCATTGTCTACTTTTGTATTTTTGATTTGTGAGGCGTATGAGGCCATGAAACTTGTAAACTTATTATTTGTGTTGTAAAAACTTTGAGTAATGAGACATTTTATGTTGGGCTTGTATTAAAATCTAAGTATTGACTGTTGGGACTTTTGTGCTCTTGTGTGGCGCTTCCTATTTACCTTTTTATTAACATTATTTTGGAAAATGTAGCATTTATTGGTATGAGGTATTAATGGATATGCTTTCGTTTATAATGCATTATCGATAAATAGGTTTGACAAAAATTACTCATTTTTGGGATACGTCTTGTCAAAAAAAAAATTTAAGAAGATAGTAATTGGTTAGGTTTCTTATACTTGCATTTATGCTTAATTACCGGGTCGTGACAGTATCCTTATACAGAAAGCATTATCTAAGAAGCAGCTAATAATTAAAGCATTACCTTATCATTGAAGAGTACCGTTTGTGCACAAGCAGATGAACTCCCACTGCTTGTTGTTGTCTTCTCCTTCTTGGAATAGAAGCTTATGAGGTTTTGTAGATTTTTCAAACTCAAACTATTCAACCCACTGAAATTTATCACGACATCTTCATCCTTTTCTCCTTCAGTTCCTATCACTCCTTCCATTACCGCGCACCTCGTTATCTCTAATTTACGGAGCCGAATTAGTCCTCTTGCACTTGATGGGGAGAAGAGATATTTCAACCTGCAATCTGTAACGCATAATTCAACCAAGTGATTGAAGGATGTTGATGGATACAGCGCATTTCTTTCGATAGACTGTTCGTGCTCTTTTTTTCCAAGAAGATATTCCAAGGCGTTCGCTATGTGAACGTTCTTAAGTCTCAAGACCCCAGCCGTGTCCGAATCATAATAATTGTGATAATATCTTTCTTTACCAACTGTTATTCTAAATCTGACAAGGTTCTCAAAGAAGAAGCCGTCCTTGGGCAAAAGCGCGGGGTCTGGTATACAAATATGTAAAGTAGTTAATTCAGTCAATAACATCAACTCATCAAGGCTCACACTTATTTCCCTCTCAGCTGATGTCCTCGCCCATTGATGAAAGTTCTGTGGCATGTATAGCTCTTCAAGGCGAACTAATTTCAATATCACACCTTTCGGAATCATTCCAAGGTTGTGACAATTTGACATATCTAATAACCGAAGATGAGTTAACTCTCCTATCTCTGGTGGCAACACCTTTATGTTAGAACCTTGGAGGCTAAGTATTTCAAGATGATCCTTTACATACTTGAGTATAGCTATGTCTCCCAAGTTGCATTCATTTAGGCACAACATTTGAAGTTTTGTTAATTTTGCAAGCGAAGTCGGGAGTAGGGGCGACATAGTTACTCCTTCCAAATCTAAAACCATAAGGTTCTCCATCCCACTAAAAAACCCGTCTTGAACCCGAAGCTGGAAATTGTTGACGGTACAGTCAAGCCGCAAGGTGTGGAGTTTTGGAAAAATTAACTCATTGGGAAATTCATGCATATCATGGGGCATTAAGGAGATTACTGAGCAATGCTCGTAGGTAGCTCTCTCAGGCCAATATTTGACACCGTGTTGGACAAGGAATGATTTCTCATCTTCTGCTATTGAAATACCCACGTCTCGCACGACGTCATGCATTTTGACAAAATGTTTCCTGTTTCCATCTAGCAGCAAACAACAACTCTTGAGGGTACTGACCACCGTATGTATTCGAGATGAGGCTTTTTCCAATGTAGCTGGCATTTGATAGCAACGTAAGGTCCTCCCTGCCATGTAGTATCTCACTAAGTTGTCAATTGGAATCTCATAATCTTCTGGAAATAAACAACAAAGCAAAAAAGCATGACTTGGCATCCTCAGAATCTAACCAATCATAGCTCCACTTTAGGGATGAGTACACCTTTGGATTGATCCCCTCAACATCCTTTAGCAGGGAATTTTTTAACTTGTCAAGTGCATCTTGCCAGGCATATATCTCTTTATCCTTCAATGCTGCTCCAAGTGCATTAATAGCAACAGGCAAGCCTTGACACTCTTTACAAACAGCCCATGCTATATAATGTAGTCGCTGATCATGAGAGTCGACATAATTTCCCACCTTCTTCTTAAATAGGGTCCATCCTTCTTTTTCAGATAAAAATGCAACATGAAAATCTTCATGAATATCCATATTCTTCCACACATCTCGGTTTCGAGATGTTAGCACAACTTTGCATCTTTTGTTTCCATCTTGAATAGGAATACCTGTTGGGAGTCAAAAATTTACAAATTAAGAGGCACCTTGTTTTTGCTTGTGTTGATTCTAATTACTACGCTACGCTTTGAAACTCAAAATCATGAAAACAATTACTACAAAGTCAACTCTGAAATCATCAAAGTTAGATACAAGCTAGTGCCGGTGGGTCACATGTCAGAAAATACCTTGTAGCATGTCATGTGAAAATCAGTGTAAGCGTCTGGCCCAAGCACAAAATCATCTAAGTCATTGCCTCAGGAGATAACGTGTGCATATGCTTACGTATTTCGACCGTGCCTTTTGTGATATATTGCTATAAATGGAGATGACAAACTAACAATGACTCAGTTCCAAAAAAAAAAAAAAAAAACACCTTAACAATGGGTTATAAAGAATTTGTAAAAGCCGGTCCTTTGGGCAAGATCTAGTAGGCCACTGCCTTGGGCCTCCAGTTTTAGGGGGGAAAATAGGGCCCTCAAAATGTTAAGTAGATATAAATATTATATATATACACACACACACACACATATAGATTTTCTAGTCCACACCTCCCGTAAATAAGGAAAAAATGATTTTTTTTGTGTTGCAAATTATTTTTGAAAAATTTGAGCCATCCAATGTGTTTAGAAGGTGTTTTCAAGAGTCAACACGAGAAATCTTCAAAAAAAAAATACCGGGAAGGGCTTGATCCAAGCAGTTTTCGCAAAAACTGTATATACACATTGGACGGCTCGGATCGTCCAAAAAAATTTTGGATCATGGAGGTCCGGAGTCCGGACTAGAAGCTTATATATATATATATATATATATATATAATATAACTTCTTATCTACACTCCCGGATTTAAGGAAAAAATGGGATTTTTGTGTTTGCAAATTTTTTTTGGAAAATCCGATCCGTCCAATGTGTTCAGAAGGTGTTTTCAAGAGTTTACGCGAGAAATCTTCAAAAAACAATACCGGAAAGGGCTTGAAAATGCGGTTTTACATTTTTTGCAAAAATGTATATTTTTCATTTTTTGCAGCTTGAAGATTTCGTATATTAACTTTGAAAAACACCTTCTGAACATATTGGACAGATCGGATCGTCAAAAAAATATTTGGATCATGAGGTCCGGAAATTAAAAGTCCGGATTAGAAGTAAAGCCTATATATATGGGTCAAACTTCTTATCCACATTCCCGGATTTAAGGAAAAAATGGGGGTTTTTTGTGTTGCAAATTTTTTTGGAAAATCCGATCCGTCCAATGTGTTCAGAAGGTGTTTTCTCAGGTATACGAGAGAAATCTTCAACAAAAAAATACGGGAAGGGGCTTGATCCAGCGGTTTTACGCAAAAATGTGAATATATATTTTTTGCGAAAACCGCTGAATCAAGCCCTTCCCCGGTCTTTTTGAAGATTTCCAGCGTGACCCTTTTGAAAACACCTTCTAAACACATTGGACGGATCGGATCATCATAAATAAATAAATAAATAAATAAATAAATAAATATATATATATATAGGGTTCACTTCTAATCCGGACTTTTAATTTCCGGACCTCATGATCCAAAAAAAATTTTGACGATCCGATCCGTCCAATGTGTTTAGAAGGTGTTTTCATGGGTCCATGTGAGAAATCTTTAAAAAAAATACCGGGAAGGGCATGATCCAAGCAGTTTTCGCAAAAAATATATATTTACTCTTTTTTGCGAAAATTGCTTGGATCAAGCCTTCCCGGTATTTTTTTTTGATTATTTCTCGCGTTGACCCTAGAAAACACCTTCTGAACACATTGGACGGATCGGATTTTCCAAAAAAAATTTGCAACACAAAAAAACCCCATTTTTTCCTTAAATCTGGGAGTGTGGATAAGAAGTTTTACCTATATATATATATATTAGGATTTGTAGTATATTTACAATATGGTCCAATGGTAGACTCAAGGTTTCAAATAACGGTTTTGTATAGAAAGTTAAATGGATAAGTTCTGGTATTGCTCCTCTTAATGTGTACCATTACAATTCATATATAGGTGTGGTTATAGTAAATTTACAATCGTTACACTAGATTTCCATTACATAATGTTGGATACTATTGAAATCGTTATAGCCCAACTGTTATCGTTACATGTCACAAAACCAAATGAAATATTATTTCATATCACACATGATAAAGATTACTCTTATCGTATTCATTTAATAGAACGCAAAGGTAGTCTAAGTAGACCTACACTTCTATGTTTTCTACCAGTTGTTGTAATCAACAGTAAAGGTAAAACCTCACCGCATTCTAACTTCTCTCTCTGTATTTCCTGCTCCTTATAACTAGAGCGAATTCATTTTTCTACAATTTACACTGCGTTTGGTTGAGAGTTTTGAGAAGAATATTTTGAGAAATATTTTTAAGATAGTGTTTGAATGGGTTTTAGAAAAAGTAATAATTAGAAAGAGGTATAATAATTGGAGAAAGATAGAGTGAGAAATGAAAATAATGATTAGAGAGAGGGGTATGAGTAGATAGAGAAATGTGATTAATGATTGGAGAGATCGATGAGAGATGAGAAAATAATCTTTTTGAAATTTTTCAAAAAAATGTGAAGTGAACAAAGTTCGAAACACCACGGCGAGTTGACTTGGCGGAGGAGGTTAACTAATTTACTAAAACCATTAGCAACACCTATAAATCGGAATAGTACACATTGTTGTTCTTCTGTTAACTTTTTCTGTCACATTTTAGTCATTATTAAAAGGAGCAATAACAGATTGGAAGCCCATCAAAAAATAAAATACTTCTCCGCATAATTTTTATTTTTTTCCACCAAATTAAATTACTAATAGAGATCTTCAATTCAAAACAAAAAAAAAATTGAAATTTTATATACTTTCGTATTTTACATTATTGACTCATTGAGTTGCTTTGCAATACTCTTTGGATAAAAAAAATAAAGTACTTATGCATATAATTTTTTATTTTTTTATACCAAATTAAACTACAAATAGAGATTGTTCAATCAATGTGAAAAAATTGGAAAGATTACATCAATGACTTTCATCTAATGACCACAGAATAATTGAATCTAGTCTTTATGTAAGAAGAAGTATAATTGAATGGTTGGGTCATAAGTAATTATTTTTTTGCTCTTCTTGAGACAAATGATGAATCCAAAAGGTATAACTTAAATCTGATAGAATTTAGAAAATATGAAAAAATAATAATAATGATAATTTAGTACTAGTTTAATTTCATAAAAGTTCCTCCACCAAAAGAGCTGGAATGCTATTTTGAGGACCGGAGGTCCAAGGCA
Source organism: Vaccinium macrocarpon (assembly GCA_022606695.1). NCBI lineage: Eukaryota > Viridiplantae > Streptophyta > Magnoliopsida > Ericales > Ericaceae > Vaccinium > Vaccinium macrocarpon. The sequence goes on along the minus strand of CM040172.1, from coordinate 5,714,640 downwards.
TCACCACTAGAAAGTTTTAAGAGTTTAATTGTTGGGATTCCACCCTATGTGGGCCAATTGGGTTTAGGCCCAGATGGGAGGTTTTAGGATTTTGTCTGTGTAACTCTATAAATACTCTGTGATGCCTTTTGTAATATGTGGTGGTAGCACAATGTAGAGAGAGAGGCAAAGAGTGTGAGAGGGGAGCCGGTTGTGGCTCTCCCGGAGAGAGAGATACATGAGAGAATTGGTGAGGTTTCATTATTGTGAGATGAGAGTGTGAGTGTGTAACACAAGATCATGGATTTACTCCGGATTATAGTGAAACCCCCCTCCCCGTGGATGTAGGTTGGATTTGGTCGAACCACGTATATTGTGTGTCGTCTTTTCTATTGATTTTACTACTTCTGTTGCGTGTGATGCGTTGTTGGAATCCTAACAACTGGTATCAGAGCTTTGGTTGAAGCACCGGAGAGCGCAGAGCAGTCGAAAAATCACTCGGAGACCATTGGAGCACCGTTTGAAGCTTTGGTCGACCAAAATAGGTGACAAAACTTGTCTTTGATCAGTGGGAAACATGCTACTCTCAGGGACGATTCCAACGGAGTGCTCGGAGTTGGTTTTAGTCATCGGAATAGCTCCCACGGTCGATTTGAAAGTCGATGGACGGAGGCGGAAAGAGGCAGAGGAATAGAGACTTAGCGGTCGTTCTAAGAGTGGTCGGGTAAAATATTTGAGCACAGGATTTTGTTGCTCTCATTGAGACGATCACGGACGTACAAGCCTTGTTGGCGAATGCACCGCCACGCGCCGCCTGAAGAACGGCGCGTCAGATTCTTCACAGGCGTGTGGTGCACGCGTGGGAGATTCTGGAAGATGGTGATGTGGTGCTGAGTCAGCGACCACGTCAGATGCCACATCAGCGGGTCAATGCCACATCAGCAAAAGGGTCAAAAGTGTAAGGGTTCATGGTCAAAGAAGTCAAAGGGGTCAAGGTCCAAGTCAAAAGGGTCAGGGGTCAAGTTAAAGAGGTCAGATCAGCCTTCAAAGGGGTCACACCGGTTCAGACCAAGCGGTTCAGAGGAAAGGCAGACCAGATTACGTTTATTGGCCGATTCAATGGGATTTTCACCAGTTCATGGCCGGTTCGGACCGGTTCCCAACTTGGTTTTTTGTTTCGGATCCAACCACGTGCTTTGTTTTTGGTGAAGAGGCTCGGAAGCAAGTTTTGTTGCTGGATTAGGCCGGATTTAGACGTTCGAAGGCGTTTTGGGTTGTGAAGAGGCTGTTTTTAGCTAATTGGACGGTTTCGGATTCACTGGTAGGCTTAGATTTGAGTGATTCGAGTCGGATTCTGCGGTCCTAAACACATCCAGAGAGATTGAGGAGGATCAAATGTGGTCAGGTCAGTCAGATGGGATGTTGTTGAGTTGGAGGCAGACCAAGGATGATCAGTCGCGTTTGGCAAGCAGGGATACACTCTTTCGAGTTATTGCACACTGGTTTAAGAGTGCATGGAGGCTTGTCTGGTTAGTGACAATAGGCGCTTGCAGGAGCAATGATTTTTGGGAGATCCGATGGGAGTCTAGGGGGTGCTAGAAAGGCCGAGGATGAAACATGGATGGACCAAGGGATATAATGAGACCCGGAAGAGCTGACGGAGGGTGGTGAGAAGACTAGGATAGTGGCAGGAGTGGCGCATAGGTGACAGATTGGTGACAAAAAGGCGAGCGGAGCTGGATAGCTACACACCAGGAGTATTGGACAAACTTTGCAGAGATTGGAGGTTGATTGGGGCAATCAGATGATTACGGATTCGCGGCGTTTGAGCCGTGGTGATCAGTCGGAGAAGCTAGTGAGCAGGGATGAATTCTCTCAGGTGTTGCATCTCTGTTTGGTGGGTGCGGATACACTTGTTTGGTAATGACACAGACGCTTACTAGAGTGACAGGTCGGAGTTGGTTAGCAGTGATCGGAGGCAGTCTGGTTCAATCGGATTCGAAGACCTACCATCACGATTTGCAGTTGTGATTCGAGCTGCATTAGATTAGATGATGGGTCACCATACAGGCTTGTGAGGGTGCAATGACAGTTGGAGCTGATGTCAGGCATGGTCAGGCAGTATGGGTGTTTAGACGTGAGCAAGGATGACGACCATTGCAGATGCACATAGGATAAACGCAAGATTGTATCGAGGAGTCATGACCAAGATGGTACTAGATGTGCTGGTAGTCGAATCAAGAGTGTGCAGGATGCTAACTAGCAATGGGGATGCAATTGGTAGTTCAGGATATGTTCATGGGAGCTCCAGACAGAGGGATTGAGATGGAAATCAGATGATGCATACTGGTATTCTCTTTCTTCTATGTTTTTGTGGCGGATTATTTTTCAAGTTATGAGCTCATGTAGTATGGAGCCATGGAGTCACGGATTATGTCCTGTGATTGGGCATGAGCATTTGGGTTTTGGATGCCTGAATGCGGGCACTCCGGATAGAGGGTGCAAGATTGTGATCAACCGTGGAAGATCTGGCTTGCAAGGATATATTCATTCGAGTAATGTGCCCAGTTGAGGTGTGGATATGCTTGTTTGGGAATGACACAGGCGCCTGTCAGAGCGATAGATCAGTTTGAGCCACGGAGATATAGCAGGATTTGTTCACATCCCGGATTCATGAGAGGAGTACCCCGATTTTGGGGTGCAGAGGTACTCGATCAGGGATGCAGTGTCAGAGAAGGAGTCAGCCTCATCGTAGATGGTGTGTGAGATCATTTAGAGGAGTGAGCCTCTAGTGTGGGCAGAGGGTTGCTGCATTCTCTTGACAGGACGAGATGCTAGAGTGGCGAAGCGCGACGATGAAGCTGTGGGTGCTTCTGTTGGTGAGCGCATATACCTCGAGTTTGAGGTGTGCAAGTGGAGGCAACCTAGTTGAGAGGGTGCGGTACTCGAACGAGTGGAGGCATTCTTTTTTAGGGGGTGCGGTACTCGGAATTTTCTAATTAGCTGCGGAGTCTGGTTTTGCAAGGATACACTCTTTCGGGTTTATGTACTCTGTTTGGTGGTGCATGGATGCTTGACTGGTTAGTGACACAGACGCTTGCCAGAGGTAGCTGATTGAAGGAGGCGACATGGGAGTGTTGCAGACGACATTGCCCACTCGGTGTTGATGGGGTGATTGTTGGGATTCCACCCCGTGTGGGTCAATTGGGCTTAGGCCCAGATGGGAGGTTTTAGGGTTTTGTCTGCGTAACTCTATAAATACTTTGTGATGCCTTCTGTAATATGTGATGGTAGCACAATGTAGAGAGAGAGGCAGAGAGTGTGAGAGGGGAGCCGGTTGTGGCTCTCCCAGAGAGAGAGATACACGAGAGAATTGGTGAGGTTTCATTATTGTGAGATGAGAGTGTGAGTGTGTAACACAAGATCACAGATTTCCTCTGGATTATAGTGAAACCCCCCTCCCCGTGGATGTAGGTCGGATTTGGCTGAACCACATAGATTGTGTGTCATCTTTTCTCTTGATTTTACTGCTTCTGTTGCATGTGGTGCGTTGTTGGAATCCTAACATTAATATATTGGCCCGTTCAATATTTGCATTGTCAAATAACCCTTTACAAAAGTCATGTTTCTCAAATTTAATGGGAAAAGACAAGTAAATTTCGTTAAAATCATATTCAAGAAGTGGTTTAAGTTTGAGAAAATACCTATTTCCTTCAAGTCCAGTTCATGCCAAACATCGTCCAATATTATGAGATTTTTCTTCCCATTGTCCAATCTATTCCATAGTTGTTTTGCTCTTCTCACTTCAGTTTCTCCAGTGAGTGTTACATTCAAACGGTCAGCGAGTTGCCCTTGAATTTTTATCACATTTGCTTCGTGAGAGACAACTGCCATAACGACTTCATCAAAAGTTCCATCTTCTTTCAGTATTTTGGCAACCTTTTCAACCATAGTCGTCTTACCAACCCCTCCGGTTCCACTGACCCCGATCATGTTCACCTTGGAGTCTTTTAATGCCTCCACAATGCCTTCGAAAACCTTTTGTCTTGAATTGAAATCCTCATAATCCCTGCAAGATGGGAGTTCAAGTTCCGGAGGATCTCCCCTAGGGCGTGAAATTGTGCCAATTTTGTTGCCGTTCTCAGTGAGAAGTTTGATGCAAACCGCCATCTTCTTAGCTTGCTTGCTCAGGCGGTAACGCGAAATGAAGTCAGGACATGAGAAATTAAAGCAATGCATGTTTTCTTTAACAGTTTTCTCATCCAGAAACGCATCAACTCCTTGGTTACTCTCCTCAGCATCATCTAGCCAGACCGAAACGTTATTGTCAATGGCCTCACCGCGGTGGTTGGCTTCATTAACTTTTTCTTGGACGTTGTTTCTCTGCTGTTGAAGGTTATTCATTTCATCTTCTAGGTTCTTCAAGTTCTGCTTGTAATGGCAAAGAAAACCGACATGACGTCCCACAGATTGGAACACTTTCCCAACGATGTACTCCACAATTTTGTCCACTACGATTAGTGCACTAGACATTTTCAATCCACTCTTTTTCCCCCCTTTCTATATTGAGTCCTTTTCTTGCCTTCTTGAAGAACAAACTATTTGGGGCTTCAACTTGATCAAGGGTTAACTCTTCTCCTCTTCCACCTTCAAAAACAAAGATGTCAAGTATCAAGAATGAGATCGATCCGAATGTGAGAAACTAATTAAAAAGCTCTCTCTATCTGCAATAATCAACAATAGTACTGACTATTGAGTGGTAGTTGCTTCTAAAATGGCTTAACTTTTATCTGAGGCCTGAGGCCCGGTTGAATGATAATGAGGCTACGGCATTAGCGTTTCCTGTTAACAAAGCACTAGCATCTCTGTGTTTTCTATCTCTTAGCTATATGGGTTCACTAACCTGCTAAGATATTCAAACTCTAAAATTGCTATATTACTTCAGATCAATAATGTAGTGTTATGTTATGATTTATGAAAGGATTTTTTTTTCCTCAGAGATAAAAAATACATAAATAAATAAAATTATTTCTGTAAAGTGGAAAAAAACAAGATCCAACTATTTTCGATATTGCTTGGTTGTGCAGAGTTCTAAACAATGATAATCTGATAAGCATTATTTGACTTATTTTTGGGAAAAAAATGTATTTATATCCGCATAATGTGTATTGAAATTCTACCTTAGTTGACATTATAAACTATATTGGTTTTTGTTTATAAACTATATTGGTTTTAGTGTTCACGTGTTTTTATGTGATATATTGTGAAAAAATTACTAGTGTAGGTTTTGGGAAAAACTAGTTTTGAAAAAAATACTAGTTAGTGGAACACCCCCAATACAACCCGGATAAACTTCCCATGGCAGCAAACCAAATGACCGTTTAGATGCCATAGTAAATCGTGTTAATCACCAAGGCAGTGATGGACTTAAGCCTAGTTTCCCAAAAGATTTTATCAAATGAGTCGAGGAAGAGATTTTGATAAAAATATCAATTTGGTTTCATTAAAAAAACCTGCGATATTATCAAATCTTGATAAAATCGTTTGGGAAACTCATTCTATAATTTTTAATTCATAAACTGATTTCCTTTCTTCTTCTTGCTTGTACTTAACGTAAAAGAAAGCACTCATAAATCATACTCCCTCCGTCCCTTTTTAAATGTGTTACTTGGGATTCTGTGCCATTTTCAACGGCTTATAACTTTTAATGTGAACCTCAAAACATATGCATTATGGATCTTGTTTGATAGATCTTAATTATTTCTATTATACAAAATTTTCAAAATCATAAAAGCTATTATAAATTAAAAGTTATAAGCCGTTGAAAATGGCACAGAATCCCAAATAACACATTTAAAAAGGGACGGAGGGAGTACATTGTTGGATGCAATAGCACAAGGAGAGCTTTCAGGCATACCTCTTTGTTTCTCTTTGTCTCGGTTCCACCAAAACCCCTTTGTCTTTAAATCGAATTAAGAGGACGGTAAGAGCAGAGACAAAGAAGAAAGAAACTCAAACTTGAATGGCAGAGAATGAGGAGATTATGAACATAATTTGAGGGTTTTTAACATTTTATACTGATGCCAATTTTTTCCAAAGCACAGACCCCACATGAGAATATGTGCTTCATGTGACGAAAGGAAACTTGTATATATGAAGACAGTAATAATGTGGCATTGGCATCTCAGAAATTTGAATCCTAACGTTGGTCTGAAAATTAATGGATGACAAAAGGCAATAGGACCATTCTATCTAAAAAAGTTAGTTGTCTCCCACCGACGTACTTTAAAAATTCCTTATGCTTTTGATAATTTCAATGGCCTTTCATCATTTAACTTATGTTAGTACGATTCAATTCCAGGTTTCACCAGAGTCAGGCCCGGCCCTGTATTTCGCGAGGCCCCAGGCCTATTCTCAATTTGAGGCCCTTCATATATATATATATATATATATATATATATATATATATTTTTTTTTTTTTTTTTTTCTACGAGACGGGGTCCCAGTCCCGGGCCGGCCCTGACCAGAGTTACTGGATTTAGACTTGGTTTTTCATTTGTTAAAATTGACATTTGCTAAAATTAAGTGAGTGATATTAACAAATGAAGTGGGGCGGTGATTTTATCTACAATGATTCTGGATGTTAACAAATGAAGTGGTGCGGTGATTTTATCTACAATGATTCAGGATATGAATCATTGTAGATAAAATCACCGCACCACTTCATTTGTTAACATCAACTACTTGATTTTATGAGATTTTAATTTTAGCAAATGGAAAACCAAGCCTTAGATTAACAAACCATTGTTTGTTGGGTGATACATAATGGCGATTGCAGATTGCATATTATGTACATTGGTGTATATATATATATATACACACACCCAGTTTCAAGTCAAGGATTCCGGACTAGAGGTTTTTTGGTATTTTAAAGGTTTTAAAACTTGCTTTTGCATAATCCAAATAATCCAATGTGTTTAAAACATGTTTTTACGGGTTCCCTGTAAGAAATCATCAAAAAAAACTCAAAAGGGCTTGATCTGAACAATTTTTCACAAAAACTATACATATATGATTTTGTGAAAAACTGCTCGGATCAAGCCTTTTCCCGTATTTTTTTTAACGATTTCTTGTGTGGTCCCTTGAAAACATGTTTTAAACACATTAGATGGTTCAGATCATAAAAAAAATATTGTGAAGGTGGATCCCGAACTAGTAAGTTATATATATATATATATATATATATATATATATAGACACACACACACACACATGATGGGCTTCCCATCAGAGACTCCTATTTCCCGATCAAAATTTCATGATCCGAACCGTCCAATGTGTTTAAAAGGTGTTTTTAAGGGTTGCCGCAAGAAATCAGCGAAAAAAATACCGAAAATGGCTTGATCCGATCAGTTTTCAATGAAAACTATATATATGCATTTTTATCGAAAATTGTTTAGATAAAGTCATTCCCGGTATTTTTTTTTTTACTTATTTCTCGCGAGTACCCTCAAAAACACTTTTTAAACACATTGAATGGTTTGAATCATGAAAATTTAATCGGAAAATTGGAGAATTTGAGGAGTCCTTGATGGGAAGCCCATCAAGTATATCTGATTGGAAGTGGATTGCATATATATATATATGGCACCTGTTGTTTATTTTGAAGTTTGATTTACTCATCCCAATTTTTACTAGTCTTTTATCGGATCATGTCATTGTATTTCCTTTCTCGGTAGTCTGATACTATTTTTTTAAGATAAATTTTTCTATCAAGCCATATATTGGCAATAATAGATTGCTTATAGAAGAAAATATTACATAACGATTTATGTTGTAATAAATATACTCGGAGTGTGAAACAATTTTAGAATCTACAATTATATGTGTGAACTTTTGCCAGGATTGCTACAAAAGCATCAGAAAAAGTAGAAGCATAAAAAAATGCAAAAGCAAAAGCATTAGAAAAAGCAAACGCCATATTTATTCGTATGAAAATAAGTAAAAGCAAAATATAACTTTTTCTTTTGTCACCATCTCGCGGCAACCTTATCCTCGTCAATACCAAGTACATGAATAATATTTATAATCTTTTATGAGATTTTAAAAACATTGTGTAATACAACTAACTAGCGGCAAACCCGTGCTATGCACGGGAATCGAAACACAAAAATGAATAAAGCTTAAGATATAGTTTCAATCATAAAAAGGTTGTTATTTTCGTGTATAATAATATCGATGAGTTATTATATATATGTCTTACTTAATTATTTAATGCTATTTCAATAGCATATTCTTGGTATTTATTGATTTTCCTCCTTTAGTATCCCTATTGATTATAAGGTTTCAAGAAATTTTAATTACTTATGAAATTCCGCAAACTTATTTGACTCCCGATTCACACTATACATGTGCAGTGTGGAGCATTGTGATCTACTGATCTTCCACCCAAAATAACTCCTAAGAATAGGAAAAACACGACAAATAAATACTCAATAGATCAACTTAGGGTGCTGATTTAAGCAAAAAAAAAGGGAGAAATGAAAGAGAAGAAATTCTAAGCAAAAAAAAGTATGAAAAACTTAGGGTGCTGATTTTGGGGCTCCCTTTTCTGATGCAGACACTCCAAATTTTAATAAAGTTACAAAAGTACCCTTTTAAACATATAAAAATTACTGGAGGCACTCCACCTCCAAATTAACTCCTCATTTAATAAGGCAATTCAAATTGAAAAATGAACGAAAACAAACATAAACATTATGTTCTAAACATAAACATTAACATTAGATTCCAAACATTAAAGATCCACAACATAAATAGTAGGTTCCAAACATTAAAAATGCATCTATGTCAAATTGCTTCATGCCACTTTGCAAAAAAAAAAGAAGAGGAAGTAGTTTTTTGGTTTTTTCGTTGTCTTTATTATTATTATTTTTTTACATTTGTTAGTTTTGCGTCAAGTTTTTGTGGTTTATGGATTCATCTCCAAAAAACATAAAATTATGGTCGATTTTTTTTTTAATAAAGCTAGAATTAAACAATAAATTGGTTTATTTTTGGCTTTATTCGAAAAAAATTATAAGTTTTCACCATAAATTTTATACTGTTTGGATTCGTCTCGTCGAGATAAATCAATAAACCATGAACTCTTGACGCAAAACTAACAAATGCAAAAAAGAAAAATTAAATAAAGACAAAACGAAAAAACGAAAAAACCAATTCTGCGCTTTTTTGCCAAAGCAAGTAGGTAATTCAGTGGCATGCCGTAAAAAGGAGTTGAGCAACTATCAACTTTTTTTTGAAAAAAAAAAACTATCTGTTTTTTTGGAGTGCCTGAAGTAAAAGGGAAGAGTAAAGGTTTTTGGAAGAGACCGGCTCCATGCCCTCTCAATCTTTTTAATCTGGCACTTTGTCTTTGTAGGATGATAACTTTTTTTTATTTTAATCACAAGCTTTTTTTATTTAGGAATGGGAGATCCTTTCCAAGGAAGAGACCGGATGATCTTTCTATCCCCTTCTCAGGTCCATTTTGATGATTGAATTTGTTGATATTTAGACCTTGTTGAGAACATTAGGCACGCAAAAAAGCTATCTTGCTAATTGGATATCAATTAATGTGCTATTGAAACATATTTATCTCTAAGAAAATTATTTTAATCCAGTGTAACAATATTTTCTAAACCCGTTTTTTCGAGATAAATGTGTTTCAAAAGTATATGAAACCATTTTTCATTAACATGAATTTTGATGTTCCTAATGTTAATTTTGTATTCAACATTAACGGTTGTGATAATCAAAACGGATCTAGAAAGGGCCCGAAAACTACGAAGACACAATTATGCAGACCTTTTAAGGGACGGTAGATGATCTTGTTTTGAATAGTAAGAATAGTTTATCACCTCTAGTAAGAATAGTTTAAAAGAGATAAACATTAGAAACTGAGGCGAGGATATACGTTTTGAACTTGAATTTCGAGTTCATATTTTGTTTTTTGTTTTTTTGGTGGAGATCGTGAAGTTAACTATTGAAGGAAATTTGTTCCCATTATTAAGTTTACGAAATCAACTTAAAATTCTATAATAAACTTATCAACTAATGCCATTTAGCACTCTCATAGGAATTCTAACTACATTGTATATGCACTTTAAAATCAAAAAAGAAACTTGTTCATTTCGACCTAGTAAACCATCGGGTATTACAAAATTGCATGAAAAAAAAAAAAAAACGAAGAAATGAATATAGTGAAAATCATAAAGATTGCCTATGAATTTGGTCGTGTTTTGACCAGCCTTTTTTTTTTAATTATTATTATATCTTAATTTGCATGCTCTTAAACGGCGAGATTCTTTTGCCTTTTCCTTGGGTTGGTGTTGAATCGATGATCATCTTCAAGTATCCTCGTTTCCTACGGGACCAATACACATTAAAAAATTTGTTCTCACTATCCATCCTGTATTTCATGAAAAACAGAGAAGAAGTATTGTGGAACAAAAAATACAGAAGGTACACGTGCATTGTAACACCCCAAAAATTGGGTACGTTAATAAATAAATTGCAAAATTTATTTAAATAAGATACCAATTTCATAAAAATTCCAAAGAATACTTAATAAAATTGGAATCATATGTGTTAGTGGAATATGGGAGAATACTTCCCTAATTTTTTTTTCTTTATTGATTTGCTTTCCCTTTTTTTTTTCCTACTCTAGTCTAGGAAATAAATAATCTATGGAAAACTAATTAGGAATTCAAATCAAATCAATATAAAAATAAACATGTATCTATATACATGTGTAATTAAACACGTCACAATAAAAAAAATTATTAACTGGTATAATTATTTAAATAATTTTATTTCCTAAAATCGTGGTCATTACATGCATGAAAAGGGAGAGGAACTTTTCTCACGGTCCATCTATCCTGATAAAAGTTTATTGCGAAGTAGGAAAAACAACACAGAGTGCATGCACGATTATTTAAAGCGGTGAATAAGAGAACATGAAAAAAGAAGTCATTGCATATAAAAAAAGAGAACACAAATAAAATTTGAGAATGAGCTTACCTTTGAGAGAGAGTGTGAGAGAGAACGGGGGTGGGGAGAGCACGATAGAGGGAGGGAGAGAAGAAATTCTGGATATTGGGAAAGAACGTAGGGTATTTGTGGATGGAGAGAAATCAAGGGATTAATATTATAGAGTTTGAATATTACCTAATTACGTTTTAGGATCAGCTATAGAGTTTTAATCATAACGGAATTTAATCGCACTGAGAATTTTTTTCTTTTAATATTTCCATTTAGAGTTTGAATCATAATGGCTATGTTAACATATATATGGGATTCGGTATAGAGTATCAAAATTCAAAATTTGAAATAAAATAAAAAGGCGGTAAAAAACTACATCTAAGTATCATGCTTTGAAATTTAAAGAAGATTTATGACACTTGATCATGATACATTGCTTAGTTAATTTTTTCATCACAAACCAATCGCTTTGTGCCACCTGTCGCAACCGTGACTCTCCTCACAAAAAGTCATCCTGCTATACTATATAAGATATTTAGATTTGTCTAACTAGATTCATATTACACATAAAAGTTTTTACCATTTTAAAAATATATACTATTTTTAGCCAGTTAAAATGAAATGAGAGACCATTAAATTGGGATGGATGGAGTACATCTCACGTATTGCATGTAGTTTCTCATTTCTTCCCCATTTAGAATTACGTGATTTGAGTTTGGACATTGAAGTTTGATTTGAGTTTGGATATTGAAGTTGATCAAGGCAAAAGGGAAGAAAAAAATTACATTAAATGAATATTATATATAGAACAAAACAAAAACGAAAAATATTCTTTGCACAATATTCTTTCCAGACACATATTCTCTAGTTTCAATTTTCTCAAAGGGAATAGTGGAATCACAAAAAGAAACCATTCCAATTGATTTTTTTCAATTGAAAGAAATATTTTATCCCCTCCATCCCTTTCTCAGTGTTCAACCACCTAAATTTGACTTTTTATACAAACATTATCAATACACTTCACTCATTCTAAAAACTACCCTTTATAGATATTATAATTACTCTTTTCCCACTAACTTTTTAAAAAGGAATGAAAAATTTCAAAATACCCTCAAAACTTTGACCTCAACAAACTTTTACAAAACTCAATTTTACACCTAAACTTTGTTTCCATTAATCAAAACTACACCTACCATCTCACTCTGTCAAATTGGGCGTCAGACTCCGTTAAATATGTCTATGTTGCATCTAAATCAACTTAAAATGTGACACATGTACCTCAACTATCTCTCCCTTTATACCAATTAAAAAAAAAAAAAAAAGAACTCTCTCTCTCTCTCTCTCTCTCTCTCTCTCTCTCTCTCTCTAGAAATGCCCCAAAAAATTGTTTTCAAACTTTATTCCCAAAAAAATTTAAAAGTGTACAAATATTTTTTAATAAATGTTTTCAAACTTTATTTTAAACAAATATTTTTAAAAAAAATATTCCCAAAATTTTTTCAAAAAAACTATTTTGGAATTTTTTTACAAACTGTTTTCAAACTATATTTTTTCAAAATAATTGTTTCCAAAATTCAAATTTTCAAAAACACTGTTTTCTAAAAACATTTTTCCAAAAGAAGTATTTTTTATTCAAGAAACTGTTTTTCTAACTGTCTTTTTTAAAATAAAAAAAATTCCATAAAAAAACTGAGCATTTTTTTCTTTCAAAAACAGCTTTGGAATAAAATTGAACAATTTTGTTTTTCACAAACAGCTTTGAAAACAATTTTGTAGAAATAAGAGAGTTATCACACCAATTTTTTGGAATAAAAATACCTCTTTTCAAAAAAAAAATTGAAAACAGTTTTTTGTTTTTGTAAAATTAAATTTTAAAACAATGCTTTGGAAATAAAGTTTGAAAACAATTTGTTTTTTTTTTGAGCATTTAGAGAGAGAGAGAGAGAGAGAGAGAGACATAAGGTACATGTGTCACATTTTGAGTAGATTTGGATGCCACATAGACATTTAAAGGAACTTCAACGGAGCCTAACTTCCAATTTGACAGATTGAGACAATAGGTGTAGTAGTGATTAATGGAAGCAAAGTTTAGGGGTACAATTGAGTTTTTTTTTTTAAGTTTAGGAGTATATTTGCTATTGAGGTCAAAGGTTGGGGATATTTTGAAAATTTTCCTTTAAAAGGAATCTACTAGAAACAAAAAAAATAGAAAATTTACCAACTTTTACTACTAACTTTTTCAAATGAACACTTATTAAGAACAGTCCCAAAAGAATTTAATCTTTATTTATGGTCGTTCCTATGGCATGGTAATAAGGGACACTTTCCTTTCCAAGAACATAGAGAGTTCCAATGACCGTCAAGTTATATTATATTTATTGGCGCTGCTCTAAACTTTTGATGTGCCCATTTTAGTAGTAGTTGATTTCTGTCATTTTATGGCTTTTTTGTTTACCAAATGACCGGTCAGTTATATCTATATATTTATTGGCATTAACCGTGTTATATCTATAGGTTTACATACAGGGAAATAAGTGCGGCAATTCTTGAAATTAACTTGTACTTAAATTCGAGCAAAAAATAAGTGTTTTTGAATTTTTAAATACAAAATGGATGCATGGAAATAACATAAAAGAAAATGAAAGATAAGATAAGATAGGGAAGATCTTGAATTTCAATTCCACCATGTCGCATTAGTTTAAGGTGTTATTCAATTCATTCACTAATGATCTGTGGCAACTATATACAAGCCCCACGAGCATGGTCGTGGGGTGGTGAATTACCAGTGTCTCAACTAGCTAGCACAAAAAAGAGATAAGAGAGCATAAGACAATATTCAAATATGAAGCGATGTACCTCCCCTAGGGTTTATCTTAGGGTATTTATAGGGAGTCGATACTTGTCTGCCAAGTCTTGCATGCACAACACGAGCTCCTGACGTCACTATAACCGCTTCAATTAGTGACGGCATGGATGACGCTTGGCAAACACGTGGCCAATCCCACATGCTCATAACGCGTCTCCATAATTCCCCAATCTCCCATGTTAGCTTGGCCCAGCCCAAAACCGTTGTATCTGGATGGTTATGCCAACCTGTGGGAGACGCTTCTCCGGGATGACCTCTTTGGCCATCTGGTACTGTGCAGTGGAACCGAGATGAACCTCACTAGGACCCTGTGGAACCGTCGAAGGAGAGGGCTGGAGCTGCTAGTGCACGCTGGAGGGGGACCTGCACAGGGGAACAACCATGTTAGTGCCTAGCCTGGACGGTGGTGGTCCGAGAAGGCACTCCGATAGTAAAGTCAGTGACTGAGGAAGGAGTATGGAGGAGAGTTCTAGAGAGAGAGAGTGCAGCTGAATATTTACTACGGAGAGAGTGAGAGTGTCTAGGTCCCCTTTTTGGAGGTGATGAAGGACATACTTATAGGTGAGGAGCGCGTGTCGCACACGTCCCTCGAGGGCCTCACACGCCCCGTCCCTATCGCTGCATTGAATGCACACACCGACATATGTCTGTCAAGTGGATCCTCGGTCACTCCCCAGAGTCATCACCTGACACAAATATTTTCATCAATCAAATCCCCCACCCTCCTCCCTGCAGGCGTAGGCTACAGGGTTGGTGGCTCGCCATAAATGCGCTGCAGGTGGGGTGGTTGAACTCATTAATGAGCTGCTCAGACTGTCAGAGGTGCCTCGATCGAGCCCCCGACAACTGGCGCGACCCCCGGGCATCGAGGTCAATCAACTCAGCCCGTGAGGGGCGCTCGGGACCGAGTCTCCGAGGAGCGGTCGTCGGGCTTTCCCAAATCAAGTTCCCGAGAGGGAGCGTCTGAGGACCTTGGATCCCCAATGTGAGGTGCCTCATCCCCGGTCAACGTTACTAAGTCACATCTTCCTCGGCAGTCGCAGCCCTCCCATGGGACAGGTCCTGACCTCTTTGAACTACTCGGGTGTGGGAGATCCCTAGGACCCCAGAATTGCCCACTACACAACCCGTTTGGCTATACAGAACAGGTGGGCTATCAGCTCGGCCCACTTGCGTTTGACCTAACAAGCCATCTATGAACTTTGGGCTTCCCCATATTGATAGGCCCAAGTAGAATCAGGTTCAACCCACTACAATCGTAAAATGGATATATAAATATAATTTATCATTGTCATATCGTAGCTTGATTAGGCACAGACATTTTAGACTCAAACTAATAATCGAGGCATGAGTTGTCACTAACCTGCCTCTGCTATTCTCTTGGAAATCTACAAACGACTTGTCTCTAATTGCCTTCGAATCTACACTAAACTACACTGGCAACCTGTTGGGCCATACAAAATGGGTGGGGTAATGGCAGTGGCGACTCCAGGTTTTTTGATTAGTGGTGTCATTAAGTAATTTTATGTGAAAATCAAACTTGTCTTATACCATATCGTGCAATTTTAATAGAGTTGAAACCTAAATTGCCAAATCTAAAATCAGTGACAAATGGTTATTTTCTTATTTTTTATTATATTCTTAAATAAAAATTATTGTTGCATAATTTTTTAACTTTTATCTACGTCAAGTTAAATATTTCATCAGTTTTTTTAACTCGTGCAAAAATACTCCTTTGTTTCCAATTCAAGTTATAAAACAAAGGTCTTGGAGGCTCACAATAAGCACACAAAAAAATAAGAAAAAGCATGCATTCAAATGCATTTTTTATATATATATTTTAATATATTTACTCCCATTTATATATATTTTTATATATTTCAATACACTTTTTTAACTTTAGCAGCACGAAGTGAGCACATAATAGCATTTTCAATAAAAGAAGGCACAACAAAAATAGAAATGAGCAATGAATTCAGAATGGATTGGAAAATACAGTAATAGTACTGTAAAAAGGACAGGTGCCAACAGCCTATCTCATTAGGCTTTAGTAGGTTTTCATCTTTCAATTTCTTATAGACAAGAGAGCTAGACGGACGTGTAGACCATAGATCTTGGGTTCAGTGGGAATTTGAAGTGGTGTCATATTACCATTGGTTATACTACAAACATATACTCTATACTCAGTAACACTTGCAAAATTTTGGTTGACTGGGGTCAACTGACCCCACCGCTATTACATTGGCGTCACCCCTGCCTATCGGCTTAGTCCACTTGCGTTCGACCCAACAAGTCATTTGTGAACTTTGGGCTGCCCCATATTGGTTGGCCCAAGTAGAATTGGGTTCAGACCGATACAATCATCACGATAAATATAATTAATCATCGTCCCATCCTATCTTGATTAGGCATGGATCATCTTTGGCTCAAACTAATAATTGAAGCATTAGTCGTTAGTAGGGGTGCAAATGAGCCGAGCCGAGCTTGGTAGTGTTCAAGCTCGGCTTGTTAAGTAAACGAGTGGAAAATCGAACTAAAGCCCGAGCTCAGCTCGATAATCGAGCCGAGCTCAAGCTTGAAAACGAGCCGAGCTAGGGTAATTTACTAAACGTGCCTCATTAAACGAGATGAGCTTTAGCAAGCCGAGCCAAGCTTCAGCGAGCTTGTTAACTAAATGAACTTGAAAATTGAGATCAAGCTTGGCTCATTTACTTATCGAGCCGAGCCAAGCCACGAACTACTCGCGAACAGCTCGATTCGTTTATAGCCCTAGTTGTCACGATTCGTTTATAGCCCTAGTTGTCAGTAATGAGCTACGGAGTACTATTCTCTAGGTAATCTACAAACGACTTGTCAATTGTCTTTGAATGTACAGTAAACTACACTAAAATTGCCATAGCACCATCCGTCCTCTCAGCATAGGCTATCTCATTTCTGAGCACTGTACTTTATGAAAAATCTATTTATGCCGTACTGTTTGAAATCACATAAGTTAAACCAATTTACTAATATCACACCTCTCATGTATTTTCAGCATAGGCTATCTCAATTTAGATTTTTATCCCCTTGTCAATTTGATTAATCGCTTTATTGGTAGGGCTGTTCAAAGTACAAATTTTTATTACTGAATATATTGCAGAACGATCAAGAAAAAAAAAAACACTACTATTACAGCAAAAAAGGGAATCAATGTGCAACTTGAAACTGCTTCATTTAAAAAAAGTTGCAATTTTTGGAAATGATTTTACGCTCTCCTTTTACCCTCACACGCTCACTTTAAGTTGTAACCTACCCTTGCTTCTGCATTTACTTTTTACATACGAAGGGATAATTTGATAATTTCAAGTGGATAAAACAATATGAGTTTCATGGTACCGAGTTTTCTTGTAATTTCACGTGGATAAAACAGTATGAGTTTCATGGTACCGAGTTTTCTTGTAATACATTAGTTCTATGGAACTCTCGCAAATTTATCTGGAACTTAATGTGTCGTTGATCGGGTACTGCTAAGAGTTTGATTTTGCGCGCATCTTATATTGGGCTTGATAGGGGCGCAAATGTGCCCATTGGAAGCCCCTAATTTATTATTGTTACGCCTGTTTAGTATATCATTTGGAGCTTAATACTCATTTTCTATGTTTCAGGACTTGCGGAACAATTGAATGGGACAAGTGATTAAATTGAGAATTTTATGCGGTGCTAATCAAATTAATTGAGAGATGGAGCCAAAAGCTTATTATTGATTTTAAAAGCCTAAATTGCCGAGTCAAATTCTTAAATAAGGATTTATGGACCAATTTTCAATTCACGTGATTTGTGAATTGAGCCCAAGTATGACCCATAGTTTACTAATGGGAAATTGGGTGGGGCCATAAAGGTGAAAAAAAAGAGTTGCCTTTTCTTGGCAAATCTCGGCAGATTAAGATTAAAAGTGGTCCACCAATGAGAGTTGGAGAAAGGCATGAATTAGATTTCTTGGTGAGAAAGTTCGGATGAGACGGTGGGACTATTATAAAAAGGTGGACAGTAAGGGTTTGAGGGACTTTTTTTTTTTTCGAGGGCAGAGGAGAATTGAAGCGGCGGATCTGACGTTTTGACGCATAACAATAGTTACGAAGCGGCGCAGAGAGCAGGAGGAGAAGGCACAAACAGAGGAAGATCTCGGATCAAACAGAGAACCCATACTGCTACGGCTTGGTTCGGTTTCAAAATTACAAAACTATGACTGGGGTTTAATATTTCATTCCTTTGCATGCGTTGAATCTGTTTCGATGGAGTTTATTTATTTCATGTTTATTTGTTCTAACTCCATGAACAACTAAATTATTTGACTAGGGTGACGAGGATGCCTCTCCGAGTAATGTAATTATTTAGATTTCTACAGTTTCAAATTCAACGTTTGATTGTATGACTTGGATGGTTCATAATTTTTATGAAGTTTTTATTCTTCCAATTTTCATACCGTATTTATATGCGCGTTATTAAATACAGTCGTACAATTGGTTAGTAATGCTTCAGGATAGTTTCTGAGATAGACTATACGACGTGAGACGGATCGTGCCGCTTCGATTAAGTCCTATGGAGGCGGTCCCAAGTCTTTGTGTTGAGATAGCCTATATCACAGTCTAATCTTGATAATACTTTTAGGGATTATCGCTAGGAGTTGCTACCCTACGGTGGTCTGGTTATTAGTTGAATGAAACTCTAGATTTCGCCACAATTATATTACAAGGGGAGGTTGAATCGGAAACCCTAGTCCCTTCTCTCACTTGTTTTCAAACCGCAATCACTTTTTATTTAAATTTTAGCTTAATCATTAATTGAATCAAATCAAATCCAATCATCCAATTTATTTTCGAATTAAATTAGAAATTAGTTGAAAGTACTGCAACTTAGCTTTTTACTCTCCGTGGACGATCTCGGACTTAACCACTGTTCTTCGGAATAATAGTTAATTCCTTGTTTTATAAATTATATTTTTGGTACAAAAACGACACTACCAGGGCTAAACCTGCTCATCCTGTTTCAGTGTTCATTTGAATGAATAGTCCTCTTTTTGTTGAACGGACTCTTGATTTAACGTTCTCAGTTCCTTCTCATTTACATGTTTGGCATACAAAGTACCTAAGCTCCGTTTATAGGCTGCAGCTTTTCTATTCATGCAGATTAACTCCCTGATTCTGTAAAGACTGAACTTTTGCAAAGAATTCGAGCCTTTCTGGCTTCAGCTGTTCACTGATATGTTTTCTCTGTATCCCACAATGGTTAGAATTTTAGGAATTCAAATTCTGAATTAATCGTATTGGCAGATTTGGGGGTTGAAAAGGGATATTGGGCATGCATCTGCTTTCTACTTTCTATTCTCCATGCCTGAAGCGAATCAAGTCGCATTATGTAATTTTCTGGTGAGGATTTAGTAATGAGGTATGGATGTATTTTTCAAAGTTAATTTGCCAACTATTCTGAAGATCTGGTCCAGTTTGTGTCTTGGCAAGGACCTGAAAAGGTTGACACTTCTTCACTGTCAAGGAGGAATACAAAAACCACAGGAGTTGCTACGAGGGAACGAAGAGTGCAAAGGGTTTTTTGACGATTACACTTAACCATCCAAGTGTGCAGTGAACAATAGATAAGCTGCAGATTTCCTGACAGAGGAGTACATTTTCACAATTTTTTAGCTGGCTACAAGCCTTCTCTACTCTTTGAGAAGATTCCGGTAACCAGATTTTACGATTCAACCTTGCACTGCACTGAAAATTTATGATACAAACATCTGATATGCACCACAAACAGAACCTAAAACAGTCACGTGTACTAACAAAATGCTTGCACTTGAGAGAGGATAGTGTTGGCAACCGAACTTTAATCACCTGCCTGTTCACAGAGATCTAACAAGCTGAGGGTCTGCAGTGCCAAGCAGAAACAGAAAATATCAGTTGCAACATAATGAAAAGGTTAATAGGAGGAAAGACAGAATAAACACATATGCCCAAAGTAAACTCTATATAACAAGGACTCGGAAGCATGCGTTCGGTGAAGGTACGTGTCCCACTGTCAAATTCATCATTTCACATGTCTAAGAACAACATAATAGTGTACAACAGGACATAACATTCCTATTTCTGATACACATGCAACGTGCCTAATTTTCTACTTTTTAGCATAAAATGATGCTTAGAAGGTGCGATAAGCATTTTATTGCATCATATGGGCTTCTTCTGTCATCTACTCCATAAAGCAAATCAAACTGCAGATTACAAAGTATATTTCTGAGGTTAAAGTACAACTACACATGTCAGTCCATGTGTAAAGCGTCTAACATAGGTACCTTATTCATGTATACAATAATACAATTTCACGTATGCAACATCTGCATCTTCCAAATTCATACAACAAAATCTGACTGAATTTCATCATACCTCTGGAACTGAGAGTTCAAGTCGAAACTTGGGGCCATCATAATGATGCAAGACTGGCCTAAATGCATCTTCCTCCAAGGCATTGCAGAGTTTTCTAATGCGGATTCTCACCTGGTTCAAAAGGAAAACGAACCAATCAGTTGTAAGCCTCCAGCAAGCTCATAGAATAGCATTCAAATACGTAAACCTAAATTTTACCTGGGCAGGGAACCTTGATTCTCCTTTACACTTTTTATCTTCCCAAGCAGTAGGATCGATGTTAGAACCCCCAAAACTCGCAGCCTGTAAAGAATAAAAAAAAAAGTCGATAGCAGAGTCAGAAAAATTTGCTAAACCAAGATTCTTTAATTGTATTGTATTAACATGGCATTCTAACATGCTTAAGGGAAGAAGCAACTACTGACAAATTTGAAAATGTAGAAAGTTCACTAGCCAAGCTTTTTTAGTCAGCAAATAATTTCAACCCAACCAAAACAGTGTCCTGTATGGGTCATATCTAATCTAGAAGGGAAAAGTGAGAGTCCCAAAACAAAAATCAAACCCCAATACTAGAAAACACATGGCTGTCCGTTAAGATTTCAAGACTTGGAAGATGAAAATAAAATTGAAAATGGACAAACCAACAGTACATTAAGTAAAGTTAATTACAGACCTCAAAAATACCGTACAGCTGATGAGTAGTGTAGTTGTAGAGGAACAAAGGTAAGCCTGGTGTTATTGCCCGAACAGAATCTCTATATCTAGGTGGCAAACCTACAAAATGAATGCAATTTTCAAGAAGTAAGAATAAAAGAACAAGAAGAATCTGATCAGCAGCAGCAAATATGTCTGAAAAATACATTGCCCTTCTTCAAATTGAAGTGCAACAGCAATTTAACAATTGGTACCATGTATTTTCAGGAAACGTTATCCTCCAACTCAATTTCCCAAATGTACTTCATAAAACAGGACTAACAAACAAAAATGGCTCTAGATTGATTAGTACGTTCACCTTGCGTTTTACCATAGATATCAAATATAACGTCTAAGCTCTTAGAACCTATTGCTCCGAGTAACTCAAGGCCATGATTTAAAACCAAACAATATAAACAATTATAATTACCAAATAATTGCCGCTTTAAATCTTCCATCATCGTGTCATTGTTGCAAACAAAAATGTATCCACCAAGCACTTCATTCCTTGGAAGTGTCTCAGCTGCAGGCAAGGTCTTGAACCTTTTATCATTTACACTCATACTGGTATTGTCATTGCCGTTGCAGCTGGGCTCCTTGTTCTGGTTGTTGATGCTATATTTGATTCCCGGTATGTTTCCAAAATTGTTGCCGTTGCTCTTCGGATACATTGCATTCATGTTGTACATACCATTCCCAAAGGTACTTTTGTTGGTCATTTTGGAGTCCAAATTCAACATATTGAAGTTTAGGATTTCAAATTTATTGTCTTCCTGAATGACCATATTCTCGTTCGGCCTTATCTCAGTTGGGTCCTTTGAAAAATCAAGATTATTCCTTCGTTCACCCTTAGATCTGGTCTGTTCAGCTAGTTTAGAAGCAGCCACTAACCACTTATTGTCCTCTGAAACTCTTGATCGCCCTCGAATCTCATCACCAAATTGCCAAAAGTTGTGCACGCCCTCCATACTTGGAATACCTGACGAATTAGCTAACATGCATAAAATCTTGTGATTTTTACATACACTAAGAGAGGCTGTATCATATCCCTATAGACATAACTGCACAACACACCACCCAAAAAAAAAAAACACCCATCATAGGGCCTGAAATGGCAGGATAAACGATACCACAGTTACTGAATAATCGATCATTTTCAACTGTAGGTCAATAGTTTAACAAGCACGAAAATACGAAATACTAAACAAGGATATAGAACCAGCATGCAAAAGATTCACAGAAAGTTTTTTGAAGGAGAACTCGATCCGAGCCTTATGTCCAAATAAATTGGGATTGGCTACATGAGTTCGATTACTCCGCTGATCTCTATCAAGGACATCGTGTTCCATGATATTCAAGAAAACCTATATCTTTTTGAACTGTAGCAGCTAAAGTCAATTTAAGTATACTCCTCCCTTTAGTAATATACTCTACAGTAACGGCATAATAATATCACTCTTCCTACCTACCACATCAGCTGATCTACAATGGACATGTCACATGTCCAAGCTACCTTAATCTACTTTCTCTCATCTGATCTTTTATCGGTCCTCCCTATATCATTCCGCGAAGGTCTTCATTAAGGGAAGCTCATTGTCCAAATATAGGTAACAGAGAAAGGAAGGAGTTTGCTTCAACTACATAGACAAACCAGAGAATGCTAATTTCCAACCGCAGAAATCTGGGTGGGGAGACAAAGAACAGAAATCTGGACAAGATTTACAAAAAGGAACTTGGTGAACTTTCTCCGAAACCCAGAATCAAGTTAGCTTGAATTTTTTTCTTAAGAAAACTATTCCATGAAATATTTGCAAGTAAGCGGGTAGTGAATTGCTCGAAGTCAAAGTGACAAAAAAAGAAGAAGCATCCAACATTCCTCAAGTTTCCATGGTAGACAATTCGAAGCTAATTAACCTTGTTCCAAACCCAGAGCCACCATAGGCCAATCAACTCGATAAATACATAACCCAAGCACGAACTCAGCTAATAGTACTCAAAACGGATAAATGGAAATGTATACAACCAATCCAAATAGTACTTAATTTTGCTTTTATAAAATAAAAAAAATAAAAAAAAGCGTCAGCTTCAGTAATTAAGAAAAAAATCAAATGGAACCCTAGATTTGGGGATCCAAAGCTGTGCTGTGCTGTGCTCTGTGTGTGTGTGGGGGTGTGTGTGTGTGTGTGTGTGTGTGTGTGTGAGAGAGAGAGAGAGAGAGAGAGAACCTTTTCCTCTGTTTTGTGAAACCCCAGAATATGCTCCACAAAAGGAGATTACAGATTATTTATGGTATTTATATAATGTAAATCTCCATCGGAGAAATGCCCAAAGGGTTCGAGGGTACTACAAAATTAACCCTTCGAGTTTAAAAATTGAAAAATTATTTTTGCCCTCTTCGTTTCCCTATTTAATTTTAATTTTAATTTTAATTTTAATGATATCATCATTTTCTTTATTTCTCTCCATATATCTCTCCGCTCATTACACTTTATGATATCATCAAAATTAAACTAATTTATCCAACCAAACCCAACCTTTATACTTCCATTTCTATAGTAAAAACAAAATAACGAATCTTTTTTCCTCATGGAAAGTTAGTATTGCTTGTTAGGAGTGAGCAAAATAACCGTAAAACTGTAAGTCCAATCCAAACAAATCCAAACCAAATTATTTGGTTCGATTTTTTAGTAATGTGGTTTGGTCCCTGTTTAAAAAAATTAGAGATTGTGTGTAAATGGTTTGGTCTATGAATTTAGATTAAATGGTTTCAGTTCCAAACCGATCCGAACCGTATATAGATACAAACATATATGTGTGAACATAGATATAGCATCCGATTTGAATACACTAAATAACTTTTTTTCATGATTAATTAATTTCATAATCTATTGCTCATTCCACTGCCCCTATTCTTTAACTTCTATGATTAATTCTCTAAACTTCTATATACTGATCATAACATATTTCTATGATATGAATACACTAAAAAATACACGCTTGTCGAGCTTAGTTTATTGTTTTCATCTATTGATTTCTTAATATTTTTCTCGGTAACTAATTTCCCAATTTAATGATTTGTTCCATTGCCCTATTCATTCACTAATTACTAGTATTCTACGCTTATTTAGCTAGTTGGCGCTAGGAGTTTTAGTAATTTTAATAGAATCAGTTTTAATAAGTTTTGGATTAACTTATCTTTGCAATTTTAAGCACTTTGAATAGATTATGAAAATGATATCTCAATCTCAAGTAAACTGTGGTTCATGACCAAAACCGAACCATTTAATAATGGTTTGGATTGATTTGTTTTTATGAATTTTATGGTTTAGGTTGGTTCTCCAAATTCATAAATAGTGGTTTGGTTCTTGGTTTACTAATAAACTAGACCAAGCTTGTCCATGCTCACTCATATTGCTTGTTGTAGGCTTATAAATAAGAGGTTTGAACTTTAGTAAAATGCACTAAACTATATAGGGACTGTCACTTGACTACCACACCACTTGCTTTAGAAAATAATGACATCAATGCTGATTTTTTTTTTAATACTAAACTTTAACTGCATATAAGACTTGTATTATATGCAAAGTACGCAACTCTTATGCATTAAAATTTTGGTATTAACACTACTTTTCTTTCCCTTTTAGTGAATGTAAAAATTGAACTATAGTAAAAATTGATCAAATAAAGAGTGGATGCTTAAAAATAGTGTGAAAATCACGATCCTTAAAATTCCTCGAAAAAGTGGATGCTCGATATGTGAATGTAAAATTTGATGGAATCGATGTTTGCATATTTGCATGACCATTCTATATAGGAGTAGTATAAATTTATTTCCAAGAAATAAATAGTCTTATATATATGTGGCGTACAATTATCACCACTTTTGCCAAATTATTAGTATGGTGTCTTCTTAAGAAATCGTTGGCAATTCTTTTTCTAATGAGCTAAGAGGTCTATGTCCAATGTTCCAAGAAGATGAGACATCTGTGATGCTGCTGATGATTGATGAACCAACTCTTTTCACAAACCAAAAGAAAAAGCCAAACGGTAAGGTAATGGATATACCTGTGTTTGTTTCCCAATATGCAGACCAATACTTCAGAATAGTTATCCAGAGCCCGCTTAAAGCTAAAGTTTGAAACAGAAGGGTTTAAGGGGGTTAAAGTAGCACATGTCATTTCCGGTTTTAAAAAAAAAAAACAAAAACAAAATTTTTTAGACTAATGGAAGTCAATATGGTACTTATCGATACTTAAATAACTTGATTTTTTATATGAACAATGGGAAAATAGTAATTAAAAAAATAAACAGTTCCGACCATATAAATAACATTTGTGAAAATGATAAATTTTGTCCTTCGGTGGAGGATAATGTGTAAAAGATGCATCAATATCTAGGAAAAGTGTCTTAATATCCGTAAAAGTGTATTGTTATCCATGAGATGGGTATTGAAATTCTAGCTCGCTTGTCTTCATGCTCCTATTATCCTCTTCCTAATTTGTGGAGATTAGCAAGACCCTAATATCTGATGGCTTTAATTAAAAACAACGAGATAATTGATTCAAGCCTTTTTTGTACGTAAAACAAAAAAATAAAACTCAAATAGAAATTTGATTTGACAGTACACTTTTCGCTTTGTATTTTCACAAACAAAATGCAACAATTATTAGTGGAATTCCATTGAAAAATACAACTCCCTTAGCCAAATCCTAGCTCCGGCCCTGATTCGAAGTGTCAACGCTTTAGGCTCTACAAAAATATGAATTTTAAGGGCCCCTTGTACTATGGTAATCTTTGTATAGGATCTCATCTTTAATTATCACTTTAGCCCAAAAAATAAGGGCCTTAGGTATCCGCTCTAATCACCTTCAATGATTTGTGCGATGATTGTCTTGTAAATTATTGGTGAGACAAGTTTGCACACTTGTGGTCATTCTAGTGAAAGGCCATTCTGGTAGGTTTTCTTAAAGTAAACGTTGATGATGCTGATAAAAAAAAAAAGAAAAAAAGTAATATTAATTGATCATTAATTCTCATATACTTGTTTTATTGGTGTTAATTTATGGAAAATGCATTTTCATATATATGGGGCTTTTTCTTTTGGATTACTGCTATTTGTATTGAGCTTGATTAAGTTTGCAAAATCCACATAGTTAATAAAATGTTCACGTGTGCTGATCTCATAACTCTCGGACTTGTCTCGTTAAGAATTTTTTTAAGATTGAGCCATTACATAAGAAACTCGTCAAATTATCGAACTAAAAATTCACTACCAAGCTAGAAAAAACGGCTACGAATTTCTAGTGAGTTAATCAAATAATGCTAGACTGGGAATAGGTGAGATGAGTTTAAGCATAACTTATCAATGGTAGAGGTGAGACAGATAACAGCAGCCAAGCCAAAAAAACGATCGATCAACACAAGGCCAAAGTGTAAAGATGCGAGTAAAGGGAGTTTTGGGCCCATGGCACGATGTGTCTCCAAAAAATGGTCTCATTCCAAAGTTCAAGAATTTGATTGCCACCACTTTCGTAGAATTTCGCGAGTAGACTCATTCCAAAGTTTAAGAATTTGATCGCCACCAATTTGGTAGAATTTCGCGAGTAGACTCATTCCAAAGTTTAAGAATTTGATCACCACCACTTTCGTAGAATTTTGAGAGTAGATCATTTTATGTAAAAAAAAGAAAGAAAGAAAAGTTAACCGGTGTGGTGAGAGATTTTTCAGTGCAACGGATATTTTTAATGTACTGTCACACCCCACCCTTGCATTGAAATTTGTAGAAATACCTCCCGCACTGGGATGGGGTGTGAGAATGCATTACAAATAACTCTTGCATTGAACTTTTTTTCAACCATAGCCGCCGGTTTGGTCATTCCAACTTATGCGCCTCTCTCGCTTGCCTTCGTCATCACTTGGGGTGCCAAACATAGTGGATTTCTCAAGCTGGACTCAACTCCTTATTACCCGTGTCCAAGCTTGGCTTGAGCTTGAAATTTTTTGAAGATAAATTGTTCAAGCTCGGCTCACATCTAAAATTTTTGTGTTTGTCATAAGCTTGGCTTGGTTTGTGAAATATGCAAGTCAATCTCAACCTTTCAAGCCTAAGCTTAAAGATTGTGAAGTTTCAAGCTATCAAGCCGAGTTTATGACGTTCCAAAATGACAAAATTTAGGGGGAAAAAAAGAGTATACACACCCTGTAAATTGTTCCATGAAAAATTTTTACAGGGTTGATGAAACCCTAAATTGAAGTATATCGATCTTACCTAAGAAGTTTTCACTCAGTCTGGATGCAAAAGTATTGGAAAGTTATTGATGAAAATCTCTGAATGCAATGGAATATCTCACATTTTTTTTTGAAACTAGTGATTTATCATATTTTTTCAATATATACGGAATGACGCATTGTTGAAGAACTTATCGAGCCACACACATACATGGACAAGGGGTTGCTGCTTGCAGTATCGTGCACACATCCGGGCCGTCCGTTACTCAAATGGAAGGCCTAGATTTCACCTTGGCAGTTTTGCATCTGAACATTTAGATTATTGTGTGTACAAAATAAAATCTGAGCCGATCATCCGAATAACAGACGACCTGAATGTATACAGCACGGTGCTTTGCACATGTTGCACAGCAGCATCCCCTCTTCCCACATATGCACAAATTTGTTTGAATTTATAAACCAACAGTACTAGTAAAAAGTGATTAAAATAAGCTTGGCTTGGGGTTATTTTGAACGAGTTGGAAGTTGGAACGAGCCGAGTCAAGTTCGAGTGGAGGTAAACGCCGTTTGGTGTTACTTAACAGCCCTGCCCAATCACTACTCACTAGCTTAAACCCTAATAAAATCTGCAGTTCAAATAGAGCAGATTATCTGATCAGAAACGTAGACCTCATCAGCACGAGCAAACTTCGAAGAGTCCGTCGACATGGAAATGCCAAGCGATTTCGAGCGCGCCCTCATGTTCGAACACATTAGCAAGGCTGCCGAAGCCACATACGCCAAGAATCCCCTCGATACCGATGTTTGTACACCAATCTTACATAAATGTTTTTATATCTGATCGATCACTTTTGACGACTTCTTCTGTTTTTTTAGTCTAGGATTTTTGTGGGTTTTGGATTTGTTTCAATTTTATTAAGTTCATTTGTGCAGAATCTGACGAGCTGGGGAAGTGCTTTGATTGAGTTATCACAGTTTGAGAAGGTCGATGATGCAAAAAAGATGACTAGAGGTATCTATCTCCCTCAGTTTGTATGCATAGATATACCATTTACGTAGTTGTATATCTTTTCGGATGTGTTCCTTAGGGTTTAGGGTTTTAGGATTTGGGGGTTGATTTCATTTCGGGGAAGAATAAGATGGAATCCTGACAAAAAGGGTAAGAGGAAGTCTGTAAATCTACGAAGTGCTTAGTTTTAGTGAAGAAGTTATGTTAAGAGTTTATTGTTACAGTTGTAAATGGCAATTGAGATCGTGACATTGTTATTTTAAGTTAAAAGTTGAATTATGAATTTGGTGTTGTGGAGACTGTTTCGTATCTACACAAAAACAGTCTGAGCTGTGCTATATTTCAGGTTATATCAATTTCGTTGTTATTTTAAGTTAAAAGTTGAACTATGAATTTGGTGTTGTTGAGACTATTTCGTAATTTCAATCTCTCTCTTTTGTGTGTATGTGTACCATTTGTGAAGTAGTATCTGTGCTCTGATGTGTTCCGCAGGGCAGAATAACTTTAGAATCCTGACAAGAAGGGAAAAAGGAAGTTCTTCACTGTGTTCACTTCATAATTCCCGAAAAAAATTCTAAAAAGATTCTTTCCTCATCTCTCATTTCTCCAATCATTAATCATATTTCTCTCTCTACTCATACCCCTCTCTCTCTCTAATCATTATTCTCATTTCTCTTTCTATCTCTCTCCAATTATTACACATCTCTCTAAATATTACTTTTTCCCAATTCTAACACTCAAAATATTGTTTTCAAAATTATCAACCAAACAATTTTTAGTAAAGCTGTTATGTTAAAAGTTTATTGCTGCAGTTGTAAATGGAATTGACATTGTAGCATTGCTATTTTAGGTTAATAGTTGAACTTTGATTCTGGTTTTATTGACACTTTTTTGTATCTACCCCCAAAAGGATACTTTAACAGGCCCTTTTGGATTTTGTGAAAGGGCAAGAAATTAGAGGATTGTGGTTTCTCATTAGATTCCGTATCTACCCCCAAAATGAACCAATGAAAACTCTTCTGGTTTATCCATTTCTCATCGTTTTGCACCTCTTTTATTAGTTCTTCAAATAAGTGATGGGCTTTTCCTTTCGTTTCTTTTCCTATCCTGTCTCTCAATCCAAAGGGGTTGTAACTTAGCGGGAGGATTGAAGGTTTTGAGAACTTAATATTTTGGTTGTTTGATGACCTGGTTGTGTAGATGGAATATCAAAGCTGGAGGAGGCTTTGGAAGTTGATCCAAAGAAGCACCAAGCTCTCTGGTCCTTAGGGAATGCTTACTCTTCTATTGCATTTATGACTCCTGATCAAGTTGAGGCTAAGGTTTACTTTGACAAGGCATCCCAGTACTTTCAGCGAGCTGTTGATGAGGTAAATTTTATCAACTTAAAGCAAACTCCTATGCTCGGGTTACATGTGTTTAAGGGATAGTACAATGCCACGAAATAAAATTATGGCGCAAGGCAATCTTTAATCTGAATGTAAGACTGCACTAATATAGATTAGAGATACAGTCAACCCTATTTTGTGATCATTATTTCTTTCTAGCTACCTTATACTCCCAAGTCCCAACTGCACCCAGACCACCTTATCACAATTACTGCCAAGGCCAATCGTATTGCGGATGATGGAACTGTGCTAAGAGACGGTGAGCCGGTGAGAGTAGAGAGATAAAGTGAAAAGAAGAGACAGTGACAACAGTCCTTGTGGTCATGTGGTGTAAGTTGGGCTGCTCCATGCATTCTATCCGTGGCATTAGAGCCACCCGTTGAAATGTAATTTGTATCATGCATTAGTGGCTGTTGCAACCTTGATCGTAGACAATAATCAACTGCAATGTGTTCTCATCTGGTTATTATAGTTTTCAGATATAATGGGAAGTGTATTTTATGTCTTGTAGGATCCAGAGAATGAGCTTTACCTCAAATCCTTAGATGTTTCTGAGAAGGTACAATCTTCTTATCATTGACCCAGGTCCATGAAAAGCAGGCCTGGCCTTGTTTTTGTTTGAGTTCACTGTGAATAGGAACAAAATCGTTTATCAGGCTTCTGCTATTTCAAAATTTATTGATGAGATTATATCTTCTTGTTTCCTAGGCACCTGGCTTGCACATGGAGTTTCATAAGCAGGGTTTGGCTCAACAGGCTATGGGAACTGGTCCTTCAACTTCCTCCTCTGCAAAGGTGATTAAGTTAGTCTTGTCCTGCTTTCTTGATTCTATGTTTGAGTGACCAAAGTTCCTCTTCCCCGCAGTAGAAAATCATAAACAATCACAGAACCTAAGCTTTCAGAAGTAGAAATAGGTGTTTCTATTGGTGTGTGTGCATGTCTGCTTTTGGTTTAATTATTTGATGAAACAAGCTCACAAAGAACGACAACTTGGGAACAAGCCTTGTTGCACAATCAGCAAGATCAGACCATCATCCTGACCTAGCACAAGTAGTAGAAAATAAAGATACATCAGTTCCTTCTTTGAATCAGAATTTTGGGAGGGAAGTTCCCGGCAAGGAATGGTTGCCTTATTAATAGGAATCCACCATAGCATCGCAAGAGCAAACTCTATCTTCAGTATTTTGTTCAGTCACTTTCCCCACAGCTTCAGCGAGTAATTATTCAGTGGTCTTGCACCCTTAACAATTCACATTTTTGTGAGGTCCACACTTAGTGGTGGACCCTACAAGAATGTGTGATGTTGAGAGGTGTTAGGGGACCACCACGCGGTTCCCCAAGGCCACCCAATAATTTTCCCAGCTTCGGGGGTGTTAAAGCGTTCTGAGAATTGATTCCAAAATGGGGACAATTGTATGGATTTGATGTAGTTGGCCCTATCTTTCTAGTAAATTCAGATGTAATTGAGGATTGATTCTATTTCTGCAATGAGACACTAACTGTAGAATAACCTACGCCGTTGCTAAGAAAGGATCTGGCTTCTATGTTATGCAATTTTGCTTGACTATTCCAAATGACAACTGTAAGCAACCTGCCAACCTCATTTGTGTTTCAAAACTGGTGAATGTTTTGAGCTAGGTATTCATGTGGATGTATTTGTTGTCACTTTTCAGTTATCTTCTGCAGATCACATCTGATGTTATGGTGTTCGAAAACACTGACATTTCTCCTTTTTCTTTTATTTCCAGACTGCGAAGAAAAAGAAGAACACTGATCTAAAGTACGACATATTCGGATGGATAATCCTTGCAGGCTGCATTGTTACGTGGTTGGGGTTGGCAAAATCTAATGTTCCCCCGCCACCTTCTAGATAAATCAACCTTTTTCTCATGTGTGGACTACGAAGTATTTTGGGGAAGTACATTCATCTCAGCACTTTTTTCTGATTTGTTGAACAAAACTGTGCCCTATGGAGTTAAATTTTTGGTCCAAGGGTTATGTTTTTCGCCATATGTAGTTTGGACCAAGAGTTATGTTTTTCACCATATGTAGACTGGTTTATGAACAAAATAATATTTTGACTATTTTCAAGATGTGATGTTTAAATTTCTTCTGTAAGTTGAGCATTATTGCTAGTAGCTGTTACCTAGATATAATTCCTTGTCCTTGCTGTGTTTCTTCTTCCATCAGTCCTAGTTTTGAAAGTCTATGGGCATATTGTGAACTATGAAGTCCCATGGTTTTTTTTTTATGGTTCTTTTCCCACTGAACAGTCATTTCCCCTTTTTGTAATGTTGTACTGAAGAAAGATTCCGTGCGAGAACTGTAGTGTGTTCTTCTTTTTCTTCCCCTTCACCCATTCGATTTCTTGGTGTTTGAAACGTCGGTTCATGAAGGGGTATCGTTGCTGAGATTCATAGACCACAAATAAGTTGACCTGCATGAAACAAATGGAGCCTAAGTTTTTTACCTAGATTTCATACTCAGTTTCCAAAACATGTAACATTATCATCTGAAACTTTATTGAAAGGTATCCGCAATTCAGCTCTTCTTCTATACGTAACAGACAAGAAATGGCAACGCCCTAGGCTAGCCACATACGCTGTTAATGCGTTTGTGTATTCTGTTTAACGTAGTCCCGGGTTCTTTTTGGGGAGATTTTTAGTGTTTATTTTTTTGGAGTTTGTTCTCCTATTCTTGATGTCCTAATTTCTATAAAATTTTGATCTCTTGATGTCCTAATTTCTATAAAATTTTGATCTTTGGATTATTGACAATGTTACGGATTGCAAATTCCAGGAATCCAGAAAATGTATTTTGAAAATTACTCCGAAAGTAAATTATTGTGCAACGCCAATGCTCTGGATGTTAAATGAAAGAAGCATGGTAATGTGCACATAAATCAAAATGATTAACTTGGAGTGCATATACGTCTCTTTTTGGGCTTTGATTTGAGGCATGATTCAACAAACAAACTTCGGCGGTGTAGGGGACCATCAAGTTTGAGTGGTGATCGTAAGAAACCATTTTGTGTATTTATTATTGCCAAGGTTAGGCCTGTCTCAAATCCATCTGTTTTAGGTGGTGATTCGGGGAAAGCGGCCAACTTTTGTGCATTTATTCAAAAAGGTTAGGTGCCTCTCATCCATCCCTCACCATACCCCCAATTATTGGGGACTAAATGAGTTATGTTATTGTTGTTATTGTTGTACTCCAAAAGTAAATTCAATGATTTAGATTCACTTAGATATTTATTTGAACTACCGATTACACTTTCGTGAGACACTTTCAGGGAACTAAGGTATTGTCACGTGTCTCTACCCTTTGTTAGGACCAAATTGACATGTCAGGAGGCTCGGGACCAAATTGACATGTCAGGATACCTCAAGGGGCCGGTTGATTCGCTATTTTAACTCTCGAAGAATAGCATCTGTAAGCCTCCCAACTATTTAGCCTTGTTTGATGGTCGTGGAGGAGTGGACTGGATTCACAATCCAGTGGGCCCGTTATGAAGATGTTTGTTTTGGTTTGGATTTGAGTGAGCGTTTGGTATAAAAGTCTGGCCTACTAATGGCCCTATAAGAAGGGTTATTAACATCTTTTGTCCTAGTCTGGTCAAATAAAAGGAAAAAAAAGAAGGGGTTAATCACAGCTTCACTATGAATACCAATCACTTGTGTTACGAATCACCTAAAAAAAACAACGATCCGCATCAAACGAGGCCTTATACAAATGGTAGACACCCCTAGGTATGAAACTCCACGACCCCAAAGTTCTTTTAT
Organism: Vaccinium macrocarpon; assembly: GCA_022606695.1. NCBI lineage: Eukaryota > Viridiplantae > Streptophyta > Magnoliopsida > Ericales > Ericaceae > Vaccinium > Vaccinium macrocarpon. The sequence continues at coordinate 5,681,274 of CM040172.1, read as the reverse complement.
CAAGAAGACTTTTTTTTTTTTTTAAATGACTCAAGTGACCGGACAAGTTTGCTCGTAAAAGATTTGCAATTTTCCAATAAGAAAACAAAGCACATACAATCATAAATTTCCAAATTTTTTCTCACAAAATTAAAGAATTAATCCAGATTCTGATTTGTGCGGAGATATTCGCAAAATTATGTCTGTATTCGACTTTATCTCACATCGTTCACTTAAGTCACTCAAACTTGGTTAACATAATTCAGAGGTTACTTCACCCATGGCCAATCATTTTTAGGTTGAAACCCTTAAAGAAATTTAACAGCTCTGAAGTACTTCATTTGAAAGTAATTTATTTTTTATCCAAAAATTGCACGTTTGTTCTTAGTTATCAACTTTTTGGCGGAGTGGAAAAAATAAAGAGACTACAAACAGTCACTACCCAAAAAACAGGTACAAACTGTCAGTTTTTGAACGTAGAAATGAATGCCTAATCCAAAACTTAAAGCTTTCAGCTGGACAGGGTAGTTAAAGAATAGCATGGACTTCTTTAAGACAGCAGTTATGACTCTGACAAGTAATAGATGTGGTGGTTGCCCTGATTTACTCTCCTTTTATGGTGGACCTTCAAGATAAAATCCATGGCCTCAGACTCTCAGACAAAGAAAAGCCATTACCAAAACCCATAAGCTTTCCAAACACTTCTCTAATGTGAAAAAACACAGCAGAATCTAACATGGGTCCGATCTGGTTTCTTCACCTGTACCTTTGTATTGCAGTGATAATGGTGGCTGCTGCTGTGTTTAACACGGCTGAATCAACAGTTCTGATTCGTTTCAATCAAGCTCCGCCGGCCTGGTCGAGGTTCTCCACCGCTGTTTTCCGGTACTCAGTCACGGAGCGGGATGGCTCCAGTGCATGCAAGAACAATGGTTGCTCCATTCACTGCAAGGTAGAAAGAGAGTATCATATCAGTATACTTACCTTTTGCTCTGTTTTAAGATTCTGGTGGTGTGTGCAATGGAAAATTTATGCTCCTAGGTCCTGTTTGGTTTGTTGAAACATGAGATTGGATTATAAACTACTACTTAGAACTGCATTTCCAGTTTTTGAATGTAACCGTACCCATTGGACTCCCTATTCCACGAAACATGGAAGAATGAGGATGTGGTATATAGGATGAGTTTCCAAAACGATATTTCCCGTAATTTTTTTAGTACAAATCTTGATGTAGGAATGTAACCGTACCCATTGGACTCCCTATTCCACGAAACGTGGAAGAATGAGGATGTGGTATATAGGCTGAGTTTCCACAATGTTATTTTCATTATTTTTTTGGTACAAGTTGTCAAATCAAATGATGTATGTGCGGAGAATAACCTACTGATTTGATAACTTGTAGTTCAAGAATACCAAAGTACTTAACGTGAAAACTTCCTCATACTATATTGTATTGTATATCATTCAATAGGAGTCCAAACAGTCAAACATAGCCTTAATGTAGGATAATTGCTAGAGACATGGTAGAACACCGTGGGGTAGGTCGAGTAGGAGCAAGGCATCAAGTGAGGAGCTTATTCTTCTAAAATTGCGAGTTCGAACTTCGACAACCACTGCCAAGAAAAAACTGGGGTTCTTGGAGGTTTTCACTGTCATTAAGTCAAGGTGCATATAAGCCCAATCGGAAACCTTATCAAAAAGAAATAGGATGGCCAATCTACAACTCTAAAACACAACTCTGGTCATGCGCTACTGTGTACAGACATAGACCCCATGAATCGAACAGAACTGAACACAAATGTGTCCAGAGTAGTGTTTTGAAATCAAATTCCTTATAAATGTCTTCGAGTTTGAATGTCCTCAAATAACGCATCAGAGCAGGGGCAATAAAGTGAACGAGTAGCTTGAATAACTGCTTTATCTTCAATCTGACTATTTTGGAAGTGATCTCAATGTGTATCTAATTGATATTTGAACAGCTTGATGGCCAAACATTGGAGTCATGTCCTGCTTATACCATTGTATTGAAAAACTTGACAGTAAATCAGAGACACAATTTTGTTCTAACCATCAACACAGGCAACGGAAATAGTACTTCAAAATCTTATTCGTGGTTCATTGGTAAGCCTCGTCTCCCCGTAAATTTTTCTTCCAAAGTTCATATGCTTCTTTGATGGCAGGGAGAAAAACTTGGGTACTGGCGGGGTATGACGTGGCAGTACTCAGCGCCCATCCGGCAGTCCAAAAGTGTTCTGGATGGCTGAGGTGTGGCGCTGGGCACCATGTCAACAGTACCTTACACGCACCCAAAAATTTCTCAATGGCAAGATCTTTGTTCCTGCAATCAAAAACTTGTTTGCTTCATTTTACACTAGATACAGCACCACCAACTGCAACAATTTCTAGCAAACAGAGTTACACAAATGCTGAGAAAGTAGAAATCGATGTTACATTCAGTGAACCGTGCAACAGACCGGGTGATTTCAAGTGTATAAACTCATCAAACTGTGATGTAAGTACGTCTCTCACTCACCTCATACATGTCATTTTCGTGCGTCGACGGTAATGGTAAATTCTTCCAATTTCTGCAGGTAATCGTGAACGGTCCTGCCCGTGTAGATGCATCCTCATTGCGCACAATCCAATCTGACAGCAAATACAGCCTAAATATTATTTTCTCTCGAGGAAGTATTTATGCTCGTGCCATCATTAAAATGGCAGACAAGATTTGCACTGACCAGGCAGGGAACCAGTTTACAAGATCAAATGGTTCAGTTCTCATAGTTCACTTGGGTAAGACCGTAAGGACAAATTAAGATTCACTATTTAAGTGAAATATGTAAAATGAATCCTGCACTAATAGTTCAATGGCTGTCTTAGATAGAAGACCAGTGCTGGTGGATCTATGGACATCCATCCCGTCATATGAGCTGGTGATAAATGGGGTTCCGAGAACTGTCATCGCTACTAACAAAACAGAGAACTTGATAGTTTTCTTGGACTTCAGCATTCCTATTATGAATGCGACGGAACAAGTTCTACGTGCTCTGCACGTGAATCCGGGTAACTTCATAAGTAGTCATGGTGGCAATCATGGAAACCGCCGTTTTGCTTTTGAAGTAAAGCCTTGAGCTTCAACTTTGTATTAAATTCTTCAGTTTGTATCTAATAACTTTGTATTCAAGCACTGTAATAATTTCCTCGAGTTTTGTTTTGTAGCTTAAGAATATTTCAAGAACTCAAATAGTCACAGTTGAACTAGAAGCTGCTTCAGTAATTGGAATAACAGGCACTCCCGTGTCCCCTATCAAACCCATATCTTTCCTCTACGGTATATAATTTCTCAGCTTGGTGCTCTTGGATCTTGATAGCTGGTTCAGGAAAGCGTTTTAGCGCCATATTTTCTAAATCAAACTAATGTATTGGCTTGCAGATTCTACCAAGCCTGGAGTAGGCTTGAGTACAAGCCCGTCGAGAGTTGCAAAGGAGTCAAATATCGCCGTAGTAATAGAGTTCACAAAGCCAGTTTTCGGGTTCAAGGCCTCAAAAGTAGAAGTTGAAGGGGGGAGTATCACAAGGCAGGTGCATATTGCGCGATAATAATAACATTGCAATAATACTGCTACTTGATGCTCAAATAGAACAAGAAGAGATCTTTGATTTGAAGGTTTTGCTTCATGTAGATTTGAAGAACTTTCAAGAGCTCTATACTCTTTGACGGTCCAGGCAGTGTCTCGGGATATATCGGTCATTGTTCCAGCAGGACAAGTGAAGGATATTTCAGGAAATTTGAATTTGGCTTCTAACTCAATCAATATCAAGCACGGTAAATATGGTTTCTTGGTCCTCTTCCACACCCCAAGTTACCAGAATTCTTGCTCTCTCAGATGTTAACTGTATCCATTCTAAGGAGGTCAATCAATTTCTAGATTTTAATTCAAAGGATTTTTTAAACTCTACAGCGTAAACATAAATTTGAGGATGCTTTGCCTTGCCTTTAACCACAAAAACTAAAAAACCACAAAAATTTTAGTTTTTGTAGCTCCCTCTCTATTTCTAACTCTCACGTTTTGCAGACCCGACCCCTTCTATATCAATCGCACTCCACTCATTCATGACCGCGGGTATATTAGCGACATCACTAGCAGCTGCCATTCTTTCAATCTCTTCTGCAAATCTAGGAGCCGCAGGAACTCTAGCTAGTGGAGGCACAGTTTTTCCTGACCCATCAATGAATCTGCATGTAAGTATCTGTACATTCCTCCACATCATATAATATACTTACTTTTATACCCGACATCTTTCGTCTTTATAACACTGATACGACAAACCTATTTTTCTTGATTTAAAGAGCAAGCAGCTTATTATATTTCCTGCATGAAATTCAACTTCCATGTAAGGAAATAATTATCAATGTAAATATTTTTTCATCCAGGGGATGGTTGGACACCTGCAAGTTTTTGTCCTAGCAGACTGGATATCGGTTTCACTACCGGTAGAATATTTGGAGACAACAAAAGGTCTTAGGTGGCTTTTACCCCGTGAAAAGCTTCCATGGAAGAAGAAAAGCTCTTCAATGTGGCCCAACAATTTATACATGAGCAAAACCAAGCTTGAAATGGAAGAAAATCATTCATCCATTGGAATCCCAGACCATACAAGGGCTTACCATGCATATCAACTGAATTTAACCAAATTTTCTTCTAAGTTGCAAGAAGGACTACTTGTTCCCGCAGTAGTTTACCCCAAGAGTGGTCGGCTCCCGGGACAGCCGAACATAACCATGAAAAACATTCCATATGGGCTACCATTACGTTCCAACGAGTATTTCACTTATTTTCTGGTGAGTATCGATTTCGTATACTGAAGTTTTAATGAAATATACAAAAGTTTTACTGACTTTTGAATCACGGTACTTACAGCGAGGAGAGCCTTTATCAGCTAGCAGTGTCATGAAGAGAATGCAAACATATACAGGGTATGCATGCCTTATCGGTTTAATTTAATTTTTGCTGATTTATTTAATTTTTCTAGAAGGTTGCCAACTCGATAGCATAATCCCACTTATAAGAATAACAAAATACAACAAAACCAAACAAACAACAAAATACAACAAAAAGATTACAACAGCGGTGTTGCAACCCAAGGAGGTGGGTGGAGAGTCCATGAAATCCAGAGTGGTAAGCTTGTTCCCGCTGCAATAGGCTAGATCTGAACTAGGAGATCGGAGCTGGATCAACTGCACATGCCTCCACCGTCGCCATCGGAGGGCTTGAAAAACCGTCACCAAAGCGTAGGCCCGGCCTTGAGATTTTGTTGGAAATTATCAAAATAAATGGGTTTTTATTTGGGGTTTTATCAAAATATTCCTTGTGCTTTTAGAAAGCTTTTATTGTTATGTTTTGGTTTTGTCCCACATTGGCTAGTGAAAGAGAAGTTGAGTTGTATATTTGTGAAAATATTCCTATAATGTTCACATAATGTTAAGTATCAAAACACCTATGGTGTTGCGCGCATTACTGGCGTAGCCAGTGATGGAACACACCCATACGCACCCGCGCGTGCGTGAGTGTGGCAGTGGGCTGTGTGGCGCTTTGATGGCGCACTTTGCACGTTGGCGCGAGGCGCCTACACATCGCGTACGGATGCAACTTTGAACGGAGGGTTATGACTCAAACTCAAGTCCTTTCACTAAAGGGCGTGTCCTAAAGTGAAAGATACTTTGGGTCTATAAATAACACCCAGAATTACATTCATTAATTATGTGAAGATAAAAAAAAATTATAGCCTTGTTACTCTGCCAAAATTACTACAGATTGCTTTCTAGTTTTACTGTACCGTTACTCTGCAGAAACAGTGCCAGCAATTCCTTGGTTCTTTCAATTCTATTTCGACTCGGTATTCTGTCTGTCCTTCGTTTGTGCGGACGCAGGCAGAAGATTATTGAATTGATCGGGCTTCGTTGTATCCTCGGACAGATTCGCTATCAACCCGGTGCATACCAAACGGTGGGGGCGAATACTGTTTTCGGAAAGCGACATAGTAACGTGCCTCGAAGCAAGTTCCGTCATCAACAAGTTCAGTTTCCCGAAGACTCCCAGATTTTTGCACCAACAGATTTCTGGGGCCCTAAGCACATAATCAATTTGGGGGCCTTCACATTTAAAGAAGCACTATAATTTCAAAAGATATAAACTAAAAAATTTACAAGAATTTGAATTTAGAAGTCACAAAAATAAAGAGGATGGGAACAAATAAAGAGGAGGGCTTGTTTTAACCTTTTCTATTTGTTTTTTGGAGTATTTGTTCAATTTTCAAATAAAGAGGAGGGCTTATTCAATTGTCGGTTTCTCAGGGCCTGGGTTTCCGTAAAAGACATGTTCTGGGCTTATGAGAATGTGGGCCTTCATAACTTAAGGTGGTTGGGGCCCTATTTAGTGTTTATTGGGCTAAAAAGAGTCTGAGGATGCTATATTAACCCATTACAGCAGGGGGCCCCTATTTTGGCCTTTTTGGGGGGCCCTTTGCCACCGCCTAGTGGGCTTGGCCCAAGGGCCGGCCCTGCCAAAGTGGGATCGAAAACCCAAGCCAAAACCAGATCTAGTTCCCCAAATATGGTCTCTGTGGTCCAAAAATGGAGAGAGAGGGAGATCTTCCTCAAGCACCTCTCATCCATGGCAGACGAAGAAGAGCCGAGAGGGGAGGAGAGGAAAAAGAGAGATCGGAGTGGTGTCGGGGTGAGAAGGGGAGACCCATCCCAACGAACTCTCTATCTCTCTCTCTCTCTCTCTCTCTCTCTCTCTCTCATCCATGGAAGGAACTGAGAGGGAGGAGGAAGCAATAGATCTGAGGAGGGAAGGAGGAAATGAGAAGAGTGGTGTCGGGGTGAGAAGGGGAGACCCATCCCAACGAACTCTCTATCTCTCTCTCTCTCTCTCTAGAAACCTCTACTCTCTCCTTCACTATTCATCTTTTGCTGATTTATTTAAACACACGTGCATTAGATAACTAATCATATAGCACTAACTTTATTCTCTATATATAGGTGGCAGGACTTAGAGATGAACTTATTCTGGCTTGGTGTGGGAGGAATTAGTTTACTAATAGCCCACTTAGTGATCTTTCTTTTCCTACGATGGAGGACTAAAAAATCAGCCCACGGCATACTTTCACTGCCGAGGTTTGAGCTCTTTCTACTGATTCTCATGCTTCCTTGTATTTCTCAATCTGCGGCTTTTGTCATACGAGGTAAGTATCGCGCATCTTCACACTTAAGCAGTTCAATTTTTCATTGAGAATCTCAACACTCAAGGTTAGGATGATGCGCAGGTGGCACAACAGGGGGAATACTGTGTGGGACTTTATCGCTAGCCATCCCAGCAAGTTTCATTTTATCAGTAAGCCTCTTTCTTGTGATTGCAATCTTTTATGGGAAATTTGTGCAGTACACAGAAGTCAAGCACATTAACAATGAGGAATCATGCTGCATGAAACTGGAACATTTCTTCATCGGGAGACCTACAATTGGAAAGTGGCTTTATAGAGAAGGGCTGCCCTCGTCTTTCCTTCCACGATTTGGTATTCTCTTTGAGAACCGGAGAGGCCCTCCTTCTTTCGTCTTACTAGACCAAAATGACCCTAACAACAAACCCAAGTGGACAGAAAGTGGCCTAAGTGGCATTGGAAGAATGAGGGCTTTGAGTTCAGACGACAGTAACGAAGAAACCAAAGTTCCCACGTGCAAGAGGTTTTTGGGATACGCTAGGTCCTCGTATATCGTTGTTGATCTTTTAAGAAGATCCAGCTTGGGGATTGTAGCCGGAGCTTACCCATCAGGAGGCTTTAACCAAGGCCTTTTCGCACTTATAATCACAATGGTACAGTTCCTCTACTTGTTCACACTCAAACCATATATCAGTAGGGGAGTAAATGCAGTGGAGAGTGTATCACTCTTGTGTGAAGCAGGGCTATTCATCCTATGTACAAGTCTAAGTGCCTCAAGTTTGGTTGGGGAACACCATTTTGGATATGCAATGTTGGGTTTCCTCTTGCTAACCTATGTTTCTCAAATTGTTAACGAGTGGTACGCTATCATAAAGTGCCTTCTTAGACTGTCACAGCCGCAAGAGAATTCGTTCAAGTCCGGTTTGAAAAATGCAGCTAAGGGTCTTCTCATCCCTTTTCTGCCAAGGAGGCATTGGTCAAGAGTTGTAGTTGGTTCCTCCTCCCAGCCGAAAACAGGCCTGGATCTAGTCCCTAGTTCAAGTGCTATGAATGCAACAGTTGTTCCGCTGGTCAGTCCCGGTTTGTCGCCCAACCAAAACACCGTTAGTTCGACAAACGGAGAGGCAACCCTTAATGGGCAGAAACCAGGGGAAGGAAAACAGCTAAAGGGGTTTAAGCTAGAGCCAAAGAACGAGATGAAGAGGCTAAGACAGTTGGCAAGAGCTAGTTTCCCCGGGGGTCCAAATTATGAGGAAGGTAGCACCAGTTATGGTCTTTAGAGCTGTAGTCCTTTTTCCACGTGAAGCCTCCATGGCTTCAACATTTGCTTCCAATCTTGTCTATGTTTTTATGTATATTACCTAGTTTAGATTAATAATAATAATCAGACAGTTTTCTGGGTCAACTCGGATTTCTCGTTTTAGCAGACATCAGAGGCATACATAGGAAGAAGGTATTGGTATCAACCACAAAATACTTTCCAAATGACATGAAAAATGAGATAGATACTTCAAGCTATCTATAAATGGTGCAACAGGTTATGACCTAAAATAAAATTGGGGTTTTTTTGTTTTAGAGTCATTCCATTTTGTCTAGGGCTACAATTACTCTCCTTCATGTTCGATAAATCGTCACTTTTTTTTTATCTATGAATTGCGAATATGAGAAGCTAATACTGGTAGAAACTTTGCAAGCATCCAATTGACATTTACATTGATCAAAGGTTTCAGTATGCAGCCAATAGTAAGTAGAGAATGAAGGTATCTCTGTGAAATATACAATCCCATGCTGAAATAAGACGACAGAAGATAATGTGAAATAAAGAAGCAGAGAGAACTTACAAAATTTGATACATCATACAAGAACGACTTGAATCCTAAAGTATATTATTCATGTCCAAAATTTGTGTAGTTTCTCTCGTGTACTCCACAGAATTTACGGCGAGTTGGCATTTTTTTGACAGTGAACATGTGATGGTTATGGTCATGGTTTTTTTTTTTGGGTCCGAAGGTCTAGGTGTCTGAGCACACCCGGAGATTCTGCGGGCACTTAACCGTCCATCTCTGCAACTAATGGTTCAGATATGTTTGTAGACTCTTATTTGTATTTGAACTTTCGATTGTGAGGTTGAACGGTCCAGATATACACCATAGGATAGTGCCTTACAGAATTCCCAAATTCGTGTCTCAAGCAGGCAGACCATCCACACGTGAGGGGAATTCACAATTAATTTGTTTTTTTTTTTGTTATGTGTAGATAGTCTATTTTTTAGTATTTAACAACAACAACAACAACAACAACAACAACAATAATAACAATAATAATAATAATAATAATAATAATAATAATAATAATAATAATAATAATAATAATAATAATAATAAAGGTAGTCTATTCTTTACTAAATGAACTTTTTGTTTTGCTATTTATTTTTTGTTATTGGTAAGCATTTCTACTTTCTAGTCAACTATTTCATTATTTGAGCTCGTCTTAATGAGAATATCATAGAGTAAAAAGTAATACCCATCGAATTTGGTAAAAATCAGTAAAAAAAAAAAGAAGAAGAAGAATATCAAATAATTTTTATCTTTCATAAGTTTGTTTCAAAAGATCATAAATATACATTATATTTATCATGAACAAATTTTGAATGCAAAATAAAATAAGAAATTCAAATCCAAAAGAGGAAAATATTGTGCAGCCCTTTCGTTAGGTACTAGTTTTATACTACGTGTCTTCGTGCATGCTCATTAGCATTGAAATGTTGATGTGTTTTGTGTTTGGAATTTGGATTGTATACTTAGGTTGTAAAAATGATGAGAAGATTATGTAATTACTCCACCTTTACCCCACCTTCAGATCTGACTCACCGCTCTGCTCTCAACGATTCTAGTAAGGAAAGGTGCGTTGTCACCACCAATTGCTGCCTATGTCTCTTCTTTTATTAGCTTCCTCTGAGCTGATTTACTATGAGATGGTATTATAAAAAAAAAAAAAGTTAGGTTTTTGAAGTACAGAATGGTAGTCAAGAATTAAGTGAAATATATTACTCTCTCTATCCCTTTCTCAATGATACATTTGGAAAACGAATATTTAATAAACTTTCGAAGCATGTTTTTTAAAAAAAAATTTACACCAAATTAAAGTATTCAATGTACACTTTAATTTAGTATTAAAAAATTTAAAAAATTATTTAAAGAAATATGTTTTTTAAGGGTTTGAAATTGCACATATTCCAATATGAATCAGTTAAAAAGTGACAGAGGGAGTATGATAGTAGATCTTGGGTACGAGGTAATGATAATGGAGGAAGACTTTTTTCCTCCAATCGATTAGAGAACTTAATTAATAACTCCGTCACCAGGATTCCAAGAAAACTTCTCTCTATGCCCAGTTTGGAAAATCTCCATTCCGGGTCATAGGAATGTCTAAAGATGAGACATATTTGACTATAGCATAAGTCACGCTATTACAATTACAAGGAACAAAATGGAGAGAACGTGAAGATAAACAATTGCATCTGATGAGGACTTCCAAATTGGCTTTGACACTAGTCTCCCCATGCAGCATTTTTTATGATTCCTTAAGCATCCCACTCAAAATGTATTTTGCTCCATATTTTGATGATCCCTTGAGCTCTTGGAATGGGCAAAGCTCCCATCCTCTGAATACACCCCCTCTCCCCAATGCCTCAAGCAAGCTTCAACTTTTAACACAGACCTGCTCATTCACCACAGCCTCCACTCTGTCTTGCTCGCTAATTTGCTTTACCGATTCGCAGATGATTTCGAATAACTTTTAACACACATGATTTTGAACCATTCAAAGAAAGACGAAAATTATACGAAGTAAAAAGCTATTTCATGCAAAATCAAAAAGGACATGGTGTTGTCCGATGTTCCAATAAGTTGTGCAGCATGAGGAAATAATTCAAGCAATCAAGATCCTGATCTTGTCAATGCTTTGATCTAATATGTAGTTGAACATATGGTATCAGTGGGTCTGAATCTTTAAAATGACCAACTCCTAGAAGCTATTAAACATGCGTAAGATACTCCTAAGTAGGATAAGCTATTTTAACTAAAAGATCTTGTCAAAAAGTGATGAAGACTCACTTCAGTCGGTCCTTTCTTTTCTTCAGAAGTACAAGGTTTCTCGTAGAAGTAGGTCAAGAAACTTTCTTTATGTATACTAGTTTTACGCCTCCGTGCGTGCACGGAATCTTGTGCTCATCAGTACCCGTCATGTTTAGTTTAGGTATTCATTTGAGTGATGATTTTGTGGTTTATGGTTGGTAGAAGCATTTCCTTCTCCTTTGTTGGAAGTTGATCCCAAATGTTTCCCTAAGGTGCAAAAAAATTGAAGAACAGAAGTTTGACATTTACAGATAATCCGACGAAATAACCAAGTTTTTGCTTGTCCAAGAACCACCTGACCACCAGTGTCACGATAGCCCAAAACCTTTTGTTAAGCAGCCAAGGAATTCCTCAAGAGTGCAGAGATCAGGAAGAAGGTCCAGTAGCATATGGATCATTTCTTGCACTCTCATAGCGATATCACCCTCACCCTCTCTCCAAACCAATCTCTGGGAACTTGTGTTCAAAAACATGATCCAAAAAGAAATCATGGAAAAGGATCTGCACAACAAAAATAGAACCAAAAGCAGTCAACACAGATTTAGAGCTTAATTCATAAACTTATACCCTACGCATAGCCATCACATGTCCTAAATTTGGGTAAGAGTTGGCCTCAAATAGCTACCATCATGAATTTCTCCAACATATAGGAACACTACAACTCTGCAACGAATTCTTATAGCTAAATAGGATACCCATTGAAGATAGTCGTGACATTCAAGTCCTCATTTACCTTGCAAACGTCGATAAACTTCTGCACTGCATTGTGGTGCTGGTTCCCTGTAATGATATTACACCATACTGGATCATAAAGCACAAAAAAAGATTACCAAAAAGGACAAGTTTAGTGCTCATAGCCAAGTAATCAAAGAGAACATAAGGACAATCTTGACTTACACAAGAATTGATTATATGATTATATTATGCTGACATTAGATTTATTATATAACCATGTAATCACTGCTGAAAAAAATAAAGACAAAGGATATTTTTAAATTTGAAAGAGTAAAAGACTGCAGAGATGAAAAATCCACTGGCAACCTGAATTTCCAGGACAGGATAGTTCCAACTTAACCTTCTTTCCCACCTCCTCCATTTTATTTAAATACTCTTTAACAACATTGCTTCCTCTAGTATTGTCCATGATAATTCTTTAATGCGCTTCAACTAACATGCCTGAGCTAACTTTCATTGAAGAAGAACCCAAACATCAGCTAAATCAGATACGTTTATTTTTAAAAATGTTGATTTCAGAAAATGTGCTGCATATAGGTTTACAATTTACAACTGGTAGTACAACTTGACAGATCATGGAAATCTATCAGAACGGAGATGAAAAAGACCCATGAAAACACCAAAGATGATGCAACATTAAAATATCATAGCTATAAAAGTGTTATGAATGCAATTCAAAGCTTGGGAGGCTAGCTTCTCTGGATTCCCATGGAGAAACTCAGACACAAACAATGAGAAGAAAAGAGAAAAAGTAACACAATGAAACTGGTAATATGAAGAGCACTTGGTATCCATTGACCAAAGAATTAAACGAAGAAAACAAGTCCAAAGTCTACATCCAATCATATCAACAAAAAAAAAAAAAAAAAACTGCATTATTGAAATTAGCGATTGAATATATACTTTTGGGGAAAAAAATTCAGTGCCGAGCGTGCATCTCGGCTGTTCAAATGTTGATCAAAATGAACTTGTTTGTCTGCTAGGGGTGGCAAAGTGAGTTTCTGTTTCGACTGCAAACGTGACAACTAACTAATCACAGGAAAAAAATACTTTCAAAAGCCAAGAGCCAAACTTCCACCAAGGAAAGATCAGACAGTCATTTTGGTCGACTTTATATGCAATTCACCAGTCAACTTTATATGCAATTTGCTTAGCCAAAAAAACTTTACATGCAATTTGCTTAAAACTTTATATGCAATTCACCAAGCTTAATTACATAATCCACAACCTAAAAATCTAAACTTTTCCTTGACATTTCCCAAGATGAATCTTAAAAAAACCAACCTAATAGAAAGACGGAAGGAAATGTTGTTTTAATTACTCTCTCCGTCCCAATTTTATAGTCTCTCGTTCTATTCTAACCGGATAAAAAAACGATTATATCTTTCAATCGATAATACATTTTATATGCAATATGGATCTTGTTTGATAGATCTTGATCTAATCTAATAAACAAAGTGTTCAAAATCACCTAAAACATTGTAGATTATAAAATATAACACTTTGAAAAGTGGCACGAACTCCCATAAGGGACTATAAAATTAGGACGGAGGGAGTAATATTTTACAATTTGTATTTTATTGTGTAATTCCCAAGTAAATTTTCGGAGAGATACTACTGGGATTGGTTTCTACCTTAACTTGGTCTACTAATTAATCTCTAACAAATAAACCACCCTCTTTCTTTAATTATGACTGTTGCTATATTATAGGATTGTTGAGTTTGAACGTTACTTTTCTTTTTTGTTACTATTTTTCCTCCACGTGATTAGATATTTAGCAACAAACTAAGGCCAAGTTTTTCAATGGATTTTATGAGATAAAATGAAAAATTTCATTTACGTTAGTATTTTATAGAGAGGTGATAAAATTACGTTGTTTTCTCAATAAATAAAATCTAGTTGTGATAAAATCTCCACTAATGTCATTTTTACCAATTTACCCTCCTTTTTGTTTCATCTACAAGTTGTCATATTTTATGTAAAGGTTAAAATGGTAACTTTACATGCCATTTGTGGGTGGGTCACACGGGGACCACAATGGGTTTAAAAAAAAGGAGATAAATTCATTCCTTCATTTTATCTATTGGTAGAGGATGGACACTAAAATCCATTCAAAAACCAAACCTAATGTATTAGAGGCTTATAAGTTACGCTGGCTATTTTCCCGTATACAACAACTTCTATCTCTCTCTCCTAATATACAACACTTGTTAAGAGTGTTTTCATATTTTCCAACTATTGCTTACAAAACCTGAGAGCCTCAGATTCCATTTGTCTTTCTTTAATCCATACAAGTGCTCCATATACCTACTTCACTTCTTTATATTGATGTACATTTAATTGCTACTGATTTTATTCGGATTTCGAGTGTCGGAAAACAATTTGGTTCATGAGTTTACTTTGCTGCTGTTTTGGTTCTTTTACTTCTTTGCAATGAAAAATAATTGTGTGCGAGCATGCCAGAGAGAGTTTAAATCTTCTCCCTCAGATTAACTTTGCAAAAAACAAATCTAATCAGGTGATTGTGTTTTATTGGTTCGATTACCTCAATTAAGAGGATTTTTCTTTCAAAATGAAGAAATGCAAACCAATATACTTAGAAAATCAAAGAATAAAGAAGAAACAAGATACTCCAATTAATAGATCAAAGGTAAACTTACTTCGAAATTGCCTTCAACTTTAGATACAAGGTATCAAGAACTTTGAACAATTGATTGTTATAAGAACAACCGAAATTTACTTCCTAATATATTTCAAATTGAGTCGAAATCCTAATTCTACTTTGCCAATGAACAAACGAAACATCATTTGTTTGATAGCTGTTTGTTGAAGATTTGTCCGGGGGCATTTTCACTCTTTGACTTCTTCTATTTATAGGCACTGTTTGTGATTTGAATTTCCTGCTCAAAGAATTTGAACTTGACTTGCTTCGAACTCCATCTTTACACTTCGAATTGATAGTTTCTTCCCTCCTCCACGTCTGAATTTGAATTCTTCTAAACTTCATTCAGAAGTTTTACATTAAATCTACATGGTTACTTATCCAACTCAAATGATTAAGTGTCACTGAAATAATTGCCTTGCACTATATGCTCTACGTGTCTTAACCGTCAACTACCTTGTTTCACGCGTCTAAAACCTTTACGTGTCTTAAAATCAGGGCTTCGAAGTCAATTTATTATATCAGGTTGGCTTGTAACTACCAATAACTGCTTTTCAAACATGAGAACTAATACGACATCGTATTAATCCATCTTTATATCAATAATCCAGCATATCTTCATTGACACATATTTGCCAATGTTTGGCATAATTGATTACGTGTCAATTAATTATTGAATTTGTTAATTTTTTTATGTAAACAGCTGCACAAGAGAAGACTCGTAAGTCGTTGTATTTTTGGGAAAGAGCGACATTTAACCCCATGCAAAAGGGGGTGTATCTTTACTAAGGAGACCATTATTCGCGTGCCTTGACCATAATCCCACATGCTAATCTAACTTCTCTGTATTAATATTAATTTGTAAGTTTGGATATTTATTATTTGTTGGCATTTTAATTTCAATTATTAATCCTAATTCTATAATTTCTCCAATGGGAAATACAAGTGACCACTGACCAGATATTCACAGAGAAGGAGAGCTAATGTCATTTCTATCCCCTTAAAGTTTCTGTCTTTTCCCTATTCCATCCCTAGACTACGAATTTTCTATTAGACCGAACCAGATTTTTTTTCAATTAGTATTGATTTGGCTAAATTGAAAAAATTGGTTTTTTGGTTTTTTTCGTTTTGTACTTATTCAAAAAAAATAAATTGCATTTGTTAGTTTTCGGTCGATTTTTTGTGGTTTCTTGGTGTGTCTCGACAAGAGAAATCTAAAAAGTATAAAATTATTAGCCAAACTTCAATTTTTGTGAATAAAGATGAAAAATAATCCAAAAAACTGGTTTATTTTCGGCTTTATTTAAAAAAAACTATTTCTTTTGACCATAATTTTATACTATTTGGATTCGTCTCAACGAGATAAATCTAGAAACTACAAAATCTTGACGCAAAACTAACAAATGCAAATTTTTTTAGAATAAGGACAAAACGAAAAAAAGTCAAAAAACCTATTTTTTCAATTTAGCCTAATCAGGCCGCCGAATCCAAAACGGCTATCCACTTTACTGACAGAAACTTCATAGTAATTAGTATATGTTGTTCTCTTATAAAGGTGGAATTCCAAAATTGGAAAATTAAAGTGGGACGAATGGAGTAACAAAAAAGTGATAAAAAAAAAATTATTAGCTCTCACTTATTTTGAATTAAAATGATTTTTGTTACCTATTAGAAGAGTTGTTTTAAACTATTTTTTGTGCATCGAAGGACCTAAACTTGTCGTAGCGGTGATGTAATGGCCATGATTTTTGATATTGAAGGTATAGATTTTGGAGTTGCGTCTACAGGAACTGATCATGTCACATACGTACTTGCTATAAATGTCGTTGCAACAGTACTTTAAAGACAATCCATCACCGTTGCAACAATATCTAAAGGACTACACTGACGACGCCTTACGCCGAAAATAAGGAGAGATGAAGAAACGAAAAATGCACCTGCCCCCTCGTGCAAGCCAAAGTGGCAAGCGAAACCACTGACCGCCCTTTCCCTCTTTTATGTAAAAGGTTTTAGAAATCAAGAATATGATCATTTTATTGGATTGAGTTTCTCATTTGATAAAATCTACTAAAACATGTTTGATGAAATCTTTTAACTTTATATCTCACAAGAATTTTTTTATTTTAGCAAAGATTTTTTTTCATCTTCTAAAATCAATTGCTGAATTTATCCGATGTTGATTTTAACAGATTTTATCAAATTAGACTTGACTGCATAATCCCATTTATAAGAATATGGTTGCATCATTTAAGACTTACAGTATCGGCATTACTCTGTGATTAATGGTGTAAAATTTTCTCTCTATTCTCAGAAGAAAAAAAATTACAAAATGAGTGGTGTACGTTCCATGTGTTGGCAGCATATGGCTTCGGCGGCTGTTGCACGCTCGCATTTTCCCTTTCTCCTTCTCAAGGAAATCCTAATTACTCCGTCCACCCCAATTTTATTGTCTATTTTGGGAATTCGTGTCATTTTTAAAGTGTTGTATCTTATAATCTACAATATTTTAAGTGATTTTGAATATTTTGTTTATTAGATTAAATCAAGATCTTTCAAACAAGATCCATATTGCATATAAAATATGTTACGAATTGAAAGATATTATCATTTTTTTATTCAGTTAGAATAGAACGAGGAACTATAAAATTGGGACGGAGAGAGTACTTTTTATAACCTAATTTGGGGTCAGCGAGCATTTCGATTAATTTCACAACCGAGCACACTTTTACTCGCCCTACGATTTGATTTGAAATATGTGAACCCTTTTGGGTTGAAGGAAATCCTATTTTGTGAAACCTTTTCAGTTAGAAAAAACAGAAGCAGGTCAATCCACACACCATGTCAAGCTCAAACGGCGATTACCAGAGCTCCGGTATGCTCTCCAGAGACCAATTACTTCACCTCTTCGATCGCTTCTCCTTCCTCACCTCCCAACCTGGTATGTATACTCACAATCGTTCCTATGTCTCCTGCTTCCTCCTTATAAAACCTTTCTTCTCAAGTTTATTGATTTCACATCCCATGAATATTTTTCAGAAGTGAAGAAACGGGTTGCAGACGCTGTGGACGACAAACAGGTAAAATTTCACTGTACTACTTGCTCATTCTTGACTTTTTTTTGTCCCCGTCCCATTTGGGTTCTTTTTGAATGATTTTAACCTAAGCCGTTCTTTTCGACTTTTTTCTTTTTGGGGTCTACATTATTTTTCCCACTTTGGTGTAAAGCAGTTAAAAGCACCCCGGAAAGTTTGTTCTTGATATGATATCACTCGATAAGGGGTTTGACCCCGAACACATTGAGTTATCAAAATAAAATGCGTAAATTATTGTATTGAAGGGCAAATGGTATTAAATGGTATTAGCTTTGTTGTAGCAATATCAATTCGAGTTCGTTTAAGAGTTAAGAGTTACTCCTCCATCCCTTTAAAGTGTTTAGTTTTGTAATTCGGACTTACTAAGAACACACACCTTTTACATTCTTTTATCTCTACTTTCCTAAATCATCTTTTACTTTTATCCATTAACTATTATCCATTAACTATTTACCCATTCACTTTCCGAAAGGACAATATAATAACTGTACAAACTTTTACCGCTTGACTTTTCAAAATAAACACTTATTAAAGGACAACCCAAAATAGAATTTTGGACTATTATTTGGGGATGAAGGGAGTACATAATGAGCTGTGGAACCGATGTCTTGTGAAGTTGTCCCATATTTTAGGTTTAAGATATTAGTGAAGTTCTACCTAGCCATCTTTCCAATGAAATTATAACATTGTTAATTTGTAATGAGGCTTTTAACAATGAAGTTTAACAGAGAATTGTGTTTGGTACAATTAAGTTTAGTTTTTGAAAATCAAGGTATTACACTGATGCTCATAACCACCACCAGAAGGTGAACTTATAAATACTCACACAAAGGTGAACCTTCAAACACTAACAGAGGTAAACTTCTCAACGCCTGACCGAGAAGTGAACATTTTCCGGACTGGGAAAAAATCAGTGGACCTAGTCACCTGAATATGGGCGACTGCCTCATACATCCTTGAAGAAATTCTTAAAGAAAGTCAGTTAGATTCATCCATCGGTATGTTTCTTGTTAGATGCTATTGGATGTTGGTGTGAAATTTTTTTGCAACAACATTAGTAGGGACTTACTTTATGCTACTCCACATCCTATGGAAATGTTTATGTTGAATTCATGAATTGCTTTGCAAACTTGTCGCATGTATCACAATGAAGTATAAACCCATTTGTGCAAGGGTGATGGTCATTCCCCTTCAGATGCAATTCTTTCAAATCTCAGCTTCTGAAATTTGTATTGTCGGCAACATGCTATTGAACATTTGATCAGTAGGTTGAAGTGCAATACCTACGTAAGAAGCACAATGTCCGATACTCATACAGGGCCTAACGTACTTAACCAAAGGAAACTGGCCACATTCAATTCAAAAAGTTGTCTTGAATGGGGTGGTTCTGTCGGTAGCTTCTTGTTGGGTTTATTTTTTTATTGCCTTGCTTATTACATTACTGAATTCCTAGCAGTTTGGATCCCTTCCCCCCTCTCCTCTCTCTCCGCGCATGTGCGGTTGTTTATCGCTTAAGTGGTTGGACAAATATTGACTGAGTGATGTGCCATGGAGCATTTTCCCTTTCAAGATATGGACTTAATATTAGGAGTGTGAACTGGTTTTGATACTGCTGCTGTCAATTTATGCGTCTCTGGCCATTATGTAAGATTAAAGTCTAATACTATACAGGAAGCAGTTGCTGTGACAACGGCAATCCAGGAAGAGATATTTTTGGAGATGGGAGTTGGTAAGTTTGTCTGACTTGACACAGTACGAGTTTTTGTCTCACATCCTTCTGTACATCAAATGATATTAAAGGTCAAAGTATTGAAGTTGTAAAGCTTTTTTATAGGCTATTGGTAATGGAATGCAGTGGTACTTTCAATGAGCAATTCGTCTATCTTTTGACTGCCTTACGAACCATAAACACAGACCATAAATGTATGCAACCTCACTACCTAACATTACATGGCATTGCACCAACGGCTTTCCTTTATTAGATGTCAAAGGTTTGGGCGGGGAAGTAAACATGAAGAATAAACTCCGTTTTGTTGCAGATCCAAGTTTTGGTCTAGCTTGTTTGGGGAAAGTAAATTTGGCCTATGAGAGTGATCAAGACTTGATGATTCGCTTTTATAGATTCGTGGTGAAGTAAGTCTAAGTTCTCACTCTCTCCCTACATGTATGTATGTATGTATGTATGTATTTATGCCTATACTGTTAAATATATTTAGCTTATGCATATTTGACCTGATTGTCTGCTTGTTTGTCTCTGAGTGTTGCGTGCACACTTGTATATGAGGCAGGTGGGGAATGAGTGCAAAGTTGCTTCTCATTTTTGAAGCACTTTTTAGAGGCAGATCTCTGGACATGCCGTAATAAATTCTCAGCTTTCTCAAACTCTCATTTGATGCGTCTGCTTTGATTTCTTCAAAGTTATAAACATTTGGAGAACAAAATTGTGTGTGGAGTATGGTCTCTTTTGTGTGTACGGTCAAGTAGTTCACAGATATCCATTCTCATCTAACCCGGGATGGGACCTCCAACTCCTTCATATTTCTTCTTAGTGTTGTATTTTCTTGTTCTGAATTCTTTGGTTGTCCTGTCGTTGGTGGTTCGTGAGGATGATATTTTCAGTTGTATCTACCATCTAGGATGCATATCATATGCAAAATTTGAGTAGTGTAAATAGTACAGGTCATTTTCCAATGTCCAGGAGTTGCTAATAATGTTGCTAACATTATGGAAATGACAGGGAAGAAATGGCTTGCGAGGAAGCTGAGCTTGGACCAGACCAATTTTCTGAGAAAATGCAAGTGCATCATAAATTACAAGAACAGGTAGAAATATTAAGTGGTATATTGTAAATCAGTTGAAAGGGATATATCTAAACAGGGTTGAAATTTTGCAGCAATTGGAGATGCTAAAACACATGCGAAACTTTCTCTTGGATGACCAGTCTGCCATCCTTGACAAGGTACATCTAACGAACCTAGTGATAGAGATTGGTTATTTTTAAGAAACTTTTACGCTGTGTACCTACAAGAAGGAAGACTTTTAAGCTGCACTCAATAGTAGCTATCTTCCTTTCTCTTTGTTCAGCCTTCGATATTGGGACAACCCTACTGTCCTCTCTGCCAACACCCTACTATGCACTTTGTAACTTGGTGTGGTGGTTTTGCAGTTGCACCAGCAGATGGAGGCAGCCAACTTTGATAGCACAGCGTCGGTTTTTTCAGCGGAGCAAATCCAGGATATTGTTAGGAGAAGGGTAACACCCGTATTTGGGCCAAGGTAGTCGGATACTTGGGTTTTACTCATTCGTATGTTCGTTCTTCTTCTTGTTTGGTAGCTCTGTTTTACGTTTCACAAGAAATGGAAGTTGTTAGTTGTTGTCATTGCTTCTGTGCGGAAGGAAATACTGTATGATTTACATACTTCTGTTTCACTTTCGCGTTTCGTTTGAATCCATCTCTTATTTGAAGCCAAATAATGGCCGATTTAACTGAGTATGAGATTGAAATAATACATTTGTAACTTGGTCGATAGATTAGTGTGGTGGGCTTGATTCTTCTCTTTAAGATGTTTCATTTCTCCCCAACAAAAAATTAGGGATGTTTTGATAAAATAATTGATCCAAATTATTTTTTCCTTTGTTCAAATTTTTTTTCCTCATTTTTTAGTTTTACATTGATTTTTTGTGAATTATTGATTTTTTTTTACGAAAGAAATCTAAAAAGTATAAAATTATTAGCCAGAATAAATTTTTTGTGAATAAAGAAAAAAATAACTAATAATGCACAAGGATTTAGATTTTTTTTTTGTCTTCAATGAACTTTTTTAGAATTTTGATCATAATTTTTTACTTTTTAAATACCTAATAAGACAAACCAATAATCTAAAAAAAATTGATACAAAATTAACAAATGTAATTTTTTTTTTGAATATAGACAATAATCTAAATCGATTATTTTGCCAAAACACCCCATAAAGTTTCTCTCCGATTAAGTGGACTTTTTGCGAAGTTGTTCTTGTTTGCAGAATGAACTAGATTAACCGTTTGATTATCAATCTGGGCATCCAAAATTTTGTAGGTATTGGGACTTGCGAGGATAAAGGTATGCAGAAAACAATCAGTTTTTTTTTTTTTTTTTTTTCGTTTTGTTTTGATATACAAAACAATGACGGGTTAGAAACATCAAGGAAAATGATTTTTACGGTAGTTTTTTTTTTTTTGGTCTGCAAATTTTCCATTAAAAGTTAAGAAAAGGTGTTCATTTGCTCCATTAAATAAAAAAAAAGTTTGAAAATCATTACCTGACATTAAAATCCCAAAAGGCGATGGATTAATGACATGACATGACTAGGACTCTCTTCATCCACACATACTTAGTCACATAATCCTTCTCCTTCAAAATGACTTCGGCTTTCACACTCCATTTTCTCTCTGTGCTCACTCTCTCAACTCTCGCATTCACGAAGTTTAGTTACAGTATTTGAAAGGTTTTTAAAGACACTTTCATGCTTGCGCACCCGTCCGCGCGCGCATCATGTGAGTTATGTCACACCATACTATGGTGGTCCCTCCCATACTTCGTCTACTCCAACATTAAAAATCCTCGAAAGGTGATGGATTAATGACACGGTATGACTAGGGTACTCTTCATCAACACATCTTTAGTCACATAATCCTTCGCAATGACTTTCGCTCTAATACTCCATTTTTTTCCGCGCTTGCTCTTTTCAACCCTCGCACTCGCGAATTTTAGTTATTTGAGTGCGAATTTTAGTTATTTGTGAGGTTTTTGAAAGGTACTTTCACGTTTTTGCATCCCACGTATCATGCTAGTTAGGTCACACCATACTACGGTGGTCCCACGCATACTTCGTTCGTCGACTCCAACAGATAAGCTTACATCGTCTATCTCCTCCTTCACAGAAAGAACACTCTGCATTTCTCACCAGTAAGCTCAAACCCTAATTTACTCAATCGCATTTACGTATAACTCCTGCATATATGTATCATTTCACGCGTAATTCGTGTTTGTGATTCTTTGTTTGCAGATTAATGGCGGCGACATTGACTATGAGTACGACGAGTTTACTCACTGCTTTTAAAGGACTTTCGGTTTCTTCAACTTCACCCACCTCTTTCTTGAGAGGAGGAGAATTCGGATCGCTCAATTTGAGGGTTAAGCGCTCTCCTCCGTTGAGAGCTCCATTGACTATTACGTGTGCACACAAGAAAGGAGCAGGAAGTACTAAGAACGGTCGAGATTCCAAGGGTCAGAGGCTTGGCGTGAAGATTTACGGGGATCAAGTTGCCAAACCTGGCTCAATCATAATTCGGCAGCGCGGAACCAAGGTTCGGACCTTGATTATTTCACTCTCCCTTAAAAAATCCAGTAATTTTGATATATAGGAGTAAGTGGTATGAAGTATGAACAGACTAATTTTAACGCTTTTTTCTTGTTTTGTGTGTGTGTTTCTGATTGTACATTCTGAGTTGTTTGTCTGTACAGCATTAGGTAACTGTGATGAGATGTGTAAATTACATAGCTCAAATGCCTTTAACATCAGAAAAATCAAAACTTTCCCTTTTAATTCACTACATTATGGTTGGAAACTTGAATGGCTTCGTCATAATTCAGCAGCGAGGAACCAAGGGTCGAATTTTGATTATCTCAATCTGTTCAAAAATTTCAGTAATTTTGGTAGATAAAGTAGTAGGAGGATTAAGAGACTAGTTCTGACAATTTCTGCTAGGGCAGAAAAAGAACCTGTTCGGTCCCGAGCAGCTCGAGCTTTAAGCTTATTTAATTAAAAAGCCGAGCTTGAGTTAGCTCTAGTAATTTGTAACTCGGCTCATTATAAAAGCTTGTCCAAACCGCTCAACTCGTTTGTAGAGGCTCGTTTAGTCAATGAACCGAACTCAAACACCTCGATACTAAACAGGCTGAGCTCGAGCTTGTTATTTATGCTCAAACCGAGCTCAAGCTAGACTAATGTTGAACAAGCTGAGTTCAAACACTTCAAAGCTCAGCTCGTCTGCAGCCCTAGTTCTCAACTAATCCTGGGAACTAATCCCACCCCGTCCACAAGCCAGGGCTCAATTAAAGCCTGACAAAACCCTGTGTGATTAGCCCTATAGGGGATGATAGCACTTGAGGAGTCGATATATAAATAATTGCAGCAATTTTAGTAGATAAAGTTGTATTAAGGAACTAACTTTGGTAATTTGTGCATTTTCTATGCTTCCAAGTTGTGTATGTCCATATAGAAGTAGTTACCCGATTGGTTAACCTGCTTTATCCTTTAGTTCACTACATTATGGTTGGAAACTCGAAATTGTTCTCATATGGCTTCTATTTGCACGGAGCTTAGTTGCTGGTGCTACTGTGCATATTCTTCTACACTTTCATTGGTTTTGAAGTTGTTCAAAACTAAACCACTTGCCTTTCAAAGAAGAAGCTGATTTTCCTAAGCCCTTGCCTTTCCATTCATATTTTTCGCGCAATCCTCTTTTGTTTTTCCAGCACCAAACTTTTTCTTAGTGGTTGTGGATATCCTGCTGTTGGTTGAGTTAAAAGTCAGCTTCTTTCTAATCCGTTTTGGATGAGTTATCCTAGTTGATGGCCATGAGGGCTACTTGATTATCCTGTATACTGTATAGTGTGCTCATTAAATCTTTTTAGTTTCTCCAATGGGTAATTCGAATTTTAGATGTATGCTAAATACCTTTGCTAAAATATCTATGTTATTTTACACCTATATGAGCTGTAAAATTCACCTTGCACCACTGAGGCAATACTTCGACCTCTGGTGAGAAACTTAATACTGAAAACCCGTGTTCAATGAAAACTGTGTGGGATGGCCAGCTCATAATAGGTATGGTCTGTCCAGTAAAAATGATGTGCCTCACTGTTATCTAGTAGGAGAGTGAATTCACATATTAACAGCCATTTAGATGAATCCATCATAGATTGTTGGGCCAAAAAGTAGATGTGTTAATCAGACGAGGTAAACAGCTGCTTTTCCTCCCGCTTAACTTCTTTCACATTTGACTATGAGTAGATCAACCGAAGAGTTGATAGATTTGTTTGATTCCAAAGATACGCCCTTTCTGCAATTGTTGGTTTACCATGGAAAAAGAAAAATTCTGATGATCGTATGATGTGCCAATGGATATTTAGATACTCAGTAACCCAGGGCCTTGTGTGCCTGGAGATGGTGGTTTTGGTCGCTCCCTTATAGGGATCCGCCTTTGCCTTTTGAAGGTAGTCAGTTAGGTTACAATCATTTTAGGAGTGGGAGTTCTTGTGGATATGTTGATAGTAACACACTTCCAGAATCATCCTTATTTTTTAAAATTTTATTTGAGTTTTGGTATGGAGGAGAGAAGCTTAAAAAAACTGTTGTGGTCAATAGAGGACCCCAAAGTTTACTACTTCTTGCCTGATAAACAATTGCGGTAACCAGTCGAGTATTTTGAGACATGCCCTTCCATATGGAATACATTTGGAGGCGGAGAAGTTTCTGGAGCTTTTCTCAAGTGAATGAATGTTTTTTTTTTTTTTTTTTTCTACATATGGGCTATACAGATGCATTGACTCGCTTTCGATGATCTTTACAGTTCCACCCAGGCAAGAATGTTGGGCTTGGCAAGGATTATACCATCTGGTCCTTGATTGATGGACTCGTCAAATTTGAGAAGTTTGGTCCCGACAAGAAAAAGGTTTATTCTGAGCTTCCGCATCCAATTAGTTTTGTGCTTAAGATTATACAAGAGAATGAAGAGATGTCTGCTTAACACAAACTGTGTTTTAAATTAACAGGTGAGTGTTTATCCATATGAACCGAAGCCTGAAAACCCTAACAGTTACAGAGCAAGGAAACGAGAGGCTTTCAGACAACAGCGCGAGCGCCGAAAAGAAAGAAAGGAAAGAAAAATTCTCCAATCTCAGATGATACTAGCTTCAGTTGACGAAGCTGCAGAAAACAACCCGATGGGCTGATCCATACAGCTCGCCAGACCACTAGTTCTGTAATTCTTTGTTCCAAGTGTGTAGTTCCTTTATCTGGCGCTCACTGAAGTTCTTGCCGGAAGTTGTAAAGCTTTAACTTCTCACTCCAATTCAAAAAAATAAACGCTTTTCGTGGAAAGCTCTTCAATTTAAGTGCTGCATTCAGTACTTACGTAACATACCTGATCGTGCATGTATTTTCTTTATATCGGTCTGAGATGCGTATTAGCTGTGATCTATGCAGTGGGATAGATGCATACTCGGAACCCTTTTTGTAGTATAATTGAGATTTGAATTCAATACACCAGCTTCAGCCATTGAAAGAAATAACAGTTCTGGTTGGCTCTTGTTACTCTTGTTCTGGGTGTATCCTTATAAGCTGTGGTACCGTACCACTTAAAATTGCCCATTGTAGCCCTTATGGGATTACTTTTCTTGTTTTGCGTCTGGGACTGTCGCAAAGCCTGTGACGGTGTAAGTTGGTAACCACCCAGGGGAAAAGCCCTAGCACGAGTATTGCCGGCCTTAGCTTACAAGAGATTTTAGAGATTCATGCAATGAAATAACGCGGCATGTAACACTTAATCCCTAAAAAGTTTTAAGTGAATGATGTTTAAAAAGCAAGAACTTCATGCTGACTTTAAGCCTGTTTTATACGCGGGAGCATTTAAAAAAAAAAAAAAAATCATCCATGATGCACAGTATCGACCACAATCAGTTCAGAAATGTTACCACATTAGTACCAAGATTGAGCGCATAACAAAAATGTGTAAGGGAGTACAGAGCTAAATGGAAAATTCTCTTGAAAAGACGTGTCTGAATTGAAAAAGGAAATGCTTGTGCTAAAAAAGATCCTATGGATTGTAAATCACTCTCCTTCCTGTGCATGCACTTTCCACCCCGGAGAACTCCTACTTTCAGGCAAAGCTTGCATTACCACCTGACCTGTAAATTTTTGGAATGAGAAACAAAAGTGAATCCAAGATAATCAAGACCCACATAGAAACGAATTGGCTTTAATTTTTTTACGAAAAAGAGTAATAATAATAGTAGTTGAGAAAGTTGATGCCTCAACTTGAGCAGCATGAAATAACGAACGCCAATAAGCATGGAAATCCACAATACATTCAAAAGAAAATAAACAAAACTAGATGTGCCAACAAAGTGAACCAAAACAGTCTCTTTTCAATCAACATCACAGTTCTCATACAATGCAATTGAAGGCACGTCAAAATCCACCCGACCCGAGTGCTTTTCTCATGACAGCATTGCCCACTGTACTTCTTTAGGATGAAATTGTCTGGTAGATGAGAACAAAAGGTTTGCAAATCGTTTGATGAAGCAATTCGATCAAAATATGCTGGGAGGTTGGTAGTCGAACTGGTATCCGAGCACTAGCAGTTAACTCCCTATTTATAAGTACAAGTTATAGCACAAAGAACTCAATTTAGATCATATCATTTTACTTAGTTTGTCGACGTATAAAATAATCCAATTTTCACTTCAAAACCTATTGTCTCCATTTACCAAGTGAACATTTAAATTAACACTATCCCAAACCTGTCCATAAGTTAACAAA